>JAUMJL010000441.1:605000-1159228 GCA_033558185.1 Dromococcyx pavoninus
TTTTCAATATGTTGTTACACAAAACTTGCCATCTGCTCCTGTTATCAAGGTTGGATGAAATATGGCAATTAGAACCTTTTAAATACATGGGACTGGTTTCTGCGTTCTGTTACCCTGCGCCAGCCTCCTTGCAGCACCTCGGCATGGGGACAGGGCGAGAGCCACCATGCCTGAGTTTAGAAAAAACATTGGGCATGGAAAGAAACCTGATGTAAAAGAGAGGAGAGGGGGATTTTTTGGAGTTCCTTTGACTCTGTAGATATAGAATCACGGAATGGGTTGGGTTGGAAGTGACCTCAAAGCCCATCCTGTTCCAACCCACTGCCATGGGCAGGGACACCTCCCACTGGATCAGGGGGCTCAAAGCCCCATCCATCCTTGCCTTGAACACCTCCAGGGATGGAACATCCATACAACAACTGGCTCTTATCCAGCAGCTGAGAATGTACCATGGCAGGCAGCATCCACCTGCAAAGTGACAACAGACAGGACGGATCCGCGCTCAGCCTGGAGCTGGATTTGCCCCGCAGGTCACACCCTGGGAACGGCTCAAGCCTCTCCCAGATCCCTCTGGATGCAGCTGGGGAAAGAGCGGCCGCCTTGGCCAAGGCACATCCTGCTCAGTGCCTGCTGGAGGCTCTCAGGTGGGATTTCTGTCTTTAATCAGACACTTGTCTACCAGAAATATTTTCAAATGCAAAATAAAAAGACCCTGTTATTCTTGCTCCAAGAGGAATTATTCCACATACAAATGTGTAGTGTCAGCCTGTATGTTCATTACCCTGCTGGTTCATTGCAGTTCTGTGCTCACAAACAAGTTGACGTTAAAGTCATTAAATATGCATCAAGATCACTTAACAGTGACATTTAGAGATAGAAAATACGTGTCATAAAAATATGAGCTTGGGTCTGCAGAATGAAAGCTTTCGGAATTTCAGTGGTTTTTTTTCTACAGAAAATCCCTATATTCAGAACATTTGTTTCCTTCTGAATCAGAATTAAACCATATATATTTGAAATTTCCACTAAATTCATACATCTATGAATTTTTATGTATGCGTGCATACAAAAATGTGACATAATTGTATTTTATTAATCAAAAGAATTGTACCAATAAACCCCATCGTTGACAAAGTTAGATTTTCGCTGCTGTGGTCCTGCAGAGCGTTTATCCATCGTCATCAGCCCTTTCTCACAGTAATAGTTTGTTTCACATATTTTTCCCTAAATAGCTTTGCCTATATTGACAGATTCCCAGCAGATGCTTTTTTTGATGAAACAGCACTTTCTGACAGGTTAAATTGGATGCTCTTGGCCAATTTTCTGCCAGCATTTCTGATGAGTCAGAGCAGTGATATGAAATATTTTCGTATGGGCTAGGAAGATCTTTGCGACAGTTTTGCACATTTTGAAAGGCAAATTTCTGAGTTGTTTCATCTTTTTTTTCCCCTTCCAATGTTTACTTTGGATGTGCTGCAGAGCTGCTGAGTTTGAAACAGTTTGGGGCAGGTGTGGGGGACGGGGCCTCTGCAAACAGTTTCCTTGGGTGGCAACTAAGGAGTTTAAAAGGGATTTCTCCACCACCTCATGTACAGTCCTTGTGTCTCATTTCTGCACAAGTTTTTGGAGATGAGCTTCCAAGGGGGAAACTTAACAGGAAGAATGCATTTCAAATTATTAATGGAGGTATCCAAAGACATGAAACCCTAACCTTAAAACAGTGGGCACCTCCATGAGCAGCAGAGTTTTACGCTCACAGGGCTCACAGCTTTCTCTGTTGTTGGTTTTGGGAGGTTTTGGGGAGTTCCTCCTTCAGATGGTGACTCTGTGCGTGCCACGTGTTTTCTGGTGGCTTTTAGGCAAGCCTTCTCCATCCAGGGAGAGCACACAGATGTGAATGCACTCTTGCTAGGTCTGTGCCAGGTGAGGGTTGTCTCTGTTTGGAAGGCTGCCTTTGTTTTTCAGCTTGGTCATGGTAACTGTGGTTGTTAGGAAATGAGGAGATGTGCTTCGGGCTGTGGACCTGGCCTGGTAGCTCACCTGGCCAGGAGGTGATGGAGCCTGTCCCTGTCCCTGTCTCTGTCCCTGCCACTGCCCTGTCCCTGCTCTGGGCTGCCGTGCTGGGGATGCCCCAGGGCTGGCCTGACCACCCTTGTGGACACCCCAGTGCTCCCAGCTCCCTAACAAACCCCTTCCCATGGCAGTCCTGCAGCACCTGTGACGGGTGAGTCAGTGCAGCTGGGGATAGGGTTACAGGCTGGAGAAGGGGGCTGTGGGAACCTCATAAGGTTCAACAAGGCCAAGAGCAGGGTTGGAACTGGATGATATTTAAGGCCCCTTCCAACCCAAACCACTCCATGGTTCTATGATTCTGTGATCCCTCAGCCTTGTCCTTGGGCTGAGTGCTGGTGCAGCACCGCAACCTCCCAAAGTGCATCGCCAACAAAGGCGGAACTGAAGGCTCTTTACATATGATCTGTCACGGCAATAAATGCAGCAAGGTCCGAAGTGTCATCATCTGACGTGGTACAGGTGAGCAGCCTTCAGGAGCTGCCTGAGCTCCAGCTGCAGTGACCATGGGGAGGTGGAGAAGCACAGCTATGCTGCCCCCCACAACTCTCACTCCACAGCAGCCAGGTTTGCTGCTTTAGACATTTCCTGAGCTCCTCTGTCAGGTACCTTTAGGAACTCTGTGCTGTGGACACCTCAGCAGCACAGACGGCTCTGGAAGCTGCACGATGGAAGGTGAACCAGTGCCCACCTCCACTGCTGAAGGCCAGCAGAGCTTCGTCCACTCCCGGTCCTGAGTTATTGGTATGTGTTTGTGGAGTTCTTTTAAAGTAGATGAAAAAATGTATGATTTTATGACTTTCAGTAGCTGGAAAATCATTGTTTAGCAATTTCTCCAAATAGCTTTGAGCGTGCTGTTGGAAGGAGGCTTTTCTGCTTGTTTTTTCTTTCCCAAGCTGTTAGAACATTTTGAAGTGGAGCATTTGTTTCTTTTATTTGAAATTGCTGGTCCTTGTCAAAAGCCCATCTCAAGATGGGAGACTTGGGAGAAAATGACAATTTCCCTTTCACAAATACCTGCATGCGAGGAAAAGCCACTTCCAGAAAAGGTGAAATACTGATTGAAGGAGCAACAAAGATTTCAGAGTGTAAAAACTGGTGGAAACTCAGCCTGCCACACAAGAACTATGATTTTTCCACAAGATAATACCTGATATTTCAGCAATAAATTTCACCTATCCCAGCACAGCTCTGAAGAAAAGTGCCCCATTTCCACCTGAAGAAAAACTCGCATGATAGAGGGAAAAGTGGTTTGGTACTGCTTCCCCTAGTCCTGCAGAAGCCTCCCTGCACCTTTTCCAAGAAGAGAAGGATCTTGCTGCAGGGATGATGTGCTGGTGTGGGATAATTTGAGACCAGAGTGAGTCCTCTGGCATGGGACAGACAGCAGGGACCAAGTAAGGAAGGGGTTGTAGACGAGGGAGCCCCAGTTTGCTCTTATAGAGGGGTTCCAATCCATGCTGCTGTGGATATGGTATTTTTTACACCTCTTGGAACCGATTTGTTTGCTTCTTATCACTCTTTTGATCATCTACGCCCAGATGAAGTCTTCATGTTGCCATGTGGAGGGATAAACAGGTCCCATCGAGGAAGGGGTGCTCAGAGTGCTCAGGTAGTTCAGGGAAAGCAGTGGAACTGCCCAAAACCTTCTTCACAAGACCTTTGTACAATTTCTGTATCCATGCTAAGAATACCCACTAATTTCTGTTTCTTCTCGGTGGCTGAGATTTCCCAAATAAGCCCTGTAGGTTCCAGACTATACCAAAAGGGTGACAACAATCCCTTAGGTCACCGACGGTTGTGGCAGTGCTACACAGCCCTGTGACACCGTGTTTGGTAGAGAGGCAAGATACCCAAAGATCAAGTGGGGCAAAAATGTCATCATCTTTATCTGGATGGCACTGGCTCAGCTGGTGCCAGAGGAGATGCCAACAGTGGTCCAAAGATGCACTGTGGAGGGTGCAGGAGAGGAATTCTCAGCCCATTGTGCCCCAGAAATCCATCTCAAGTGGATATTGAGCGAGTATTTGTAAATGTAAGGGGTTTGATGTTGCAATGCTCAAGTGTCAGGATAAGCCGTGGTCTGGAGAGCAACACAAACCAGAACAAGATGAAGGAGTTAATGAGTCGCTGCCACTGCAGAATGTTCCAGGACCACATTTGTAGCAGGAAGCAGTCAGCTAAGGGCGGCTCTGCCTCGAGGGGGCTGTCAGCACAATCCAGGTTGCTGGGGTCAGCACTCAGCTGAGCAATGAAGTGCATTTGTGATCCCCGGGCAGAGCATTGATAATTGTGGGTTTCGCTCTGCAATTACACAGATCAGTAAGGTTGGCCAGCTCCTATTTACAGTCACTCAAAGGAATAAAAATAAATAAAGAGTTATTGTGTATATTCAAATATTTGTATTTGCATGTTTGTGTTTGTGCGTAATACATCCATCTCAAAATTCACCCACAATTTCACCTGTGACCCTAATGATCCTCGGCTTTTAAAAAGAGATGAACTTGCACAGATGAGAGATGGATGGATGGATTCTCAGTGCCCAGGGACTGCACCATCATTAATAAGAAATGTGCCTGTGAGATCCAATTTCTCGGATGCTGCTCAATACAAAAACACACGAGGCCAGTGCCTCAGAGGGCGTGTGGAGCCCCGAGAGGCTGGAATTAATGAAACTATGCAGTTTCATGAGACTTTATATTATCATTCCCCGCTGCACATATTCACAGAAAAGGATGATTATGAAGTATTAGCATGAGGCTGCCTGTCCTGCGGTAGCCAGCACATAGAATGAGAGGATCACAGAAGGCCAGGCTGGAAGGGACCTCAAGGATCACCTGGTCCAACCTCTTCAAGTGATAAAATTGATGGTACAGGGTGTTGCAATAGTCCGGGCTGTCTCCATCGAGCGCCCCTCCTGCAGGAGGCTCTGGTTTCCAGTCTCCCCTGCTGAATGCTTTTCCTCTGGACTCTCTCTTTAAAGTAGCTTCACAGAGCGTTGACGTGAACGGCCATTACGCTAAAGGGCTCTCTAGGAAGGCTTCTCTTCAGAGATTCCCTGAACACATGGAGTTTCCCGACCCGCTTTGGCTCTGGTCCCTCCTATAACCACACCGCGACGAGCGGGCGATGGCAGAGGGACAAAGTCATGAACAGTGGGCGTGGAGCTGCAGCCTCACCACGCACAGCGTTCTGACATCGATGGTCCCTGCAGGAACCCTCTGTGGGGTCCGATGGTCCTGCCTGTGCCCCCGCCCCACCCTACCGAGCCCTTGCCCTGCAGAGGTGGCACATCTGGGGAGCCCTGCAGATGTTTGGGGAGCGGGAGCCAGCACAGCCCCCAGGACCGCGGTCCCTGAGGAGCTCCCACCTCTGCCATTTGTGTCTCCCAGCCGGTTACCTGGGGGCTGGGCTTCCCGTCCAGGTGACATTAATTAACACGACTCCCATGTCAGATGTCAAGATCAGGGTGGTGACGAAGGGCAGTTATTTAGAGAGCTGTTCGCACATTTTCTGTCAACTATTTCTGACAACGTTAATTTCCTGACAAGACAAAATACTCTGTAAAAAGTTTATGTCCCTGCACAAATGCAGATCTTACCACAAATTATAAAGTTGCCAGTTTTAGCCAAAAGGAATTCATATTTGAAACAATTATTTCTCATTTAGAACAAAAATCATTTTGAAATAACTTAAATTTCACAAGGAATAAACATTTCAAGTTCTGCAGCATTCTGATTACACATTTTATTCTAATTCTTCATCTTGGCAACTTTGAGATGTGGGTCTTTTTAGAATAATCATACATATCAGGGTCTTTCTGCTCTTAACTAAGAAAAATGGATTCCCAAAAGATTTTTTAATGAATTGCTTACAGCAAACTCTTCACATCCAAATGCACTAAATACCATCATGCATTTGTGTTATCTTTTCAGAGTAATATTGAAGTTTCTTCATGGCTCTTCCAGTGATACTGGAAGACACAGAATAAGTCTAAAGGTGGGGTTTTTATTTGCTTTTGCATTTTCTACATTAACAGTAGTATTACACCAAAACATGACCTTTTCCTCTAGTTAAAGCCTCAGCTATAACGAAGGATGCTGCAATAAGATAAAACATCTCCAGTTATTAAGGGGACAAATTTGTTGCTCCCAGTGGGCATTGTCCTTGTGGGAAATAAGGAGGAGGTGAATTTTCAGTAGCAGAACATGGAAAGCTTTGGGTGCTGCGATGCAGGGTGGGAAGCAGCGAGGTCCATAAACTCCAGTGCATTGGAATGACAGCACCAGCTCCCCCATCCTGTGGAACAGAACACTGGTCCAAGCCCTCGCTCTACCCAAGTGCCTTTTCCAGACCATCCATAAAGCTGCTCAGAAAGGTGAAATCCTCCTTAAGCAACAGAACATTCATTGAAACTGGGGGAAACGATGACCTTGCCAGCTGCTGGTTGGGCCTTTGGCACCACTATTCCCGCATTTCAGGTGGGACAACCCTCACGCGCAGCACGGCCAACGTGCTCAGCCTGCAGGACCACGTGGCCATTCCCCAGAGCCACCCAAACACTTTAACTGAAAGGATAGTTTCTAAAAGTCAGGGAGTGAGAGCTCAAGCACGAACTGGATAAGAGGAGATGTAGAAGTGCCCAGCCCAGCCAGCGGGGTCTGCGCCGTGCCCAGCCGTGGGCAGCAAAGGGGCTGCCAGGGAACACCACAGCATCAACACAGCTCTGAAAAAGCACTCCTCATATAAGTTTTCACTACACGAATTTGAGCTGAAGAAGAAAATAAAAAAGAGAGACTGTTCCTAATTTGTTTGCACCTAAACATGGCATCTGCTATTTTTGTTCCAGGTAAAAGGATCTCAGTCATGTTCCTGAATAAGTAATATCCTAGAGAGTTTGTCCTCAATGGAAGATAAAAATATCAGTATAAAACATTCATTCATTTCAGTAGTAAATATTTTAAGAAACAAATTGCATCAGGATCTTTCCTGTGAACACAGGAAATAAAATGCAGAAATCTTCAATTTATTACACTTAAGAAAGGTTTTCTTAGATAGTCTTTCACCGAGTAATAATATGCAAACATCAGAAATAACCAGTGGTTTTGAGGGAATTATACACTTAGTAGAGTTTCTCAGGGGGATTACTGACGGTTTGACATTTATAAGACCAGATTTCCAGCTACTGCATTCCCAGATGAAGGTAAAAGGAGAATTGCAGATGGGAGGAGCCTTGAATCTTCATGTTTAATTATTTGCTGTTTCTTCTGCAGAAGAAAATACCTGGGTTTGAGCAAAACCAGTTGGCAGATCTTATTTGTGAGGTTGTAAAGCTCAGTCTTTAAAGTAAATAGAGTGTTTGGTCCTGAGCAGGGTTAATGCCACTTTCTAGAGAGCAGAAAAGTTTGAAACGAGTTACTAAAAACTATGATTCACTAACCTAAAATATTGTACAGCTTGAGGTCAGATAAAACCTGCTGTGCTTTGAGTTGCCTAAAAGCTGTTTTCATGTTGGCACTACAAGTGAGGACATGACTCTCCCTAACAGATCCTTGTGCCTGTGCTCTCTTTGATATTCTGGTCCCCATTGCATTATTGTTTAATTTATCCTGGGTTGGAGATGAGGTGTTTCCTGATGCTGGGCAGGAGAGCAATGACAAAGCACAGCTGAAGAGGCCACGGGAGTTCACCAGGACACGGCTGCAGCATGGGAAGAGCACGGTGCTGTGGTGCTGGGTCCAACAACCTGAGCCCGTTGACTGACCAGGTGAGATGCCAGCTGTGCAAAGAAGCCGGGCACCACGAGTGAAACCAGCGTGAGAGCCTGCACACCATCCCCTCTTGCCTCGTCTCAGCACCGGCAGAGCGATGCCAAGAAACTGGCGGCTGAGTCGCAGGAATTGCTGTGTCCAGAGCCACTCAAGCAGTTTCTTATAGAACAGCAAACAGTTTGTGCCATCCTCTGAGGAGAAAAATCACAAGCTAAAGGGATAAATGACCTATTAGGCTGCCCAATTTCAGATCTGAAAGCAGGGCTAGCGGTCTGTGATGGAAAAACAAAATGCGCAGGGACCCATTGAGAGAAAATGCTCCTTTTTCTGGCTGCGCTCCTGCTGAAGAGAAACCTCTGCCTGAGCAAGAGGAGTTTTCCTCTCCTCTTCCTGAGCGCGAGGATGAGGAGTTGCTGGTGACAGACATCCTCAGCCCACGTCTTCATCTCCAGGCAGTTACTTCTGACTGAACGGGCTGCCGTGGTGCCTCTCTGCTCACGCTATCCTAGATATGCAGACACATCACCTTCCCCTCAGCCAAAGGCAAGAAACTCCCTCAGGAACAAAGTCACCTGCTTTGACTACAGCATCGTGAAAGCAGCAGATGAGAACCTTCTCCTTTTCTCCGTACTTGCAAGGGAAGGGAGAGCACATCAATGTCCTCCTCTCCACTTGCTCAGATCCTGCACTCCTCTGATCCTCTCCAGCTTTTGGCATCTGTTTAACCCATACAGTCTTCGCTTCCCAATTCACTTTCCATCTTACTCCAGTTGTGGGGTGTTCAAAGGGCAAAAAAATGTCTATGCAGTTATTTCCATGAAGGCAGAAGTGTTCTTAATGCCATCATCGCAGAAAATAAGGGAAACAGACAAGACAAACACAGAGAAACCTCTTCTGCAGGCAGCTGAGGGCAGGGAAGGTGTCACTGCAGGGTAATACTCTTTTGCAGTCCTGGAAGGGACATCACTCCAGCTCCTGGCTGGCGGTTCCCAGGCTCCTGGCACCACCTCCTATTCCAAGGAAGGTGCAGACATCAAGGGAGAACCTTGGTGATCCAGGCATTTCCAAGCTGCTCACAGAGGAGCTTCTGGAGAGCCAGCCTTCCTGAGGCTCAGGGTCCTGCAGCAGATGTGTGCATCCCTGGTAGCATCCACACCATGCAGTCCTGGGGACAGCTGGTGAGTGGCTGTCTCAGCTGTGCCATGGGACAGTCAAACACCTGTGCCACCTCCTGCCAAAGGGTAGGGGGGGATAACCCCACACAGGGACTTGGTGGTAGCTGAGGAAAAGAGCTCCATCTTCCATCATGAGCTGCAGGAGTTGCCCTGTTCAGTCGCAGTCTCATCCACAGTCAGAGCAGGGAAAAAGCAGGTGGGATTTGGATTCCCCACCTTCACGCACACCCCATGATGTGCTGAGCCTGGTGCAAAGTGAGAGGGACGGGGGGCTGTGCTGGCTGTGGTGCAATGAGCACCGAGAGCAAGTGCTGCCGAGATAACGGCAAAAGGAGCCTCAGCTTCCCCTTTAAATCGTAAGAGAAGCGATTTTAATGCAAATTTCCATATGGAATGTCTTCTGCTCATGAAAGAGGCTTGTGCTTACGCTGTATCTCCAGGGCAACTCTGCATCGAAGGAGGGTGTTGTGGCACTAAAACAGCTCTTCCCTGTGTGTACACACAGGCAATTTGTCACAGAATATCCACCCTGCTCATCTCCAGGCTCTTTGGCTCCCACGTGTGAATTCCAGGCGACTGAAACCCAAGGAGCGCGGGGAGGGGCGCATGGATGGCTCAGGCCCTGTGCGGTGGGCGCTGCCGTGGGGGGACGCAGGGCCGCGTGCCGAGACCTTCCCCACCACCTGCATTGCTATTCCTGGCGTGTGAGCTAACAACCAACCTTTGGTGGTGTTTGGCAGTCATAAAGCAGCACAGTGCCATTTCTTTCCTTTTCACTATTCATGAATACTTTTCTCATCTTTAGAAGCAGTCTGGTTTCCTAATCCGTGGGAAAATGGAGACATCCATTATCACATAAGCTCTGCCCAGGTGTCCCTGCACTGCCAGGATGGGATCAACCCAGCTGGAATATCGCTGAAGGAAGAATGACACCTCTGAGAAAGGACAAACAGGTGGCAGCTTTGTTTTCTAATGAGCTTTCTGTCAGACCAGAATTTATAAGCTGTTTAGCAGGAAAGTTCCAGGGATTTCTTGCACCTCTCACTCTGTACACGGAGCACCAAAAGCCTGGTGTGACCTGAGCACTGTCCCCTGCAGCCCCAGGTGCCTTTTGAGCTGTGTTTCTCGTGCACATCCTACCACATCTGGGAATCTTCCTCTCCAGAGGACCTGCTCTCCTCCTCATGGAGACAAGCTGGGAGGGAGAACCTCGGATCTCTCTCTGTGGTCTTGCAACCTCTGGTAGTTTTCAACCCAAGTGACCAGCAAAGAGCTGGCCCAGGAGGAACGCCTGAGGAAGCTCTGTGAGGGCAGAGTGCCAGCATCAGCTGTGCTGCTCCACAGCCTTGGCTCTTCACTCGGGCTCAGCATCTGCTCTGCAGACACAGGCAACTTCCGCTGGCGTTTTCCCAGCCACAGCTGCAGGAATTCGCAGCATCCTACAGGCCAAACCCCATCCATGTTTTGCTATATTTCTGCCAGAGAAGAGCTCATCACAAAATAAAAAGCCCAAACCTAAAAATCCAAAGATGTAGCCACTAAATTTGTCATGGCAGAAATGCCTGAGCCGGTAAATATGAAATGTGTCTGACTTACAGCGGCCTCCCAGTACTGAAAGGGGCTCCAGGAAAGCTGGGGAGGGGGCTCCTGATCTGGGAGTGCAGGGACAGGATGACGTGGAAAGGTTTGAAGCTGAAAGAGGGGAGACTGAGATGAGATCTTAGGGAGAAATGTTTTCCTGTGAGGGTGGGGAGGCCCTGGCCGAGGTTGCCCAGAGCAGTGGTGGCTGCCCCATCCCTAGAGGTGTTCAAGGCCAGGTTGGATGGGGCTTGGAGCCCCCTGATCCAGTGAGAGGTGTCCCTGCCCATGGCAGAGGGGTGGGACTAGATGGGCTTTGCGGTTCCTTCCAACCCAAACCATTCAATGATTCTATGATTCTATGATTTACTCCCTGCTCCCAAGCTCCAGACCATCTTGCTCCTAAGTAATTTCCTGCACAGTTCTAGGCTTTTCCATGCCAGGCTCTCGTTAACCCTCTCCGAGGCATCTCAAGGCCTTTGGAACACAGCAGCAGCCACTTGAACACTGGGGTCCCACAGCCAGCACTGGGTGCTCTGAACATCCCTTGTGCAGCAGCCAGAGAGCACAAACTCAGCAGCCGGGCTCTGAAATTGCGCATCTGCCAAGGAGGGAGAGGGAAAGAAAAGCCTTCTGGCTGCAAAACACGGCCCCAGCTGTGCAAGGAGCCTCAGAGCTGCTGCTGAGGGCAACATCTGGTAACTGCTGACCTTTTCAAACCGTGCCTCCCACCCCGGTAAATCGCACTCTCCACGCTGCCAAAAGAGCCATCAATTAAAAATGTATTAGCACAGCTCCCTAAAGCAAAGCCAAAAATTGCTGCTTATTCATACTGCAGATACTCAAAGCGTGTTTACAGAGAGCTTTCCACGTCAAATACACTAAAAAATTAATTGACCTCACCTGTGAGGAGAAGTGAGCAAAAACCCAAGAAAAATAGGTTTGAAAATAGTGTCTCCATCTGCCTATGTGGGCACTTCATGGGCAGAAACAAGTTTCTACCTTACACGGTATTTCATCCCCTTACCTGAGAGCAGGGACTGTGGGTACCGCATGCTCCACAGTCACTGGAGCTCCCTGCAGAGGGAGGGGGTTCCCATGGGTGAATGGGGCCAGGCCAGGGGCACAGGGGTTGCAGGACTCCCCAGCATCATCTCACCCACGGCAGAGCTGGTGGATACGCTGTGCTGGAGGTGATGGGGTGTGGGAAGACCAGGACACACCATGGCTGGTCACCTCCCCTGACAATTCCCCATGTCCTTCCCTAACAAGGGAATTTACCAATCGACCAAAGTCAGATTTACTGACTGACCATGTGTGGATCAGGAGCAGATCAGGAATGGGCGCTGCATCTCCAGCCTCTCCAGGGCAGCTGCCCACAGCCACCAGCACAGCGGGTGTGAAACCCAGCAGCTCCAAGACCAGAGCCTTTGTTAAGGCTAGAAATAAAAATGTGAAGACTGAGAAAAGAAAAGAGGACTCTGTATTAATGTGAGACTAAATGACAAGTATAACCTCTTTGCAGGAGATGTTCAATTTTACAGTCTCTGTCTGGCTACACTTGTAATAATTACACAGCATTTCAGGGAGAAGTCACGGCGTAGCTGGATGAATTATGGAGCGAGATCATCTGTCCTGGGTGTCACAGCAATTGCAGCCCCAAACTGGGATGCTGCTTTCCCACTGATATGTGACCAGGGACACACACGAGCGCACAGATGCCCCTCAGGCCTTTCTTCTGAGCACCTCCGTGTTCACCAAAGCAATGCAATACTCAAGCACCACCTGCAATGCCAGGAAATGCAGTCTTTTTCATGGGTTAATTCATTTAATAGAGGTTTCTGTAGCAGGGCGAGGTACCAGGCCTGGCTGTGCTCCAGCAGTGCTTGAGGAGAGGCTTAAGTAGCATTGCTGCTTTTCACAGAATCCTAGAATCATCTGGTTGGAAAAGACCTCTGAGATCATCAAGCCCAGCCATCCCTGTCCACTACTAAACCAGATACCTGAGCTCTTCATACACCCATCCTTTAAACCCCTCCAGGGATGGGGACTCCACCCCCTCCCTGGCAGCCTCTGACAGGACCTGAGAATCCTTTACATGAAGAAATGTTTCCTGATGTCCAATCTGAACCTGGCCATTTCCTCTCATCCCATCACCTGTCACTTGGGAGAAGAGACCAATCCCCACCTCACCACAACCTCCTTTCCGACAGTTGTAGAGAGGGATGAGGGCTCCTCTTTGCAGGACCAAAGGTGACTTTGTGGGGAGGCAAAGGCAGAAAAACTCTGGGAATATGGACAAAAAGGCACCAGGGCAGAGATGTTGATGATCCCAGGCTCTGGTTTAGGAGAGCTCCCAAACCCGAGACTGAAGTGCTCAGGAGTCACGACTGCCCGAGGCCTCCTGAGACACCGTGGTGGGCTCTGAGCGGCTGCTGAGGGGACTCTGAGCCCCCTGCACCCACACTGCTCACGCTGCTTCATAGGAACAAGGACATGCTTTGTTTCCAGTAGTGTTTCCTCTCAACCCCCTGCTTTGCTTTTGTTTTTCACATCAGACTTTTAACGGTGAAGATCCACGGCCGGGGATGTTTCACAGCGAGGAACACCCTCACTCAAACTCTGGACAGGGTTTCCTGGGGAACCCTGACAGCTCCTACAGGTTTCTCCTCTCTATGGATGGAAATAAAAATCCAATATCAACCTACAGAGATACCAAATCCGAGGAGCCTGTGTCCAAGCCCGTTTCTCTGTGACAGCAGACCTAACTATGACATTCAGATCAAAACGCTCTTTCCAGTGAGTGATGGAAATATTAATACTAGTGGAGGTTTTGTCTTTTTCCAAGTGGTTCCACATAAAAATGTAAATTGTGTTTCCTCTGAGTTCCTAGATACCATCTCAAACTTAATAAATATCTATGGCCTCACACTCAAACTGCACTGCTTTGGGAGAGCAGCCCACAAGCACTGGAACAATACTATTACTGAGATGTCAAACTGTAACTGAATGCGCACTCCGTAACTGCTGTCTGCCAGGGAAATTAAAAATAATGATCAGGTTACAAATGCCACCTTTTGCATTTGAATAGCATCACCGAGGCAGGCATTGTAACTCCTGTGTTATCTCCGAGCAGGTAAATGGCATTGGCAGCCCCTTATTTATGGTGCTGTCATAAACGTGCCTCCAAAATTTGTTGTCACAGGATTGTTGCTTTCCTACGAGATATGTGATGGGCATAAATTAAGGATATGATGGTCGGCTTTTTTCACTGGCACAGGCTTTGCTCTGTTATCTTTAACAAAGTCACTGCAAATTGAACAGCTGTGTAACACAGAGAGCCTCAAGGAGAGCAGGCAACGCGCTCTGGGTTGCTCTTGTGCAGCTGAAACACAGGAATCCTTTCAGTGGCTAAAAGGAAGATGAAACAGGGAATCTATTTTTAATCCAAGCACTATCTCCCATTTAACATGCAGTTCCTTTCCCCATCACCTCTGAAAGATGCAACATTAGGCAGGAAGGCTGAGAAAGAAAATGCCACTTGAAAAATGATGGGTGTTCCCTCTTCAGGTCCAGAAAAGTTCTTTTCAGAGGAGAGGAACTAACAGTCCTTGCCTGTAAATGCCAGCAGGGAGCTGTGCCAGACTGTGTGCACCTTAATGTGAACAGACACTTGTGCTCGTGTGATGGGAGCTCACGACCCCCAGACGTGCTGCTAAAATGTGTGGGGATTTCGAAGGGCACTGAGAAAAGCTGCTTCTCTTCCCCATGCTGTATAATGAGAGAGGATGAGGTTTGTAAGCACCTCAGGATGGTCCACCTGCAAAATGTGGGGCTAAAGGCAGTGGGCACTGGGTGGGCTGAAATTGCTCACTTAACTTTTAGAGTCTGTTCCCATTCAGGCAATGTGAGTCCTGGTCTTCTCTTGTCCTGCAGGCAAGACTGCAGGAATGAATCTCCTGGGCCTGGGGAATCACTCACATACCTTGAACCTTGCCCGAGACACAGTACACGATGGCATAAAATGAACACGTGGCTTCTCACAAAAGACATAACATAAGGCACGCAAAGAAAAACAGCTTTTGAGAAAACCGAACAATTTAGGAAAACGATGTAGGTGAGGGATGGTCTGCTGGGCCTGGGGAGAGACCTAAATCCAAACACCTGTGACAGGGAGGATGTTTTTGTTAATCTGGGTGCCATCAAAGTGTTATCCCTGATACAGTCTGAAGGATTTTGCCTACAGCTCTTCAGAAAAGCACTTTCGCTTATGTTCTCTTATGCCAAAGCTGAGCTAAATTGCAGCCCTGGCAAAACTGCTGAGAAAGTTCTTGCTGAGTGCTGCTTCGGCTGCTCACCTGAGGTGCCCTGAAGAATCATTTTGCTTAGATCCATCAATGTTTAAAAGGATTTTTGAGGGCTTAAACTACAGCAAATTATTGTTGGATTGAGAAAAAATAACCTCACGCTGCTGTTACTCTCAGGTACGGCCATGGCCACGTTGTCTGTGGATCCTCTATAAAGAAGACTCCATGCTCTCACGTGGATGACATCTGGCACAGCAATGGTTCAGCTCTGAGGGCAGCTACCAAAACCCTGTAGGGTTCACCATGCTTGGTCAAGGACTTGCACAGATGGGTGTTCAATAAGATTCTGCAGGAGGGTGCTGTTTTGGGCTGGGAGGGAGCCAATGTTCTTTACGGGAGCCTGTTTGGGGCTGTGATCTGGGCTGAACACAGTGCTGAAAACAGCAGGATGTTTCAGTTACTGCTGAGCAGCACTTGCATAGCATCAAGGGCTTTTGTGCTCCTCACCCTGCCCTGCTGTGCTGGGGGTGGCTGGACACCTGCCCATGGGAGCAGGGGACAGATCCCTTGTTTGGCTTCGCCTGCACGCGCACCTTTCACTTTTCCTGTTAAACTGTCTTTATCTCAACCCACGAGCTGTTGCACATTTACCCTCCCGATTCTCTCTCCATCCCTCAGGGGTGCGTGAGCCAGCGGCTGGGTGGGCTGCGCTGCCCACGGAGTGGAACCTCAACAGCCAGGACCACCTGCCCTGTCTGGCACGCATTGGCACATGTGAAGAGACAGCGACCTGGTCACCCCATGGCACAGGTTCCTGGTGATGAATCCCAGAGCCCTCTTGCCTGTCCTCTCTGGTGTGAGTCTCAAGACTCACCTGGCCGCATCCTCAGCCCCAAGATGCCCCAGTGTCCTCTTCCAGCAAGCTCAAATGCTGCAGAGAAGGTTGAGGAAGGAGCAGAGGTAAGAGATGCCAAGGTAGCCTGATACAAACAATGGTTTTTCTTTTTCTCTCTGGCAAACTTGTGGAAATGAGCCAGCAGGAAAAGCCTGTAGAGCAACTTAAATCAAAGTACCTGATTTCGGCTGCTGTGATTCCCAATTATTTCTCACTCAGGTTAAGCCTCCGCTAACCCAGTTGGGCTGGACTGGGATGGTGGGCCCAGTCCTCAGCTGCTGGGCTGCCCCAGCAGGGATTATCGTTCAACCTTGTTAAACCCTGGCTGTTCCAAATTCATTCTCCCAGATGACAGTTCACGGGCTGAGCAGCCACTGCTTTCCTTCAGATGTTTCCCAGGCCCTCAGTCCCAAACCAGTCGTCCTCCCAGCTCCCAACCACTGCCTCTGTCTCTGCCCTCCCATAAGTGAACAATTTTAAATCTCAAAAGTTATTGTGATTTTAGAGAAATTATAAAAGCTGGAAAATATTTTATGCCAAAATATCATTGTCCAATACAGTTTAAATTTTGGGGCCATTTAACTGCCAAGCTTTTCTAACCATTCAGGCTGTTATGAGGATAAAGTGTTCAGCACTTCCACTGTGCAAGGCAAGTGAGTGTAGCAAAAAATACAGATGTGATTTGAAACTAAACTCTTTGCTGGGCATGAGCTTTCTCTTTTAATCTCATTTCAGCTTTTCTGTGTTCCCATGTTCTTGAAAGCTATGTTCAGCCTCTCCCCCTCCAAGACCACCATTCCACCATCCACACTGCATCCCACTCAGCCTCAAAATCTTCCCTCAGAGCAAGGTGTCTTTGCAGGACACCCTCATGGCAGAGGCAGCCCCTGACTCACGGGCAGGAGTGTTGACCTGATGGCACAGCCAGAGACCCTCTTTTCACACCTGCATGACTCTACAATAGTCACAAGGGAAAAGCAATCTCCTCTGGCTTACGGAAAGCACTCGCTGGTGAAACACGTGTTCTCGCTGGGCTGCTTGAAATCCAGACCCCAGCTGCAGTCCTGTGTCCAGTTCTGGAATCCTCAACTTCAGAATAATATGCAACTGTTGGAAGAGGTCCAGAGGAGGCCATGGAGATGATTTGAGGGCTGGAGCCCCTCTACTATGAGGACAGGCTGAGAGAGTTGGAGTTGTTCAGCTGGAGAGGAGAAGGCTCTGGGGAGACCTTAGAACAGCCTCCCAGGACTGAAAGGGGCTCCAGGAAAGCTGAGGAGGGACTTTTTCCAAGGGCCTGGAGTAATGGGATGAGGGGGAATGGATTTAAACTGGAAGAGGGTAGATTTATGTTAGGTGTTTGAAAGGAATTCTTCATGATGAGGGTGGGGAGGCCCTGGCCCAGGTTGCCCAGAGAGCTGTTGCTGACCCATCCTTGGAGGTGTTCAAGACCAAGTTGGATGGGACTTTGAGCCCCTTGATCCAGTGGGAGGTGTCCCTGCCCATGGCAGGGGGTGGAACTGGATGGCTTTAAGGTCCCTTCCAACCCAAACCATTCATGATTCTATGTTTCTATGAAATCCCTGCAAAGCAATCTTCTTCCCTGGAGCCCACCCTTTCCCAGGTTTTCTAAGAAAGCACTTGATAATGAAGAATAAAAGATTTGTTTTGAAACCTGACCTTGAAAACATCAGTATTACAGCGTCACAACAATTTTGCCCAAGTGCTTACTTTTCTCACAGGAGGTTTAAGAATGTCAGAAGTTTGTTGCTCTGTTTGCTGAAGGGGATCAGCACCAAAGCACTGGCTCAGTGGTTTTTGTTCTTTTTCTTACTGTAAGTTCAGTTTTCAAAACATAGAATTTCCAAACATATAAAATAAGGAGGGATTCTTTGTGGTGGTCAATGATGTTCCTGGCCAAAGAGCATCCCGAGCTGGTCGCTGTTGTGTCTCTCCCAAAGCCATTCCCTGGGGTTTGCAGGGCAGGATCCTGGGAGCCCACTGGGATCCCTGCCCACGGCTGAGCAGGGAGGCTGAGATCCCTGGGACAGGACTTGTGCTTGCACGGGGCTGCAAGGAGGGAACTCTGCTGTATTCCACCCAGGCAAGGTGTGGATTTTCCTGTTGTTGTGGCTGTAAGGATGTTATTTACTGAGAAATGTTGCAGGAAAATATTTTTTTAAAAAGAGAATAGGAACACTCTGCAGAGGAACGTTACCTGTCTGGATTTACCAGCGTGATTTATTGCCTTTTAATTGCTCAGTAATGCAATGTGGTTCACTCAGGGAAATGACTGCAATCGAATTGTTGTATTTGTCTGATAAAATCGAGTTATCATTTTAATTACACTCATGAAACCCCTTGTTTGTGTCTGCTTTAATCTCCGCACACTGAACGCGCTCTCCCGCAGCTGCTCCCGGGCAGCCTCCTGGCGGCCCACACAGCGCCTCCCGCCCCGGTGCGCTGCGGGTACCGGTGCATCCGATCCGCTCGCTCCTCTCTCTGGCTGCGGGTGGGGAGGGAGAAGGGAGGTGCCTTCGTGACAGCGTGGTGCAGGGATGGAAAACAAAGCAGGCACAGCTCCTGCCCCAAGGGCAGCGGGACGGGCAGCGAACGTGGGCTGGGGGAGCTCTGGAGATCCCCGCACCTCATCCCAGGCTCTGACTGCTTAGAGGGTGCGGGTCAGCGAGACCGTGACTTGGGGTTCTGTAGAAAGGTGAAAGAGAGAGAGACAAAAGGGAAAGGGGAAGGGGAAGGGGAAGGGGAAAGAGAAGGAGAGGGAGAGGGAGAGGGAGAGGGAGAGGGAGAGGGAGAGGGAGAGGGAGAGGGAGAGGGAGAGGGAGAGGGAGAAGGAGAAGGAGAAGGAGAAGGAGAAGGAGAAGGAGAAGGAGAAGGAGAAGGAGAAGGAGAAGGAGAAGGAGAAGGAGAAGGAGAAGGAGAAGGAGAAGGAGAGAGCTATTTTTATCAATATAATGTTAATTATTTTTTCTGCTAATAAAAAAAGCCCATTTTTTATCAATTAGTTTTCCTCAGTCCACAGAGTATGCATGAGTCAGGTCAAGCCATGATGCACAATTCAAGTAAAATGTGAGTAAACTCATTTTAATGCTTTAAATCCTTTGGGAGGGGCAAAGAAAAGCTGAAGGAAATACCAGAGATGTTTTATCATCGCGAAAATGTCTCGGTGCTTTCCTTCCTGCTCTCTCTACATCTGCTGCACTTGTGCTCTCCAAGACCTTACTCTATTTTTCTAGAGTTGTTCTCTGAATCCAGCACAAACTCACAAATGGTTTCTCACCCTGTAGCAGCTTTTCCCATTCAGGTACCACCTTCCTGAAAAAAGTTCTGATTCCAGTTTGAAAATCAAAACCAAAGGGGATGTTTTGGAAGAAGGTCCTGCAGTTCATTGGACTGAAGGCAGCATCCTGGCTGTGTCACTGCCCCTCAGGGCTCTGGTGACAGCAACACCCAGGAATGTCCTCAGGTGGTTTGGCTGCCTTTGCAGTGTTTTCCTCACCATCCAGCCCAAACCTCTCCTCCTGGAGCCCAGAACACCAGAGCAGCTGGAACTTGTTTCAGGGCACAGCTTTGAGCTGAAAGGCAGAGATTTTAAATTCCTTAATTGTCTTAGATTTTAAGCATAGTCGTAACTGCGTTTGAAAACTGCACTTCACAAATCATTTATCCTGGAGATTTAGGTCGGTCTGGGTTTTTTTTAAGGGTTTATTTTGTTGGTTTGAGTCTGTAAGTTTATGTGTTCAATAAAAATCAGGATAAAAGACAAAGTACCTCTCTGGAACGTCTCTCTCTGGATTTGTGAACAGAGTCTTGGGGGCTTTGGAGATTTTGGAGAATGCCTATTTTCAAAGTCTGCTGTTGCAACTCTCTGTATGAAACAGAACTTAGTGGCTTTATGTGACTGTCCTGCTGGCTATAAGCAAACAATTCCTCCTGCTCTGTGCTTTTTGTACTATCATGAACCTGTTCAGAGCCCTTCTAGGCCCTAACACAACTGAGCCAGTGCAGAGGCATAGCTAAACCTCTGCTGGCTGTTCATGGCTGATTCGTTTCTCATTCACATCCCTTCACAGTTCCTTCAGGGGTTGCAAAATAAGGATTTTTTTTGTGATATCCCAAAGCCATGGCACCTCCAATGAGAAAGTGAGAAGTGACTTGAATTTGGTAAAAATACTACTTGCAATAAATACGAATCTAGACTGCCAAACTATGTTTCAGCCTCCCACATTATTATATCCATGCTTTTCCATTCTTCTTCCCCCTGCCCCATTCCCTGGCACCGGACCTTTTCTCCTCTCAGACCAGCTTTGTAACTGATTAGGCTGGAATCACAGTTTCATAGAGTTTGCCAGGAAACTCCTGGACTAGAGAAGAGTCAGGAGGGCCCAGGGGTGTTGTCTGGTACACGGTCATTCTAGTTCTCTCTCTTCAAAGAAAATAGACTCAAAAGAAAAGACAAGGATCTCAGAAGGCTGAACACTTCCTTTAATTTATTTCCCCTACAGTTTTGTTTAATTGTGATAAAAATTTATTTGGAGAGGTGCATCCCTTGGACAGGTACAGTTGGACTTGATGAGCTCAAAGGTCTTTTTCAACCAAAGGATTTTATGATCTATAGGGAGACCAGGGAAGAAAATGGGAAAACCACTTTTTATTGCATGTTCAAAACCATTGGAGGGGCCTGTTAGGACCCATAAAACACACATCCAGAGCCCTAATTCTACCCAGTTTATTCCTACTTGCCCTTGCCCTCCCTTTCCTCTTTATTTTCTCTCTCTCTTCTTTTTTTCACACTTTCACTTTTTAAAATGACATTCAGAGTCTTCCTCTGGGCACGGGGCTGAAGTGAGCCCACCGCGTAAGCACCCTTTAATTTCCTTGATACTGAAATGCAATCAAACTACAAAGTTTAATTTTTCAAAGGCATTTGGTATCTCTCAGCCATTCGAGTGCCCTGATCCACCAGCTGGTCTGGTGCCAGTGCAGCTCAGCCAGCTGGCATAAAGCTGCTCCAAGAAACCAACAGGCCTGATGTCCAATGGGGATGCAGCAGTAAATCCTTGTGTAAAAGCACAAAGGAGAGCAGACACATGAATGCTGAAATAAATAGAGAAGAATTTTTTTACAGGCCATTTACAAAATCAAGACTTCTGTTCCTCTGTGCTGCTTTAGAATCGAAATGGACAAAGGGCTGTGTAAGCACTGAGCTGGTGCTGTCTTTACGTATCTCCCCCCACTCACTGTGTGGTACCTCAGAGCAGAGGCAGCAAAGGCAGGACACCCTACAGGGGAAATCACAGAGAAAGTGCTCCAGGCTTTGTTCAGGGTCAAGCATCTAACCTCGGAGTGTGGCTGCATTCTGCCTGCTAAAAGGGAAGATTTTGGGTTCGGAGTTGCAAGCAGGAATCAAGTTCCTAAACTTAGGGACAAACTCCGGGTCTCTGTCAGTGCTTGTGAGTGAGATTGATGTGAGCGTCACTGCATTGCCTGGCGTTTGCTAAAGGTACTTGGGAAAGAGAAATAAACCGTCTTGCTAAGGTTCGGGATCAGAAATGGAAATGATGCCTGGAAGAGCACAGCCAAGGACTGGATTGCATCACTCCAGGGGCTGAGGAGACAATGTTTCCAGACCCCAGTGCCAAGGCAGCACTCAGAACAGCACTTAGATGGATCATTACAGTGCTGTCAGTGAGAACAGCAGGGACTGGAAGCTCTTACATCAGGGCTGGCTGCAGTGTCAGAACACCTTAATCCTAAACCAGTGGCTGGAAAGAGCTCTTATGGCTGCAGCTGGGACTGTGCCGCTGAAATGAGAGCAGCGGTGCTTCTGAAACCAAAGAGACAAAGCAAAACAGCAGAAAAGAAAGAAACAAACAAAATCCTCACCTTGTACATTATTGAAGGATTTTAACCAAGGGGACAATTGGAGGGCTCAACATTCCACCGTTCAGATTTTGACAGAATGGCTGTAGCAAAGGCAGAGAGGTTCTACACATCACTACATCACTCTGCTGCCCAAATCCAGTCCATAAAGCCAATTGAATGTGTTTACAATTCATAAAGCCTCTTTTAACAAGGCTGTACAGCACGCAAGGCTGTGCTGCAGAACATCACCCCACCAGCTGACACCTGCACTCGTGCTGTTTGGGTACCCACCATAACAGGCAAATGTTTGCAGCAGCTGTGCTAGTTAGGAATTAGTTTGGTAGTGAAATCAATTACATGGGCTTAGCTTCACTTGGATTTCTGCCTCCCCATAAACAGGCCAGCACAACCTCTCCCAGCTAAGCACGCGAGAGCGCGGTGGACACAACAGCCCTGGCTCATCCAGACCGCGGTTGCCGGCTCAGCTGCGATTTGTGCTGTGAGGCTGGGCTGAACCTCAGCACTCCAATTCAGCTGCTCTGTGTGAGCTGGGGAAGGCATGGTGCCTGGCAAATTCCTGCTTGCTGACTTCACACTTGTTTCTGTTTCTCTCTTGCAGATTGGACGAATGAAGGAAACACCATAGAAGTTTGCGTCTGATTCCAGAACCCTTTTCTTTCCCTTTCCTCTTATGAAGCCATTCATAATAGCAATAAGGCTATTTCACAAATCACTGATTCACACAGTGGGACAAAGATACCAGAGAAAACGTGTTTTAGTGTTTCCTTGTGAGAAGCCTTAAATAAGAGTAATTAATGCAGAGCAGTGTGTCAGTGCAACTCCCCTGTGCTCAGGGAGAGACGGTTATCGACGAGCAATGCCAATGCGCAGCCAATTCACCTTTGAAAAGTCTCTTCCCTGCAGAATCCAGCTCAAAGAGGTTCTGGGCTGGCAGACAGCAATACCTGGACATCCATCAGCAACAGGAAGGCAATGGCTGCCTGAGGTGGTGTGTGGTGGTGGGTGGCAGAACAGGCTGCCCGGGGTCACAGCCACACATGGCTGCAGAACCCGTCCTGCCAGATCCAGCTTTCCCAGGACACTTCCAATACTGCTGATCCACCTGAATGGTTTGGGAGCATGGCCAAATGAGGTTGTCCATTGATCCATATCCAGTTTCCAAAGGCTCGCAAGGGCTGCAGTAATGCTGTGAAGATATTTTCACTTGGGTTGAAGTGGTACATTTGTGTCAGGAATCATCCATGGGGGATGATCTCCTGGACCTCCATGGGATCGCTGCCTCCTGTAGAACTCTTCTTCGATGCTAAAGGCTTCTGGCATTGGGCTGTGGGCCAGCGACAGCCCCCGTAAGCTCCAGGAAAGCTGCTGGCCAGGAGGCTGGGAGGGCAGTGCTGTGGCTCAGACATCAGCACTCAGGTTGTGTTTGCTCCCTCCCTGCCACCGCCTCCCGCGTGGAGCGGGTGCTGCCAGGGCCAGCGGGGTTCTCACCGTCGGAGCTGGACAAAGGGGAACGGCAGCTCCTGAGCCCTGTTTGTAACATAACGGTGCTGGCTTTCTCTATTCTTTGTTCAGATGCTGCTTCCCAAAGAGGGGGGCGTCCAGCCAGTGAGGATACAAGGACATGGCACTGCCGTGAAGCACAGAAAGGGCTCCCAGGGTGGTGACACTGCTGGTCCTGCTGCCACACCTGAGCCAGCTCTCAGACCCCTGTGTGGAGATGGGAACCTGTCCATTCAAGTCCTTCCCTGTAGGGATCAGACTGGCCTTGTAGGAAAAGGTGCCTTTGTTTGAGATTGTTTTGTTTAAAAATTACAGAGGAGCTTCAATCATTTTTTTCCCCATTTTTCCTGTGTTTTCTACAACTTTATACTGCTTTTGAGAATATTTGTCTGGTTTTTATCTTGTTCTCTCTCTTCTTCATGCAGTCTTTGTAGAACACAGCAAATGAGGCGGAAATGACTTTAATGTCTCCTTCCACTTAAAATGTTTTATTTTCCATACTGCTATGGATGCCTATTACTGCCTTAATTGATAAGCTCCAAAATCCTGGCTTTGTTACTAAGGATGAAATAACTTTATTTAGTAAAGCTTTCAGCTTATTGGCATTGTTTGGGTAGGGTTAATCAGTTACCATTGTCTGCTTTTGTGTATTTAAATTAACAAGGCAACTCCTTAAGAATAACTTTAAAGAAGCACAAACATATTATAGTGACATAATTTACTTTAAATATTTCCAGGTTCTAGCTCTGAATTTTTAACATAGCAATTTATGGAATTTATATCTGACTGTGAGACTCACAGAATCATCTGGTTGGAAAAGACCTCTGAGCTCATCGAGGCCAACCCTACCTGTCCACTACTGAATCCTGTCCCTTGGAAACTCATCTGCCCATCTTTTAAACCCCTCCAGGAATGGGGACTCCATCACCCCCCTGGCAGCCTCTGCCGGGGCCTGAGAACCCTTTCAGTGAAGAAATGTTCCCTGATGTCCGTGGGCTGAATCAGCCTGTCTGAAATACCTGAGTATTTCAGTGGAGTCCAAGGAAAGAGAACACCTCAGCAGTTTGTTGAATTCACATAAAGTCTTTGACCAGGTCCAGCCAGCACTGCTAAAAGACAATTGTTTAGGGTGCAAAGCAAACTCGGGCTGTGAGCAAAATAGTCTCTGAGAACAGGCCTCAGTGCTGACCCTTGGCCAAGGGCAGTGGCTGTGCTGGTGGCTGCAGTCGAGTCTCCGGCAGGACCTGAAAGCAGCTGGTGCAGCACAGGGGAAGGAGGAGATAGGGAAGAAAAGAGACAGCAGCCTATTTTGCAAAGGTAAGAAGGCTGCTTATTGAGGTAAACCAAAGGTGTGCAGAAAGGGGTTCAAAGACAAAAGAAGCAACAAGAAAACCAGCCAATTAACAGGAAAACCAATTAATGACAGGTTCAGTACAGCCCCCAGTGACCAAAATCTTTTAAGCCTTTCTTAATCAAACCATGAACCTCTGTAAATAACAGCCCTCTTGGGCAAGGGCTAAAGGCTTGCTTGACGGGGATTATTCTGTATTTGCCCATTGCCATGGTTACCTGCTGTTTCCTCAGAGGTGTCTGGTACAGGTCCCTTCTCAGAGGAGGGGGTTTCATGGAGCATCACCTTGGCACTGCTGGGACAGCATTGCAG
Source organism: Dromococcyx pavoninus (assembly GCA_033558185.1). Taxonomy (NCBI): domain Eukaryota; kingdom Metazoa; phylum Chordata; class Aves; order Cuculiformes; family Neomorphidae; genus Dromococcyx; species Dromococcyx pavoninus. The sequence goes on from JAUMJL010000441.1 coordinate 629,861, forward strand.
ATCTGCATTTCTGCACCATTTTGCTTCTGGTAAAATGATTTTATCTGGTTGGATAAAAACGGTTCCTGGCACAGGTCAGGATGGCAGTTCCTCAGTGTGGAAGCAGCGTGTCCCTGCCCTGTGCTGCTGGAGATGCTGGAGTACAACTCCCTACCACAGAGGAGCTGAACACATTCGTGTGATAAAAAGGTCTAACGGTGACCAGATGTCAACGCTGGAGAAGCCTTTAAGGGTGGGAAGAGCGTGGTGCAGGAGGGAACTTGCAGCAGATGTGGCATGGGACGAGAGAGGGTGGCGAGGCCAGGGTCCCCAGCCCCCGTCCAGAAACAGCAGTTGCAGATGTGAGAAGTTGTCAGGTAGAAACAACATTTCTCCCAGATAACTTTGCTGTCCCACTGTGCACAGCAGCCACTGCCCCAAAATGTTTCAGCAAAGGTTTGGTTTAAGCCAGTTTTGGCTCCTGCCCGAACCCTATCAAAGGCTCTTCCAGCTTCAGAACTGCTTTGTCACCATCGTCCAATTCCAAGTGCAGGCCAAGAGGTGTCATAAAACTCCATGTCAAGTCTTGCTGATGGGGAAAGAGAACTTTATTCACAAAATCCTTCAGCAAGTTGGTTTTGTGCTTTCCCTCTGACACCCACAGCCTCACAGGCACCAGATTAAATAATTCTGTTTCTAGTTCCCCTTGTGTATTTCTGAAACAGAGAGAAAGCAACAGTCTCATCCCACAAGGGGAGAGGAGTCAAACATTTGTTAATTCCCCCGGTTAGAAACGTGGGGGAAAACCACGAAGGTCCATAAACACAGAACAATTTATTGCTGATAAGAGCCCACTCTGCTTAATTGCACGGGCAAGACACAAAGCTTCAACCACAGCTACAACACTACGAAATGTGTGTAAAATACTCAGCACCAAACCCAGCGCTGTGACTGCGTGTGGGAGAACAGAGGAAAAGATCAGCAGTCCTGGTTCCAGCGCTGATCCAGCCGATAGGGGGACAAGGCTGTAGGAACGCTCTGCCTCAAGTTTTTCGTAGAATCATTAAGGCTGGAAAAGACCTCTAAACTCGTCCAATCCAACCATCAGCCCAGCCCCACCGTGCTGACCAAACCATGTTGCCCAAGTGCCACGTTTACACGATTTTTGAACACCTCCAGGGATGGAGACTCCCCCACTGCCCTGGGCAGCCTCTGCCCATGTTTCACCACTCTGTCAGTAAAGAAATGTTTCCTGATGTCCAATCTAAATCTGCCCTGGTGCTACTTGAGGCCGTTTCCTCTCACCCTATCGTTCGTCACTTGGTAGAAGAGACCAACACCTACCCTACCACAACCGGGGTCTGCAGACGGCATTAAGATCTCACCTTTTCCTCATTGCTGTTCTCTAACTTTCTGCTTTCACAGCTGAAAGGCTTCCCCATCTCCAAAGGTGTCATTTAGTGGCTCTTTAACGCCAGATAAAACCAAATGAGCCTCTGCCCTTTGTCCTTATCTCTGGCTGCCAAGCACCCCCTCAGGGCGCATCCTCTCCTTTTCATCCATCCTTTGTCTTAGGGGATCAAAGGCTGACAGGGCCCCCGGGGTCCGTGTGCTGTCCTGGAATCCTGCCATAACCTTTGGTGCAAGAGTCTGAAGCGTCTTGAGTTTTCTGGAGCCACAAAAAGATGCTACCTCAGTGCAACAGCCGAGGTGTTTTCCCTGGAAGTAGTTCAGAGCTCCTGTGCTTTGTCTTTCTCTCTCACAAATAAAACGTTACTTCACAGCAGTAAGTCAAACTCAGTCAGATTTTGGTGGGGTCTAAATCAGGGTATGAATGTGGTTGAGTCACTAAGGGGGAATAAATTAAAACTTCATCTGTCACTGTCATCCTTATCTGTCTTTCATTCACATAGAAAATCGGCATTAAATCCCTTAAAAATAAAAACTCTCTGAAGAGTAGTTACCATTTTCTGGAAGAAATGGAAACTATAAAATTTTGGAATATCATAGAATCATGGTACAGTTTGAGTTGGAATGGACCATGAAGGTCATCAAGTCCAACCACCCCTGCAGGAACAGGGACATCCTTAACTTGATCGGGTTGCTCAGAGCCCCGTCCAACCTGGCCTTGAATGTTTCCAGGCAGCCACCACCCCTCTGGACCAACCTGGGCCAGGGTTTTACCACCCTCAGCGAAAAAAAGTTCTTCAAATATCTTCCTATTTTGATGAAAAATGCAGAAATTAAAATAAACAATCAACTCCGAAGAGAAAACAAATCAACAGCCTTTCTTCTAAAGGAAGGTTGGAGGAGAAGGGTAAAGACTGTGTTCCAGATTATGATGAAAACGCCGCAAAGGACGGTTTAGCAAAGCCACGGCAGCGGAGGTGTCCGCCTGCCGCGATCCGGACCGGTCCCGGGGCTGGGAGCGCTCTGGGGGTGCTCAGCTCCACTGGTCTCTCCAGGGCTCGCCCCGGCAGCGCTCCGTGGTTCCACCCTGCAGCTGCCTCAGCCGAGCAGGGATTCGGGGAACAGGGGTGTTTCTGACACACGGGGGGCTCCAGCAAGCCCGCAGCAGGGGGTTTGCACTGCGCTCATTTCCTTGGGCTAGGACTGAGTCATCATTTAAATAAGGATTCCCAGTAACACGAGGAAGGAAGGAAGCAACCAACAGCATGCGTTAGGTGATCACCTGGGGTTGGAGATGACACTAACTGTCTAAGTAGTGGTGAGGCGTTGCATCAACAGGCAGGTAACACAAGCAGGGTCCCCCTGCTTTCTCCTCTCCATTTCTCAGGTGTATTTGCCAAGACCTCTGCCCAGAAGCCCTGCAGGCACCACCCCCCCCCCTGCACAGCTCTCGGTGCCTCACTGGGCTGAGCAATGGCAGGGGAACCATCCCCACAACACTTTATGGGCTTGGGGAGAAAACATCAGCTCTTCCTGAACTCTCCTGAAGGGATTTTCAAACACTGTGGTTCTTGGGTCAAGGGGAGGCTCAGCAAATAGGGTTTTCCGCTTTTGTTGCCAACCCACAGTGATGAAGTCTCATCGTGGTATCTTTCAGATACTTTTGGTACATTGAGCTCTTCAGATTTATGCTGCCAGGCATTTCAGTCAGCTCCACATTATTTTTTTTCCAAGTCTCTTCTGTAGTTTCCCAGTTTTTCAGTTTCATTGATAAAAGATGTGAGCCTTGGGCATGGCACTGCTCCCCTGGAGCCACTCATCACTGCCGACACTCACTGCCTGCTCAGCCAGCAGGTGCTTCCCATTTCGGCTGGAGTTTTGCCTGGGATCCACAAAAGCTTTCTGTGTGGAGCCTCATCAACTAAACTGTAAAAATCCAGGATCAAGCAGGTCACGTTTAGTTGTTGTTTTCTCAAAGAACTTCTGTAGGTTTAGTAAAACAAGATCTTGCCCTCCAGAAAGCACATTGGGTGCTACCAAACTGTGATATTTAAGAATTCCACCATCAACAACTGGTTTTATTAGCACTGCTGGTGCAAGTACCAGGAATACCATCAGGTATTTCTGTACCTCCCATCTGATGACTTTTATAAGGAGAAGTGTCAGGTTTTGTGGTTCCCATTGCTCTGAACGAAGTCAATGAGCCAATCAATTGCCCACCCCAGACTGAACGCAGCACCTCGGGTTGGACGCTGCAGGAGGTGGTGGGGCAGGACCTGAACTGTCTCAGCCAGGCCCTGGGTGCCCCACAGCCTGGGAGTGCTGGTTGCCCAGCAAGCAGGGCACACACGAGCATGGGAAGGTCTTGCACTGCCATGAGATCCCATCAGGTTTGACAGGAGGTGCTGTAGAATTGCCCACCTGTGACCAACCTGATGTGAAATACATGGGCTCAAAGGAATTGCACGGAATGAGGAGAGGGAATACTGCAAGAAAACCTACCAAGGGCATTTTAATGTAAATTTAAAATTTTGTTCTTTCAAGGGCAGTAAATCAGGAATGGAACTAATTTTTACAGGGAACGTGTTTGTACAGATGTGTCCTGTGTTGCTTGAGATGATCCTGGTCACATCCTGCTGCTACTAGAATTTTTCCTCTAAGTGTGATCAGCTTCAAGGGGAAGAGAGTGAGAATATCGTCAGTGACAAAATGCTTCTTGTGTCCTACAAAGTGCCAGCCTGACACATTTAACATCTTCAGTCCCCTGGAGAAGTGATGAATAATAAATAATGCAATAGAAGGAGCTGATTGTGCAGAGCTTTACACTGGGTCTTTTGTGAAACCAAAGGAAATCGGGAATTCAGTAAAGAGCAGAGCATCTTCCTGGTGTTGACTTTTCTTTGGGCTCCCTGACCTGGGTCCCATCCACTGTCAGTCCCAGTGGGCTCACAGGTGCTGCAGGAAGAGCAATAGTTCCATCTCTAACCCCTCATGCACACAGACAGGGGATGTTCAGCCCCCCCCAGATCAGGGGATGACCTCTGCAAGAGCTCCAGGCGCTTCTGCCCTCACGCCTCTAGGATACGCCCAGCTGAGGAAGTGCTGCCCGGTCGAGCTCATCGGCTGCCGCAGGCTGGCGCCTCCTCACGCCCTGCCACTTTTCCACACCACACCTTGCTATCCATGGGCTCCCCACCAGCCCTGGGATCCCCACCAGCCCTGGGATTCCCACCAGCCACAGGATCCTCACCAGCCCTGGGCTCCCCACCAATCCCCCGAAGCCTCCTGCCACTCACGGCAGGACCAGCACCATCCTCAAGTGAACTCTGAGCTGAGACTGAAACATGGTTGTTAAATTCCTGAGTTTAACGAGCTTCAATAAATAATTTTGTCATTTCTTACACTTTCCCTTTTCTCTTTCCAGCAGCAGTTCAGATCCACAAACAGATCCCGGGAGCAGAGCAGCAGGAGGCACAGTGGGGACCATCCGGGACGCTGCCCCCTGGGAGCTGAGCAGCAGCAGGAGCACCAACCCCGACAGCACCCGGTGATTCCCAGCACTCACGTGCAGCTCACGAGGGTCTGCAGGTGGAAAATGAAGGCTTTGATTCTGCTTGTGATGAATACTTGACTGACAAAGAGGTGAGGCTAGGCTAGGCTAGGCTAGGCTAGGCTAGGCTAGGCTAGGCTAGGCTAGGATAGAAGTGCCATCTGTGGAAATCCAGAGAAGAGCTGAGCAGCTGAAAGAGGATTTCTAGAGAGCAGTGAGCTGCATCAGTGACTTTTCCACTTCTGGACTACTGACTTGCCCCATTTTCAGCTCTAAACTGGGATTAAATGTTCATCTTAGTACAAATCAAGAGCAGCCCAGTGCCCTTTGCCAGACCTTTTGGAAGGGAAAAGCCTGAGGTGTGTGGGAAGGACAACACTGACATCCAGACTGCCCTGGAGCTGCTGCTTCTCTGGCTGCTTGTGGTGTCTCTTTCACTAGGCAGTGCCAATAGGGAGCCTGGATGTGAACTATTGACACACGTGGCCTCTCAGGTGACCTTTAAATGAACAAGGCTGAAAGGAACAGACTTAGAAGGAAAAAAGCTCCAAATTACAAGTGCAGATTCATATGGAAGTGGATTTTCCACACTTAAGAACAGCGTAGAAAAGATTCAATGAAGCAATTTCTGGAGAGTCCTTGGAACATCCATTTAGGGACAGTTGAGTCAATGATCTCTCCAATAGAAAGTAATTTCTCTCTTATGAAAGCTGAAGGAGGTGGCTCACTGCTGTCAGCAGCCGTTTCTGGAATACGTTTCCATTACAGTGTGCGTAACAGCACGTTGGAGTTCTATGGGTATTTGTGTAAAGCTGCACATCCTTCCTATTATGGTCATTAAAAACTAAGTATCTGAAATAAAAATAACACTGATCATTCATATGGCATGAAAATATGTGAATAAATACGTATCAAAGGTATTCATTCAGAAAAAAGAGAGCACAGCAATGAGTTTGAAAGACAAGAATAGATCTCATTGCCCTGAAAAGGGTGTGAGCTTGTATAAAATCACACCCCATCGTTATGGGAGCAGATGTTTGAGATGGTATAGACCCAAATCGAGTGGAATTGAGAACACAGAACAGAACTTTTAAACACGTTGGTGCAATTAAAGAAAGGCAAATACAGATAAGTCAGGCTTCACAGCCAATTACTCGCTTAAAGAATCGTTCCTGTTTGGTCAAGGGGAACCACAGCTAATAAATCTGAATTATTAAAGAGTTCTTAATTTGGCAGCTGCACAAAAGCAGCACAGACCGATGGCTGCGCTCATATTGCACCAACACAGTAAGAAATATTAATGATCATTAAGAGAAACTTCAGCCCAGCATTTTGGTACTTGAAAAGCCAACGGTCTCCTTGTGTAAACTCAATCATTTTGCAGTGCAGCAGCCTTCTCACAGTGACCTTGAAATAGGGACTTGTCTCTCTAAAATGAACCATTCCCCATGGAATCACAGGAACTTCTAAACTACTGAGAGCTCAGGATGTGTCTGCACAGCCAGGGCTTACTGGGAGTGACTGGAGATGCTCTGTCCGTGCGCAGCCAGGCTGGCCTGGGGTGTGCATGTGACACTGGGGGCCTGTGCCTTAAAACCCTTCTGACCTGCACAGGAGCCTGGTTGGATAGAGACGGGAGGAATGGAGGTTTGTAGAACCTGACACAGGGAATTTTTAAGCTGAACTCCTTTGAATTTGTGGCTGTCAGAGTAAATAACTGCCCCTCTTCAGCTGCATTGAGCCTCCTGGAGAGAAGTGAGCAGAAAGGTGGTGCCAGAGGAGAAACGCAAACACCACCAGTAAGGAAACACAAAAAAAAGACAGGGAGTAAGCAAAGCTACTGTGGGATAGACTGGGGGTTGCAAGGGGATTCTTACATTTTCCCTTTTCTCTTTCCAGCAGCAGTTCAGATCCACAAACAGATCCCGGGAGCAGAGCAGCAGGAGGCACAGTGGGGACCATCCGGGACGCTGCCCCCTGGGAGCTGAGCAGCAGCAGGAGCACCAACCCCGACAGCACCCGGTGATTCCCAGCACTCCCGTGCAGCTCGTGAGGGTCTGCAGGTGGAAAATGAAGGCTTTGATTCTGCTTGTGATGAATACTTGACTGACAAAGAGGTGAGGATAGGATAGGGTAGGATAGGATAGGATAGGATAGGATAGGATAGGATAGGATAGGATAGGATAGGATAGGATAGGATAGGATAGGATAGGATAGGATAGGATAGGAGTGCCATATGTGGAAATACAAGGAGGAAAAAGACACGGAGTGAGCAAATTTCCTGTGGGATAAATTGGGGGCTGCAGTGGGATCGGGAAGCACAGAGAGAGGAGTCAGCAAGCACTTGGACACAGGGCGCCAGGCGCCTCTCGGGCACCATGTGAGCCAGGCACAGCTGCCTCTCCTGCTCCCCACGGGAAGGGAAGTGCTGTCTGTGCTCCAACCAGTGAGCCCTCGCCACGGAGACTGAAATTCCTCTTCTCCATTTGCTTTTTATTTGCACTTGGTCTGTCTGATCCTCCCGACGCTGACGCCCGTCACAGGCACATAGGGTCGGTCTCAGACGCTCAGCGCTCTGGTGGACGATGCCCACAGCGACCTGTGCTGCCCCTGCTGCTAATTAAAACGCTTCGGATGAGTTACTGGGGCTGGCAAAATGCCCTGTTCTGTACAGCACTGAGCACAACGGATTGACTAAAATACAGCTATGATGAAAGATTTTTTATTATTGTTTTTATATGTATTGAGTATTCATCTTTTATAATTCCCCAGCAGGTAAAATCTGATACATTTCCTTAGGAAAGGAGGTTGAATATGTGTTATTTTGGGGGAATTTGAGGCAGAAATGTGACAGCAATAAATCAGAAAACACATATGAAACATTCTGTTCCTTGTACAGCTCTGTTTCATCTCTCCAAGGGTGTGTGACCATGGCAGTCTGGGGTCCACGGTGAGTTTGGAGGCAGATTCCCAATATTTTGACGATTTATTTTAATTCTTGTTGGTCACATAGTAGAGAAATGTTTTTCTCACATTGAAGCAATGCATCAGGACAGGACAAGGGATGTAAAGTCGGGGCACTGGGGTTCTTGCCCTGCCCCTGCACCTCCTTGGTGCATTTACAGGAACCACCAGCTATCGGAGACCCTGGGCACCAGCCCTGGCCAGAGCCCCAGCCTGGGGTCAGCAGTGGGGCTGCGGGGTCTGCACAGGTACCCAAAAGGTCAATGTACAGCACAAGAATCAAATGAGAGGAGCAAGACATTCCAGGTGCTGGGGTGGAATCACAATGTGACTATTACACCAAACTGCAGGGATTGAGATTTATCGAGATTCTCTCATTCAAAGAATTCATCACATTTTCTGCTTTCTGCTCCAGTAATGGATATTCCACAGTTAATCACCGGAGGATGTCACCCTTTAAGAATGATTTCTATTGAAAGTAACAGATTCATACACAGAATTACCATATTGCCATAAGAACTCCACTCCTCTTTGACAGAGGCAGGTGCTGATGGCTCCAGCTGGAACCGGAGCCCTCAGCCACTGTACAGAGCTCAGGGCTGGGGAAGTCATGGTGTTCCATGAGGAACAGGGAAGGGGAAAGCCTGGGCACAGCCCCGTGAGGTCGGGCTGAGGGGTTTGGGGGGAGCAAACCTTCCTCTGTTTTTTTTCTGCAGCACCTGGGGCCTGAGTGAGGGCTTTGGCTTTTATTGATGTCCATCCCGGTCTGCATCAAAGGAAGCACTGCCAGCAGGTCAAGGGAGGTGATTCTTCCCCTCCATTCAGCTCTGGTGAGACCCCACCTGGAGTATTGTGTCCAGTTCTGGAGTCCCCAACATAGGAAATAGATGGAACTGTTGGAGTGGGTCCAGAAGAGGCTACAAAGTTGACCCAAGGGCTGGAGTCCCTCTGCGATGAGGACAGGCTGAGAGAATTGGGATTGTTCAACCTGGGGAAGAGAAGGCTCTGGGGAGACCTTAGAGCAGCCTCCCAGGACTGAAAGGAACTCCAGGAAATCTGGGGAGGGACTTTTTCCAAGGGCCTGGAGTGATGGGACAAGGGGGAATAGCTTTAAATTGGAAAGGGGAAGATTCAGATGAGACATGAGGAAAAAATTCTTCATGATGAGGGTGGAGAGGCCCTGGCCCAGGTTTCCCAGAGCAGTGGTGGCTGCCCCATCCCTGGAGGTGTTCAAGGCCAGGGGCTTTGGATCCCCCTGATCCAGTGGGAGGTGTCCCTGTCCATGGCAGGGGATGAAACTGGATGGGCTTTGAGGTCCCTTCCAACCCAAACCATCTGTGATTCTATGATAAATGCTATGGCAAAAGAAACCATTTGTGTTGTGTTTGTTGTTCCCCATGGGCAGAGCAAACCCCAGGCTCAGGCTGGAGGGGTGAGCGCTCGGCAGTCACAGCAGCGAGTGAGCACTGGAGGCTTTGCTCTCCTCCAGCCCATGGGGAGTCCAGGAGCTGGGAATAAGCATTTGTAGGAAATCGCAGAGGAGCGTGATGAATGTTGTGACATGTTTATGGGGTTCCCTGGGGAGCAAATGAGCCACACAGATAGCTGAAAGGTACACATTTCACTTTTGTGTTTTGAAACCCAGAAAATAAAAGGGATGCAGTGACAGCGTTTCCTGAAGACCTGCATTACCTTTTCCGGAGAGGAAAATGACACGGCAATTTCCCCCTGCCTGGCACCACAGGGGACTTCAATTCTTACAATCACTCTGGTTGCAGATAGGCACGGAAAATAAACACTCATGGAGACTGCACTGAACTTTTAAAATTAGTTGTTCTTATCATTAACTTATAATCATGTTCCTTGTTGTTTTGACTTTTTCAACCCCTGCGGCCTCCACAGCGCGAGGCTCCAGTGTGTGGCTCCCTGGTTCTTGGAGCTATGGAGCCAGAGCAGGGCAATGACAAACCCTGCTGAGGAGTGTTTCCATCCAGGACAAGGAACCCCTCATCCCCATCCACCCCACGGACAGGAGGGGTCCCAAACAGGACCCCCTCCTGGGGCACCATCTCCCATCCTGAACCTCCCAGCTGGTGACAACTTATTAGTTGGTGACAACTAACAAGGGAGGGAGGGGAAACAGGGGCTGAGCTCTGCTCTCTGGTGACCTGGGACAGGACTGGAGGGAATGGTAGGAAGATGTGCCAGGGCAGGTGTAGATTGGACATTGGGAAGAGGTTCTTCCCCCAGCGGGTGGTGGAGCACTGGAACAGCTCCCCAGGGAAGCAGTCAGGGCATCTGCTCTGCCAGCATTCCAGAAGCATTTGGCCAATGCCCTCAGTCACACGGGGTGAGTGTTGGGAGTGTCCTGTGTAGGGACAGGAGTTGGACTCGATGGTCCTTGTGGGCCCCTTCCAACTCGGGTGATTCTGTGATTCTATGATCAGTGTGATGCTGGCAAGACCTCTCCAGCTTTCTCAGTTCCAACTGGTCGACAACTCACTGAACCCAGCCTCTCTTGAACTAAATTCCCTTTTCAGATGTGATTTCTTCTACCAAGAGAAATCAAAACTACCAGATTAATTAATAAGAATCTTTCTCCTTGCAGGGAGGGGTGATGGACACACGTGTGTTGCACTTTTCCTTAAATGAGGGAAGTTACTCAGTGTTGATTATTCCTAAGAAAAACACTTTGAGGGTGAATTCCCTTCCTGTTTCAGAACTGGTTTGAGCAGCTGGTGCCAGGTGAGTGTGAGCCCTGTGCAGATCAGAGGGGGCTGCGATCCCACACACTTCCATTTCAACCATTATTGGAAGAATAGTTTCTTATCGCCCACTCTTGTTATTGCAGTCCTTGGAAACACCAGGGCATAAACTATCTGAATAACAATGAGGGTGGGTTTGGAACAGAATTACTCCCCAAACATTTGGCTAATGCTGGAGGTGGCAGTGAAAGTGGGAGGGGACCCTCGGCATGCTGCTCTCACAGTTAGAGATCTTTGTAGAAGAACAAAATGTGAGGGCTCTGACCAGCACTCACCAGGTTTCTTCCCCTGCTTTTCAGTCTGAGCTTCTCACATCAAGAAGAGAGCAAAGCCACCTGTTTTCAGCTGAGGATCTCAGTGCTGGTGCATGGGAAAGCTCTCCAGGAGACAATGAGCTTGGCTGAGTCTGCATTTCGACACTAAACTGCACCTTTTTCTTTACCTGTGAGCATGCAGGAAAAACTCATTCATCACCTGTAACATTTTCTGTCCCATCCTCCCAGCCTGAGCCTGGTTTATTGTCCAGCCAGGACATCCAGCAATGTTTCTCTGGCTTCAGCAGAGACCAAGCACTCTACATCCCTACCCAAGGTCTGCATGTCAGCATATTGTGAGGCAAACCAAGGCCTCCTCAGAAAACACTTTCTAGCATCTGTGACACCTTGGTTTTCTTACTGGTCTTCTATATATTATGCTGTATTTATGATGCTGTAATTATGCTTCTATATTTTACACTACACATTAAGCAGACAGCAAGGCAACCCACCCTGACATTTGTTGGCAAGAGGTGTCTCCCAGTAAGGGACCTGGTTGCTCCCAGAAAACATCTCCAGCGTGTGACCTGCCTGCTCCCTGGATTCCTCCTTTGATCTTTCCTAAAGGGCACAGCCTTCACCCTTCTCCCCAAACCTCCATGGATTTTTGGAGAGAAAAAACAGTGACATCCTTGCTGTGACCTCTGCCAGCTGGCTCAGCACCCCAACACCACAGTTACCATATTTACTGTACCTAAAAATTGCCAAATGGAATTAATATCTTGGCCAAACTATTCCCCATATCTGATGTAATCCCACTCCCTTTTAAATATTGACTCATGACACGGAGGCACTGAAACACACTGGGTTGCCCTGTGCCTGTTCTCATTCATCCCCAGATCACATTGTTATCACTGCTGGGTTGCCCCTCTCCCCTCTGCCTGGTCTCTGTCTCTCCCAGGTATTTTATTTTACACAGTATCCTCTCCAGCAAGGGAGAGAAGGCGTAAAGCGTAAAGCAGGCAGTGTCCCCCTGATTGCCTTTTTGCATCATAAACGCTGTCAAGAGAATTTTTTTTACGCTAAATAAATGGAATATCCCTGTGAAAATGGACGTGGTCAGCTGGAAGGCAGATGGATTCCCCTATGCAAACAAGAAATGTCTCTTGCCAGCTGCTACCCCAGTTCTTCCCAGGACCATGCAATGACTCCATGAAGAACAACCTGTGGCGTTTTCCTGGGGGCTTTAATATCTGTCTCTTCTGAAGACTGTATATTGCAACCAGTCCAGTTATTAAAAAATCCATTTGAAAATCAAGAGCTATATAAAATCAATTTGAAAATCATTAATTAAAAAAGGTGAATCTCTTGATTCACCCTTACTTTAATTATTGTCTGAGAGGAGAATTTGCTCCCTTTGTAGCTCTGCATGACGCGCCACATTCAACCTTTCCACCCTGATTCAACCCAGCACAAGACTTTGAAGCAGAAACCGGAAAACAAGAGTCATCACGAGATGCTGGGCGTTCCTTCAGTAGAGAAAACCCAATTACTCTTCATCTTTGCTTCCTTGCCAACAGCTGGGCCTGCAGCCCATGAGAAAGCACCGAACCAGCCGGGAGTGTGCAGAGGCTCCGTAGTGCTTACGGGCTCTTTCTGTTGATGTTCGTGTTTAAACACCTCCAGGGCCCGCAGCCAGGTTCAGTGCCTTGACCCCAGCAGCCTGAGCATCCCCAGGCATCGAGGGCATCCGAGCTTTGCTCGAAGCACCCCTGGGACAGGATGCCTGGAGGCATCTCCATTTCTTACCTCATACCGAAGCGGATGTAAGCGGCGTGAGCTGGTTTAGCACTCGACACACAGTTCGGATGAGCAGGATGCTTTGGAAGACAGCCCTTACGTGACAAGAGGTGAGAAGAGGAAGGTGACAGCTCCATTGAAGATCACGCAGGTTCTGAGTCTGGCAGGCTCTCAGCAGCTCTATAATTTCCAGTGGGTGAATACTGATCTCATATGGAATCAAATATTTATTCAGAACCATGCACAATAAAGCATTTATGAGCCTCTAAAAGAAGCTAAATTGTCTCAAGACAAGGTAAACCTTTGATGTTTAATAACCTGTATTATAATAATTATCTGCTTTGAAAAAATAAAAAATGAAAATTGAAGTCTTTCAAGCACAGCAATCATTCACCTGCTGCAAATTGGTTTACAAGACATTTCAATATATCACCAATTATTACAGTTACTGACCAGCACACCTGGCACCCTGGGAAGGCAGCGCTGTACCTGCCAGACCCCTGCAGCAGGCAGGAGGAGACTTCAAAATAGGCACAGGGCTGTCTTTGCTGAGGGCACGAATTCAAGCCAGGAATGCATTTTAAAGCATTTCATGATGGAAATACTAAAAGGCAGAGAAAACAAAACACCTGGGAGACTAGTCCACGAAAACTGAGGCAAAACACAGCATTTCCTTCTCCTGTGCCCAGCCTAAAAGTGCAGCTGATTTTTCACAACATATTTGTTTGCTCTGTAAAATATTTATTTTGCAGATAAGCGGAGAGCAAATGGGTGAGTGAGGTGACCAAACCCTGGAAGAGGCTTCCCAGAGAGGCAGTTGATGCCCCAGGCCTGTCAGTGTTGAAGAGGAATTTAGACAATGCTGTTAACAACGTGCTTTAACGGTTGGTCAGCCCTCAAGTTTTCAGGCAGTTGGGCTGGATGGTCACGGCGGGTCCCTTCCAGATGGAAGGGTTCTGATCTAAATTAGCAAGAAGGAATAAAGCATTGTAATGAAGGTATGGGCTGTAAGGGACCAATGCCACGGGGCTTTAACCAGGACACAAGCAGAGTCCTTCCAGAAACATCGCAGGGTCTCAGATAACCCCAAAAGCTGCAAAAGCACTTGTGAGTGGAGAAAGCCAAGGATGAAAGCCCACAGGTGGCAGGAAGTCCAAGGAGTTGGTGTGTGTCTGAGTCCAAGATTGCTCACAGGGTGGAACTCTGAGCAAAACGTTTCACAAACAAATTGGAAAGGAGTGACTCAAAGCAGAAGGAGCCATCCTAGTGTGGAGATGTGAGAAAATCAAGAGACTGCTGTATGATAATAGGTCAAACTTAGGAAGAATATGGAACTGTTGGAGTGGGTCCACAGGAGGCCACAGAGATGACCCAAGGGCTGGAGCCCCTCTGCGATGAGGACAGGCTGAGAGAGTTAGCCTGGAGAGGAGAAGACTCTGGGGAGACCTTAGAGCAGCCTCCCAGGACTGAAAGGGGCTCCAGGAAAGCTGGGGAGGGGATTTTTACAAGGGTCCATAGTGATAGGATGAGGGGGAACAGCTTTAAATTGGAAGGGAGGAGATTTACATGACACCTTAGGAAGAAATTCACGACGAGAGTGGGGAGGCCCTGGCCCAGGTTGCCCAGAGAAAATGGTGGCTGCCCCATCCCTGGAGGTGTTCAAGGCCAGGTTGGATGGGGCTTGGAGCTCCCTCATCCAGTGGGAGGTGTCCCTGCCCATGACATGTGGGGTGGAACTGGATGGGCTTTGAGGTCCCTTCCAACCCAGATTATTCCATGATTCTATGAAAACGTCGTCAGCAATAAATCTCCAAATACACTGCTGACAGAACCAGGAATAATAAAGTTCTGGAGAGCGGGTGACGAAAACAAAGAATTGCTTGTAAAACTGGAAACATTTCCTTGGCAGTTATGGTTTGCAATGGGTTGCTCTCGCTATTTATTATCATAGGCTTCTATGTGGTGGTTGAACTCTGTGTGAGAGCACCAGGGGTTTCATCTGCTCTCTCTGCTGAGCCTGCTGCCATGGGCACAACCCACCTGAAATGCATTTAGGAATGTATAAGTAAGGATATTTAGGGTGTTCTATCCAGATAAACACAGTGTCCAACCCTACAGCTTCAGTGCCAATATGGGAGGGGATAGGTGAGATGGTGACGAAAGGGGAGTTCTCAGCACAGCCCCAGGCAAGCAGCAGCCCAGGACTTGTCCTGAGGAGGTCATCCCTCGCGGGGACCCTGGGAGTGAGGCTCTGTGGGTCGGATGCTGCTGCTCTCCAGGCCCATCTGCTGAACCACTGGGCACTCTGTGTCCCACTGTGCCCCCAGGCAGCCCGGGGTAAACCCCTCACTCTGCTCCCAGCACCCAAAGCCCAGCCCTGCAGGGCATGAGCAGCAGCCTCAGCCAGGCCATTCCCCTCTCCTCTTGGTTTTCATTTCGAGGGCAGAAATAAAAGATTTTAATCGCATGGAGCAAAAAAGGAAGTTCAATGAGAGCTGTAGAACTAAATCTTTGCTTTTAGAACACTGTAAATGAGGAAAAGAAAAAAGTCATAAATCGGGAGAGAATTTGTTTTATGCCAATCATGTTTTACTGTAATAAAGTGAAGTGGCTCCTCCTAATAGGTTTGTCATATTTAGAGAAAGCTTGCTTTCGTGCTGTCTCATTATTACTCATTTCCTCAGTTTAATTCTCACTGGCTCTATCATCACTTGTCCAAATGCCTGCAGAGGGGTTTGCCAGCTCCATTCTCCTGGGTGAGCAGCAGGACTCTCAGGTAACATTCCAAATGCTGCAAAAAGGTGTTTATCCTTCCAAAACATTCACTCTTGGATGAGGGCATTCAGGATTTGATCGAGAAAATGTTCTCCATGTGTAAGGAAACACAAAAACCTGAAGTACATCTCACCAGGTAGTGAAGGTAATAGGGGGTTGGGGTTTTTTTTGTTGTGTTTTTTTTTTTGTTTCCTTTTTTAAGCAAACTTAAATGTAAATGTTTAAAGTTCCTACACCTTGGTCAAATCAAGCTGTGCCTCCGTGACCGTGATACAAGAGAGGGTACAAGATGACCCTCGGTAGGTGTGACGCCGTGCCTTGCCCTCACCCCACAGCGTAACGTGGACTTTGCAGGCAGTGCTGCGGTTGTATCCCCACTGCCCCAGAGCTTCCCACCTCCCGAGGTCATAGCTGGGCTGGCAGCACTTGGCATCCTCACCCAAAGCTTTCCCATAAGTGGTAGAAACCACTCATTTTTCACCCAGCGAAGGTGCTGGGTGACCTGGCTGCTGGCAGGGGCGGTGGCTGCGGTTACAGATGATCTTTACCAGCTCCCGTCCCTTTCTCGGGCCCTTCAAACACCTTCTGCTTCACCGTGATGACAAGAGCCTGACTTCTGCCAGCGACTCCTGTCAGCTTTCCGAGTTACAAACAGGTTTTCATCGCCTTATTAGAACCTGCCAAGGCTCTTCCAGCAGCATTTGCCTGGATGCTTATTGGGATTCAACTGCTGGTTCTGGTGGCAGCACAAAAGGTCCCCAGGATCAAAATTACATTTGCTGCTTGATTTTTAAACTGCCCGTTAACTCTTACACCAGGACACTGATAAATAATATTATTATAGTGCTTGTATTGTATTTTTACCTCTTTTTTTTTCCACAAAACTGAAGAAGTGTTTGTTTTCTCTGACGCTGCTGTGACAATTTCTCTTCACCCTCCCAGCTCATACACAAGCTTCACTCACTTTTCTAAAGTGCATATTGCAAATATTTTCTGTTTAAAAACAATTCTGTTTCTCCCTATTACCTTTCAATACAAAATTAAGCATTCTGCACCCAGAAAGCAATAAAAACACTTCTGGCTGAGTGAAATTCCTCTGTACAAGATACACAGGGAGGCAAAATTGGATTTTCTGACAGACTCCAGGCTCCTGCCAGCAGTGAGGGGCACTGGGTCTGCTCACCAACACTGGACCAGATATCCCCAGAACTCCCCAGTGAGCAGAAACCAGTTTTGCCACAGTGAAATGAAGGAAATGGACCTGTTGAAGTGAGTCCAGAGCAGACCACAGAGATGATCCAAGGGCTGGAGCTTCTACTGTAGGAGGACAGGCTGAGAGAGTTGGGGTTGTTCAGCCTGGAGAAGAGAAAGCTCTGGGGAGACCTTAGAGCATCCTCCCAGTACTGAAAGGGGCTCCAGGAAAGCTGGGGAGGGGCTCTTGATCAGGGAGTGCAGGGACAGGATGAGAGGAATGGTTTTCAGCTGCAAGAGGAGAGATTGAGATGAGATTTTAGGGAGAAATGTTTTGCTGTGAGGGTAAGGAGGCCCTGGCACAGGTTTCCCAGAGAAGTGGTGGCTGCCCCATCCCTGGAGGTGTTCAAGACCAGGCTGGATGGGGCTTTGAGCCCCCTGATCCAGTGGGAGATGTCCCTGCCCATGGCAGCGTGATTGGAATGGATGATCTTTAAGGTCCCTCCACAGGGATCCCCAGTCCAGCTCAGCCTGAGCAGGAATCACCACAGGCTCCCACTTGTGCTCCAACCTCTCAGCCCATCTGCCTTATTCTCAATGATTCATGGCAATGCTCTTGGTCTCACAGCCAGCCCAGAGGCATCACAAACAGCAGAAGGCAAGTATTCACAATTGAAAAGTAAAAAACAACATTTGTGGCTTCCTCACGAGCAAATAACCCTTCCCAGCTCCCTGCCTGCTGTTTGCCTTCACCTGCCACACACTGCCCTGAAAAACACAAGCATGGAAACAGAATGAAAGTGATACCTTGAAAGTATTTTCATTTCCAAGAGTTTTTTGTGGCAACTTCAGCTTTACAAGTGACACCAGAACTGGTGCTGCAGTGGAGGAAGTTACAGTCACTTCATGTAGATGTTGCTGTCAATGTGAGCTCAACCCTTTTGGAAGCACTTCTGAGATAAACTGCACCCCTTGTGTGAGAAAACCCAGACCACCTGAAATGGGCACTTGTGGATTCTAACGTTCAGATTGTCTTTCAGGATATTCCAGTTGTGAGTTCTGAAAGGAAATGAAAACACACAAATAATTAAAAAACTGCAGCAGAAGTGGAACCCCAGGTGGCCCAGAGAGCAGCTGGGGTGTGGAGCACCAGGCACTGCCCCTCTCGGTTGTGCAGCCCTGCCCAGGGAACACACAGTGGTTCCTCAGGGGAAGCACCCAAGATCTCCTTTGCATCAGGCCGTGCTCAGAGCTCCAGCAAGAGATCTGCAGAGCAGCACCTCACCTCGTGCACGACACCCTGAGCTTGTCCAAATAAAGTAAGAAATTCCTGCAAGGAAGACTCACACCTGAAGGGCAGCAGAGCCTTCAAGCGAGGCTCAAACACTACAGGGCAAAATTTTCTGGAAAGCACCGCTGCTCCTTCTCTCTGGCTCACAAAGTGGCTGTTTTCTAGCAGCCCCTGCGATCAGAGCTGTTGGCAGGGTTTGCAGTGGGTGGGCAGCTGATGGCAAAGTTCTGCTAGCGGAGCAGGCACAGGCACACACTCAGCTGCAGGTCCTCAGGCAGCAGCTCACTGAACCACAGAGTCCTTCAGGCTGGAAAAGACCTTTAAGATTATCAAGTCCACCCATAAACCCAGCACTGCCAACTCCACCACTGAACCCTGTCCCTAAGCACCGCATCCACATGGCTTTTAAAGCCCTCCAGGGATGGGGATGCTGCTGCCTCCCTGGCAGCCTCTGACAGGGCTTGACAGCTCTTTCCATGAAGAAATTTTCCCTGATGTCCAATCTGACCCTGCCCTGGCACAACTTGAGCCCATTTCCTCTCATCCCATCCCCTGTCACTGGGGAGAAGAGATCAACCCCCACCTCACCACAGCCTCCTCTCAGGCAGTTGTAGACAGGGATGAGGTCTCCCCTCAGCCTCCTCTTCTCCAGGATAAACAGCCCCAGGGCCCTCAGTTGCTCCCACAACCCCTGTTCTCCAGCCCCTTCCCCAGCTCTGTTCCCTTCTCTGGACACACTCCAGCCCCTCAATGTCCTTCTTGGAGTGAGGGGCCCAAAACTGACCCCAGGATTCCAGGTGTGGTCCACCACTGCTAAGTGCAGGGGGGAAAGGCAAGTGCCCACCACAGCTGGCTCTCCCCTGCTCAGCTCCTGCAGAGCCTCAAGCTGGGGCCCTGTGTGATTTCCTTGGTGTTTTTGTGGGCTAAAGGTGTGTAAAAGGGCAGTTTGCTGTGCTCAGGAAACAGGCAGGAATTCACGATGGTGACTCAATCACTGTCTCTCAGGACACTTTTGCTTAAGAAAGCTCAGCAAAGGTTGAGTCAGTGCGTTTCTGTAACATGGGTGCAAAGATGTTCAGTTGCATACCTGAATTCACGAGCACAGATGAATTGTTGGATTGGCGGGATGTGTCCTGGCTCTTTGCCAGGGCCTGCATCTGGTTGCAGTCTGTTCTATACCGGCAGATTGGAACCTGGTCTGGGACAACAAGGATGAGAAATGGCTGCCAGGATTTGGGGTTACTGGGGGTCCCAAAATAAATACACCCTGGGCACGTCCCACTATTATAGAAAACATAGTGGTTTTTTGACTGAGCAGGCACAGAGATGACTAAGTCCTGCAGGAAATACGATTTCACCCTTTTATTCTGTTAAAAAGGCTGCAGCTGGCCTGGTTCAATCACTCTGGGCTCCCTCTTCCCTAGATCCAGAGGAGGGCTATAACAATCCTCAGGTGGCCTCAGAGGAGAGGTTTGAAAGGTGGGTTGCCTTCCACTGGTCTCCAGGAAGGCTGAAAAGTTCTGTGTTGTTTCTTCTGCTGGTGGGTACAAGGTGAGCTGCTCCTGCTTCCTCCAGCTCTTCCCCTATTCCAGCGTGTGGTCCCTCCCCTGCGAGACAGCCCTTCCTCAGCTTCCCAAATCTGGGCTGCAGTTCTTCACCACAGGTGTGGTTTTACTGCAGGGGGCAGGGAAACCTGGAATGTGATGGAGAAGCAGCAGGGCTCTTCCTTGGCATGGGGGAAGGCAGTAAAAACTCCAACCATATCTTGAAGTCGTTCACTCCTCAACCTGGCATTGAAATTCCTGTAAAGGAAAAGGTGCCTCGGAGACCTCTGTTGTGGAAAAATTGTTTCTGTTCCTACATTTCAGAAAGGTTGTTGAACCGAGTGAGATGGCTGTGTGGAACCCACCTGAGGGCTGGTTACCTGCTGTGTGGTGGGGGTGAGCTGGACCATCCCCTCAAGCAGCCTGGGGAGAGGAAGGGCGGTGGCTTCACGCAAGGACCACTCCCTCCTCTCTGATCAAAGAGCTACAGCATCCAGTGCCTGGGAACTAAAGCAAAGGTGTTTCCAGCCCAGATTTAAGGAAAATGACAATAATAACAAGATCTCTTGGAATAACATTTTTTAAACTTGTTTTGAGCTAGGCTTGAGTTTCTGTCCTGCAGAGAACTTGGTGCCTTCTGTGGCGTGTGTTTGGATCAATGTGGTGTGCAGTTTTTTCCCCTTGGGTTGGAGGATGTTAAGATTTTTAAGGCCAGACAGATAATTTGCTCTGCAGAGTTAATGTTCACTCTTGTGTAGCTGTAGCTTTCAATGTAAGTCTTGTGTGTGTGTCAAAAAATCAAGTGTTCCTCTAATCAAAGCGATACAGATGTCATGTTCATTTATGTAAAGCTATTTTGGGCTGTTTGTAGCTGAACTGAGCTGTGCAACAGGAGGATAAAGCTTACAGCATGTGTTTCGTTGACTGTTTTGTCTTTGTGCTAGAAGGAACTTGTTCTTCTTGCAGAGAAGAGGCTTCTATTGCTGGTTAATACATCACTGTGGAAGGCAGTGCTCACCTTGTGTGATGTAAATACATGGCTTACATAGCTCTCGTGACTCTGAAGTAGCTCTGCCTGTCAGCAGCCATCAGCATGGGGCATAACTGAGCAGCAAAGAGGGAGGCTTTGAGGAGCCTTCAGGAGGACTGTGCTGTTTAGCATCAGTTGCAGCTGTAGGATTTTAATAAACATTTATTTAAATAAAAGAGACTGGTCCTGGAGTTGTGGAATCACTGAATTCTTAGCAAGTGGAATGCTGTGACTGGTTTCACCTTTCCCAGTAACTGGCTACCTGCATCCCCATCTGTAGAGCTTCTCTCTGCACCCAGCTCTGCTTCCTCCTCGGGCTGAACACTCCATGGTTCGAATTGTCACCTGTGTAGCCTGGTGGCTCTTGGGCTGCGCCACACACAGGACCCCAGAGGGGAACTCGAGTTGTATAACATTGGAATCTGAATGATAAAAATACATCTGAGAGTGAGACAGATGAACTGACATATGTGACTGAGTCATGGTGTGTCTGGAACACAGCAGGGAGGATTTAGATGCTTTTAGTCAAGATACAAAGCAGTCCCTCCACGCTGGAGCGCTGGGAGATGGCCCATCAGCACAACTCCTAGTATTTGTCTTTTTCTGCTGTGCTTCTGCAGCCTTTGAGGTTGCAGCTACTTCATGGTAAGCACACTCTTCCTCGTGCTCCACAAGCCCTTCTGTGGGTGCCTTGGCCGTGGGTTGTGCCCTGAGCTCCTTCTGTACCTGCTGATGTGGTTGAGATGTAGCTGGTTACAAACATTCAATGCCTCGGGGTGCTCAGAACAGGATCTGCACTCTCAGGTGTGGCTCTTGCAGGTAAGAATATATTCAGACTCCTCATGTCTTAGTGTGGAAGAGGTCCAGTGGGACACCTCCCACTGGATCGAAGGTGGGGGGGGGGCTCAGAGCCCCATCCAGCCTGGTTGTGTCCATATGTGCATGAAATGATGTATTTATGCAGATGAAGGTGGGCAGTAAGGCTGGACTCTGACAGGCTTTGCAATGAAAAGGAGGAGTCTGGCAATATCTCTTGTTTCCAGGTTCTTCTGTTTTCGGGGCAGCCTGCGTTAGTCTCCACTTGCTGTAGATAATGTGGCAGAGGCATCCCTCTGGCTCTGAGGGACAGCAGCTGTCCAGAGGAAGGTTCCTGAGCAGGGGGTGGGCCTGGGCTGTTGCTGCTGTGGTGCTGGGAGTTGGATGATTTATTGGCATCTTATTTCTTTTGACTGAGACATCACAATAATAAACATGAATTAGGCCAAGGCTGCACCACGTTTTGGAAACAAAAGGTTTGAGGGGTTTCCTGTGTGTTCTGCACATTCATGATCCCCTCTGTACTGCCCAGCCTAACATCAGCTGCCACGGAGGCTGCTTCCCTTCAGTAACTAAATATGTCTAAAGCAAAACACGTTGAGCTCTGGTGCGACTGTTCATCGTGGCTAAATATTACTTTTTCTGGATGCAGAACTTCACTGGTATCATTAGTCTAAGCAGCAGATATTGGAGAAGAGTTTCTATGTTGTCAGCGTTCATGAGCAAATGAGTAAATTTGGCATTGAGACCCCTCCTGAGGTTGTAAAAGCACTGAACTGATCTGCAAATAGCAGCACATCTATAATTTTGACACAGATCAACAGCATTGATCTTCTGCAAAACAACAAATTAGGAGCTTGAGTGAGACCGTGAGTCAGGGTTCTCTGTCACTTTGTGGGTTTTTCACCTTTTCCAAAGAAAAGAGGAAACAAAAGCAGCACCTCCAACTTAGACAATGAGCAAGATCATTGGAAGAAGCTGTTCTTGGATTATTCACAGCTTCCTGGTGCCATTCCAACAGGATCTGGAAAAGCATTGCCTTGAGAGAGTCTTGCAGTCTCGCTGCTTAGGGAGGTCTGTGACACCCACAGGAGCTGGGGGATCAGTGGGACCCACATCTGATGTCACGCTCTCAGGGTAGTGGTGGGATACATCAGACCAAGCAGTGCTCAGCCTCTGCTGCATAAACACCAAAGAGCTATTGCTGGTGGGCTCTCCATCAGGAGGAGCTTTGACACTGAGACAGTCACTGGGTTGTATAAGAGGCAGGGATCAGCCTGAAGAACTCAGCCTTTGTCTTTCTAGGGATTTGCGTCACATCTGTGGAGAAGGTGCAGGGTTTGTCTGTGGAGAGTGATGGAACTGGTATTCTGGATATAAAAACATCCTAGACAATTCCTTTTATCAGCCTGTTCCTGTGATGAATGTTCCCTGCTCGCCAGCCCCTTACCTGATTTTCAATTGTAGTTAAAACTCAGCCCTTCCTCTGCCCTCTCCAAACCAGCTAATCAATACCACAATATCTTCGCTGGTCACAGGGTGATGTGCAACAATAGGAGCATTGTGTTCATATCGAAGACAAATGACTTCTCTGCTGCTGAACAATGCTGGCTGATAAGTATCTTCTTGATCTACAATGGACCAATCCACAGACAGAGGGTTTAATGGGCTGTCTGCTCAGCAGAGATATTCCTATTGAGCTATTTGTGCAGCTGTCTCCCGTGTTTTGATAGCAGAACAGATTAATCTTTGCCTTTTTCCTAGTATATGGGGGAGGGGAGAAGATATAATGAAGTATTTCTCTGAAAGAAGATGGGAAAATTCAGTCGGGTTCTGGACCTCCTCACCCCTCCTCCCAAAAAGACCGAACATCAGCAAAATGAAGCTGCAGCTGGAGCCTGGGCAGGTGGGAGGAGAGGCTGAGCAGAGGGTTTGCACAGCCTGCAGAAGAGGGGAGGACCTTTCAGTGGCCTTCAGCTCCCTCAAGCAGCCCGTGGGGGAGTTGGATCCAGGGGCTTCCCAGGGTGCACTGTGGAAAGGTGAGAGACAGAAACAGTTAATTTTGTTATTCCTAGGAGTTCGATGCTCAACTGGAGACCTCTGAGTCTCGTGCAAACTGAATTTTTCCACAACTGAAACCTGAATGTGAGTATGAAATTGTGATTAAACGTGTGACTTGGGAGTATGTGAGCAGAGGGGCAGCTGGTGAAAGCCACAGCAGCTGTGGGTGCCCAGCACTGGAACAATGCCCACACCCAGCACCCACGTGGAGGCCAAGAATGAGGGAAGACCTTATAACAGGCCATGTGAAAAGCCATGAACTCCACAAGCCTTTCTGTAACCAAAACGGGTTGAAGTTTCTTGTCTATAGGTATTTATATGGTAATCTGGTATCAGATGGATCTTTGGGGAAACAGATAAAGGTTTGAGAGCATTCAGTGACTTCATTTGAGGCCAAATAAGTCCAGGGAAGGCATCTCGCTTCCAGCAGTGTAAGCACTCGGCTGTGGAGCTTCCCTCTCTAGGTTAGCAGGGCATGGCTGCTGGGTTTTGGCTGTTCTGGGGGATGGTGCAGTGTGGGGTTAACTCTGCTTTGTCTGTTAGAGCCCTTCCCACGGGAGGGAAGCAGAACCTGGAGATCCAGGTGCTGTGCAAGGCAGAAAGGACAACCACGGCACTGCCTCTGGTTGTTAAAGCCCTTGGGTGAGTGACAGGGAATCCTTTTTTTCTTCCCCCTTTATAACCATGTGTTACCCACCAGTGACTAAATCTGGTGTTTTTCTGGGACTGTAGATGATGTGCTGTGACTCATTCATCTCTGAAAACCTATTTTCTTTTGCCTCACTACTTGGGAAGCAGTTATATCAATTGCCTTTTTTTTCTTGAGCAATTTATTACTATTACAGCTCTCTTCTATAGTTTCAAAATGTCTGTAGTTAATGATGCGGGCTATTAAAATGCCACTTTATCTGAAGTAGCTGTGAACATCTGCTTTATCAGTGGTGATGTAACCATTTCTGTAACTCCAAGCTGAGGAAAAAGCTTTATGTATCATGTTTGAATCCAGAACTGAAGAATGTTCTAAAGCCAAAATGAGGAATGCACAGTTTTCATCTGTTTGAAAAAGTGGACAGGGAGTGGTGTCCTCCAGGACTTAACACACTGAAAGCAAATCCAGTTTGGGGGGGTTATTTTTAAATGGTTTTCCGAAAACCTTTCCAGTTGCAAAATTTTCAGATGTTCTCTTCATCAGGACTGAGCCAATGAAACTTCCCAAAGAGCAAATCTGTGCCAGCAGAGGCTGCAGAATTCACTGTCTGCAGTTCAACCACCCTTTTGTGTTTGCAGAGCGAGCGTGGGAGATGGCTTGAACCAATGCAGAGATTAATGTAAGTTTGGGGTTTTCCCCTGATCCAGGGGCCTGACTTCCTTGGCACTGAGGTAACTCCCCTCCAACACACCCAGGGTGTGGGAAACAGTCTCCAGCTCATTAATCAGCTGTTAAATATTTCCTGGATAATTATATCCATGGAAAGCAGTAGCAGAGACAAGAGCTATAGCAGAGACAAGAGCTTTAGCAATGACGTACTTGGGATTTTATTTTAAGTTGATCAACCACGTGTAGGTAGAGAGAGGTTCTTCGGCTCAGGGTACGGGCAGAGAGGGCTGAGAAGGGATTTTGTTGGGTTTTGCCAGAAGGTGGAGGTGGCCATCCCTTATTCCTGGCAGTAGGAGCCGTGTTGGCATCTGACAGGACGTCTAAAACTAGAAGGAGAAAACTTTCCTCGTAGTCCTTTATTACTTTAGGAGGCCGAAACTCTAAAGGGCTGTGAATTATACCAGACAACATCATGTAGTAATTCAACAGTCAACTGATATATACACCAATGGTCTGGGCAGAACTTCCAAATGGGGTGAAAAATCCCAATCTTTGGATGAGCTGAGGATGGAAGGGTGTCTGTTCTCATCTGTTTCTCCTGAAGGCCCTCGGGGGGGTCAGTGGCAGCACCTTCAGGGGTCTCACCAGCCCCTCCCTTCAGCCTGTGCTGCTTGGGGCACACCAGGAAAAGACAAAGCTTCAATGAGCCCAGAGCTGCGGAAGATGCTCTCAGCAGGCACTTTCCCAGGGTGCAGAGGACGCTGTCACTGTTGTCTCTGAGCCTCCCTCTGCTGCATCTCTGTCCCGTCTGTACCAGCACAGACACCTGCACCCATCTGCATTACAGACCTTCCGATGGGTGCTCAGTCCTCCTGTGTCCCAGCTCCCTGAGCCAGAGCATCCAAGGCTCTGCACCATCCCAGACAGGGTTTGCCCCACAGCTGCAGCAGCTTGTGCACCTGCAGCTGCCGTGTGAGTGTCCCAGTGTGCACCACTGAGATGGGTGCGGTATTTACCTCAGGAACCATGGATAACTAATTAGTGCACTTGTTGGAGAGTTGCTCTGCTCCTTTATTTCCTTCTTCTGCTTGCACCAATTTTGGAAGATTCCACTGAGTGACATCAGTTATTAGAAGTTTTCTACAGTGATCATTAAATATCATCCGGGTCCTAAATATTTTATGACATTTTCAGTGGCAAATGATGAGTTTAATCGGACTCCAGAGAAATGTGGCTATGAGAGCACTCTAGGACAGGGCCTCTTCAGAGAACGTGGGTGCCAGGTTCCTGGGAGCTTTCCTGCTCTGAGCTAGTGACAAATGCTCGTTCTTGCACCCTGGCAGAGAGGTGAGGATGTGCTCTCCCAGCACTGCTGTGTGATTACCCTCACTGTGCCGTCACAGCGTGTGACCATCTGTGTTTGCTGCCACCAGGGATCACATCTGCTGCCACAGCAGAGCTTGGAGCCATTATCTCCGTGGCTCTGTCTCGCTGGAGCCCGGCCAGACCAACCGAGGTCACTGAGCTGCTCCGAGACAGCGCTGCTGGGAAAGCCAAGCCCTGAAGCCGGGACCTGCTCAGCCTTGTGCCCGGTGGTGCCCGTGGCCGAGGGGAGAGTGCAGGGGCTGCAGCTTCTGAGCTGCCCACTATCCGCTGCAACGACACCCAATGTCCCTGGGTTGTGCTCAGCAGCCCCTTAATCCTCTGCGTCTTGCTCAACCCAACAGGAAGCAGTTTCCTTGGTAGCCCTGCACCTCCAGATAACTTAATCTCTTCAGTTCTTCACCGAGGGGACGTTGCCTGGAATTCAGTAGAGAACACCTCAACCACAATATTTCTGGAAGTGAAAGGCATTAAAATTGCAATTGCAAACAAGCCAAATTACAAAGACTTCTCCCGTGTATTTTTTGTGATCCACCCTCTAGGTGTGATGTTAAATACACCCTTGTAATGCTGAACACTGGCAAGGCAGAAGTCTCAGATAATTTGCTATAATTGGTGATAAAAAAATACTCGAGAGGTGCCTTTGCTGTTTTTTAGTCAATAAATCTTTGTACTATGTGATTCCAATAACTTTTTTAACAATTTACGCTTGCCAGTCAAGGGAGAGCACCCAATGGTTTTTAACCAGCCTTTGGAAGAGTTTTTGCCATGGTCTCCCACACCATCACCAAGGCCCCACCGGGAAGCTGCACACAGGGTAGGTAGCTGCAGGGAGGTGAGAAACTGCAAGAGCTTTGGGGCTCAAAAGCCTTCACAGCAGTATGAAACCCAGGGTTATGAGCAGTGTCCCTTGGGGGTCAATTCTTCATGTTTTGGACCAAAATCAGGAGGAGGGGTGGCTGTGGTGGGGGTAGGGCTGTTCCTGGGCACGCTGAAACCACAGTGGGGGGACAGGAGCTGTAGGAGGGACCAAAAGCATGGAGATGAGGGTGGTCACCCCTCCGTCGGGGCATGGCTTGCTGTGAGCTGAAGTGCTCTCATTTCAGACTCTATGTATTTAACATTTTTTCCATCAGAGTAAAAGTTCTGGAAGCTCTGCCTAAAAATTTAAAGGAAGAGCTGTCTGCTTTGAGATCCTTCTGCGTGATGATGTTCTTCCCCCAGAACTATAACTGCCACCACACAGAAATTACTACTTGCATTTTAGAACAAATCTCTAAAGATAATTAATGTTCAGAGACAATTTTTTTACTTGTGATTATCCCTTCAAGATGTGTGGCTGTTACTCTTGCTAAGGGAAGTTCTGCATTATAAAATTCCTGCATGATTCTGGTTGCTTAAAGAACTGCTGGTGCTGGGGTGGGGAGGCTGCCATTTACTTGGAAAATTCCAGGAATGATGAGAGGTCATCGTGGCCAGAATGTCACTTCTCACAAAGAACATAAAATGTACCTTTTTGTGTGGAATGAATTATTTAAACTAAAAAAATACCACTTCAGTACCAAAAGGACAAGATAAACAAGTTGCATCTTTTCTCTTACAATGAGGTGCTGGGGAACTGAAGGCTGAAAGTGGCTCAGCAGAAGGTGCTTGAAATCCCTGGAATGGTTACAAAGTGCTGGCTAATGCTCAGGAGAAAGGTATGCTGCTTAACACCAGCACTGCCGGTACCTGCTCTGCCTCTGCAAGAGAGAATAAAGAGCAGCAGTGGTTGGGTCAAAGCCCAGGAAGGGACAAGCTCTTGTCCTTAAAGAAAAGGGGGCTATGATCAAGTAAATGAACAACTTGTGGCTTGTAGGGATGTTGCTAATGTGGTGTGAATTTATTATCAGACCCAAAGCAAATTGAGAGACTGGGGGAAAGAACCCAGGCTGGTGCTGGGCAGCTGAAAAGTGGTGGGATGGGATGGTCCCTGGCTGAGGAAGCAACTTGGCCCATGCTGGATCAAGTGCTGCCTGTGAATATAATGTTATAACCATTCTGGTACCCAAGTTCTGCTTACATCCCGGTTATTTTATGTAACGAGCAGGGTGAGGGAGGGGATTCTGCACCTCTGCTCTGCTCTGGTGAAATCCCACCTGGAGCCCTGTCTTCTGTTCTGGAGTCCTGAGCACAGGAAGGACATGGATTTGTTGGAGCAAGTCCAGAGGAGGCCACAGAGATGATCCGAGGGCTGGAGCACCTCTGCTGTGAGGTGTTCTCTCCAGGCTGAGAGTTGGGGTTGTTCAGTCTGGAGAAGAGAAGGCTTTTGGGAGAGCTTAGAGCAGCCTCCTAGTACGGAAAGGGGCTCCAGGAAAGATGGGGAGGGACTCTTGATCAAGGAGTGCAGGGACAGGATGAGGGGAAACAGTTTTCAGGGGAGATTGAGATGAGATCTTAGGAAGAAATGTTTTGCTGTGAGGATGGGGAGGCCCTGGCCCAGGTTGCCCAGAGCAGTGGTGGCTGCCCCATCCCTGGAGGTGTTCAAGGCCAGGTTGGATGGGGCTTTGAGCCCCCTGATCCAGTGGGAGATGTCCCTGCCCATGGCACGAGAGTGGGACTGGCTGGGCTTTGAGGTCCCTTCCAACCCAAACAACTTCATGTTTTATGGAGCAAGGTGGTTTTCCTTTTTCCTAAAAAAGGAGGAGAAAAAGGAAAAAAAGGAAGAGGGAGGGTTAATGTTCAGTAAAAACTTGCTTGGCAAGGGCACACGTGGCCATCTCTGCTTGGTGTACAC
Source organism: Dromococcyx pavoninus (assembly GCA_033558185.1). Lineage (NCBI taxonomy): Eukaryota > Metazoa > Chordata > Aves > Cuculiformes > Neomorphidae > Dromococcyx > Dromococcyx pavoninus. Next base: position 658,768 of record JAUMJL010000441.1, read on the forward strand.
ACTTTCAGAGCGGAATCAGGCCATCCTGCACCTGGAAAGGGCTGAGCAAGCACAGCCTTTGCTGCCACAGCCAGGTTTAACAGCAGTTGCAGTTTGCTCTCTTTTCGGCGCTGCAGGAGTCAGCACAGATTTGCTGGGTGGCAAATATTGATATGAGAAGTAATTTCACCCACTTCAGGCCTGACAGAAGCCCAAGAGATAAGCTACAAACTGCAATGATTTTACCTGAGGACAGTGCTTGGATCTGAAAATAATACTTGAAATCAGCCAATTCCTTTATTTCCAGATGAAAAAGTCTCACATCCATGGAGAAGATGGGGTTCTCTGATGCTGTTGTGTTGGGGTTTTTATAGATTCTTTATTTTTAAGACTGCTGGAGTGAATACAAGTTTGACTCAGCAAAGCCAATGTGTTTGCTTTAGTAGCTGTGGCAATGAAATTATCAGCTTGTTTCGGTCTTACTCTGTGAGGAACTTCTTAACTGGAAACCTTCTGGTCCCCAAGGGGCTGTGGGTGCGGAGTGTCTGGGAAACCTGACAGACTGAGAGAGTTGGGGTTGTTCAGCCTGGAGAAGAGGAAGCTCCATGGAGACCTTGAAGCAGCCTCCCAGTGCTGAAAGGGGCTCCAGGAAAACTGGGGAGGGGCTTTTTGCAAGGGTCAGGAGTGACAGGACAAGGGAGAACGGCTTTAAATTGGAAGGGACAAGATCTAGATGAGACATGAGGAAGAAATTCTTCACAATGAGGACGGAGAGGCCCTGGCCCAGGCTGCCCAGAGCAGTGGTGGCTGCCCCATCCCTGGAGGTGTTCAAGGCCAGGTTGGATGGGGTTTTGAGCCCCCTGATCCAGTGGGAGGTGTCCCTGTGAAACTGGATGGGCTGTGAGGTCCCTTCCAACCCAAACTGTTCCACGATGCCAAGTCATCCACCAGAGGATGAGCTCTGGGGAAAACAGACATGGAGCTTGCTGGTACAGGAAGCTGCCTGCAGTGGAGCTGCCGTGGGGTTGGTGGGTGGAGGAACAGGACCCCATGCTGCACCACTGAAAACCAGCAGGGAAAGGAGGAGAGCGTGTTGCTGGCTGATATGGTTTATTACGAGGGCACAATCTCTAGAATGGAGCACATTCCCTCCTGTAAACTGTGGAGACGTTTCCTGTGACAGAGCTAATTAGGCTCCTGGGAGAATTTATGCAGAGCTAATAAGAAGCAGAACTAAACGTTGTCTTAATTTACCCTCAAGCTCACAAAAAATGTTGTTCATTCGTGTTGCACTAATTAAACAAACAGCCATTAACCCTTTCTTCAGAGAGGAAGACCCTTGGCACTGAAGAGGAATTAAACCTCATGCTTTCCAGGAAGCTCCTTTCTATTTCTGCGAGTCCTGAAGTGCTCCTGTTCATCCTGTCATGAGCACCCATGGTGCTGACTGGCGTGGAGAGCAGGTCCTCCTCTGCCTTTCCCAACTCCAGCTGCCAGACTGGCGTTTGCTGCCCAGCATCCTGCGCAACATCCCTGCCTGCAGCTGGGGGAGGGTCTGCTCTCCAACTGCCCCCAGCTCTTGGGAGCTCCAGGCTGGGTTTGAGCCCTCCTATCATAGGGTGGGTTTAGTGTTCCACTGTATCATTCACTACAGGAGAGCTAAAGGCACTGGAAGTCATTGTGCGAGCCTGTGCTGAAGTTCAACCCTTCTGAAATGACCTATTTTTATACCCAGATTGTGACAAGAGATAACGAATGTGAGGAAAATCTTGCCCAGTGTTTGTTCTCATGAGATTTCAAGTTCAGTTTTGGAGGCTCTGATGCAGGACAGTCTGGGCAAGCTTTAGGCACCATTTCAGCCTTGGAGGGCTTAGCTAAACTCAGCCTTAGCTTGGAGCATTGGTAGAGATTTGCTCATCACGAGTAGTTTGGAAGTGACTGATAAACTAGAAAATGGCAAAAGTGTGAGTGCTGTAAGGAAGAAAGGAGATTTAGTGGGTTTTCCTTTTTATCTTCTTCCTACATAAAGTGGTGAAAACACACGATTAAGAGTAATCTCAGAACTACAGCCCTGATCTTCTACTGCTGCCTTTGCAGCATCATTTTATCTGAAGTGCTTCTGCAATAGCTCATCCTCCAGTCAGCTGCCCTGACTAAAAAGTGAGGAGAAGAAAGCAGCTCCCTCTCTGAACTTCAGGAACGCTACTGGAGTTCAAAGTGATCAGGAGAACGAGAAGGAGCACTGAATGGTGTTTAGTGCTCATGTGCTTTAGAAAGCAGAGATGAACCTGGTGGCTGCAGCACCAGGGAGAGACCCTCCAAGCCTTCTTTTACAGCAGCAACGCAACCTCGTGCTTTGTGAGATGAGAGCACCTGCCCCTTGCCCCTGAACTGCCACTGCACTGCCCCTGTCCCTGCCCTGCCCCTACACTGCTCCTGCCCCTGCGCTGTCCATGCCCCTGCCTCTCTCTGCTTTTGCTCCTCCTCACATGGCAAGAGCTACAGGACTCGAGGCATGGAGAGTTGATCTGGAGCTGTATCACAGCTACAATCTGATTTCCCAGGCCAGATCTCCAGTTCTAGGCTTAAATTAAAAGCACGGTTTGTCTGAGACTGGAAGAGCAGCAGAGAAGGCATCGGCACAAGAGGAGCAGTTCAAGCATGGCTGGGCCAGTGGCCCTGGGCTGGTGGTGCTGCCGCAGTCCCACAGCCTCCTGGCTCTGCTCCTCCGTGGGGCCGTGCTCAGGGCTGGGCATGAAGTCCTCTGAATGGCCTGAATGTCTGTCCTTGCTGCCCAAATACAAGTAAGAGCAACAGCAAGGTCACATAAGCAGCATTTGATTGTCTTTTTATTGTAATTTTAATTGGAACAACTATCAAAGCGATCATTTCATTATTTTGGTTTAATGCTTCTTTGTAAGCCAGGAAAAAATTCCAAGCACATGAGAAAAAATAAAGCTTTAATAAAAAATTAGGCCATTTTTTTCATCTTTAACAATTCAAATTGCTTTTTGTTCTTTTAATCATCTCAGTTCAAAAAGTTGCAGTCATAAAACACCAACGAGTGCTGTTACTTCTTATAAAGCCACTACACATTTGATGTGTGAGAACCTGAAGGGTCTGTGGACAGAATACAGCCAGAAGTATTTTGTGGAGCAGTTCAGTAGTTTTATCATTTTCATAGCTTTTGTTTCATCGTTCAGGCAGGAGCAAAAATCAAACCAGATTGGCTTTGGGCTTTTTGTTTTAATATACAAATACAAGGCATTCGCCAAGCGCCATCGGTGAGACCCGCTCTGAGCTTAAGGTGAGAGACAGGGAGATGTTTTCTGCCTGGTTCTGAGGACACAAATCACTGCAGGCATCTCGGAGAGGGCACTCATCAAAATTCTGCAGGTTGATACAGGAACTGGTTGCAGAATCTATTGATGCTGAGTGTGAGCCAGGACAATCAGGTGGAAAGCAGAAACTCTGGTAATTGTAATGAATTTTTTAGTCATTGTAAGTGTTTTAACACAACCTCAACATTGCGTTATGGCATTTTCTGTATTTGCAATCAACATTTATCACATCTCTGATAGATGATGTAATATTTTTCAGATAGAAACCATTCCACTTTCTTGAAATGGGAATATATGTCTAATGATAATGAGAAGGCTGGATGAAATCATGTTAATGTGTAGGTGGCCATTCCTTTTGCTAAGTTTCCTGCTGTAGATCTTGATGAGAAATCAAATTCATGTGTCAACTGTTGTCAGCAGGGAAGTGCTGAGCTCTGTATTAACGCAGACACAGCTCCTGTGATTTCTGTGTTTGCATACGCCAGGGCCCTTTGCTGTTCAGGTACTGCAATGGCACGGGAGTAAAGTGAGTCATCAGAAGGTTCTTCTTGATCTGCTGTTGGTTTGCATCGTGTTCTGCTCACTGGGAGACAGGGTCCTTGTCTGCTGCAGCAGTGCTGATCTGTTTAATGATGCTCTAGCACTTCTCAACGCCCACCACTTCTTCCATAAAGGGCATAATTAGGACTCAGAAGCCTTCTTTTAGGACACTTGATCTAACTGACCCCCTTAATAAATCTGCAGTCTGTGAGCAGGTAAAACAATCTGATTTTGAAAGATAAAATGTGTGTGTGTATTTTCCCCTGATGGGTGCAGGGAGGCTCTGGACTGCAGAACAATCTGCAAATCTTTGCACAGACCTGGCTGTATCTGCCTGGCACTTGTCACACTGCCCAGAGCCACCCAGATCGATTCTTCGTGGTTTATTGCTGTCTCTTGCAGCTTTGACAGACACCGACACCAGTCTCGGGTCAGAGGAGGCAGAGCCCGTCTGTGCTCCAGCACTGGAGGGTGCTGGGAGGAAGAGACAGAGTGGTGTCACCAGGAGGGGATTCAGGGTCCTGGGTCGCTCGGGGGAGTGCAGTGTGTGAGACTGAGCATGTCTGGATGTGAATGCTCCTTAGGGAAGGTTAAAAGAGAGGGGAAAAGGTAGTCAGGAGAGGTGTTGAGGGGTTGGTGTGAGGATGTGAAGGTACTCAGCGCTGGTAGCTCCTCAGCTACAGCCTGAAATGGTTGGTAAGGAGAGATCCAGTCTGTAACTAGATTGGGTTGTAGAGCTGGGAAAAAGCCCAAATTTTAGATGCACTTTCTCTTCCTAAGAAGGTAGGGAAGGGTAAAGTTAATAGCAGTGGTTTAGTTGGAGATGTTTACGTGATTACCCTAGAGGAATTGTTTCCTTAATTCTCTTTTCCACACACAGTGGTTACTTCACACACTATAATGCAGGAAAAAAAATCTCTTCCATTTGCAGTAAATATTTTTGTGTATTAACCAAAGGAATTATTTTCTCCTCAGCTGCATGTTCAGTTAACTTCATGCACTGCTGATGGATGCTCATCCCCAAGCACTGGTGGTTCATGGAGGGGGCAATCGCTTTGCTAAAGATTGTATTGAGTTTTGTTTATTTTTATTGTGTTACAGGATTGCACACTGAGTCAGTCCTAACAGTTTGCCTTGTTTTCATCAGTTTTCTACACAGACCTCTCTTTATTCACTCCTAGTGTTACTGAAGCCAGTGAGGTCGTTGAAGCTGGACAGAGTGTTTGCATTTTCTGGTCTCACCAAAACCGGATCAAAATAATCATTTGTCTGAGGTATCTCCTGACTTCTAACCAGTCTTATGGATGCTCAGTGTTTAAAATGAAGTCGTAGTAATCATGAACTGTTTACAAACCCAAACTGATGGCCCTACATTTCCTGAAGTGCAGAGGTAGGCTGGATGCTCAGCCCTTCCCGCAGCACCGCACGGCACAGCCTTGTCACTCCATTTTTCACACACACATTAAAAAAACATGCTCCTCTTATCACATTAAGAATACAGCACAAGGCATAAATTAAAAGTGTGTGGTCTCAGGCAAGAGCAATGTGGAGCCTCTCTGCTCATGTTTACGTGTTTTGGGTGCCCCTGAAGAGGCAGCAGTACCTTCCTGGCCTCTGTGCTTTCACACCCAGGGCTGGTCTGTGGTTTGCTTTGAGCTCCCCAGGCAGACCCGAAGCACAAGGCGCCACAGACTCCTGTCCTGGAGCTCACCATGAAGAGCTCATATCCCTGGAAACAAAAAGTTTACCTTCTTTCCAAGGGAAGGGAGCTGTGGTGATGGAGGAAAGCATGACAGAAGAGAGGAGATAATAAGAAGGAAAGTGCAAGCTGGTCTTGACGAGAACAAGCTCACCCTGCTGTGAAGTTTTGCCTCTGCAGCTGCCCCCAGGCTACCCTTCTCTCACAGAGGAAGGCTCTACAGCACAGCCTGATGCTGATCAGCCCAGGAAACCTCCAGAAGTGAGCAACCTGCATCCAGCTGCACTGATAAATGTTTCCCTTTTGAGAGGTGATAACAGAGGTGCTCATGCTACCACAAGCCATTGAGGTGCCACTCTCCTGCTGGTTATGGTGACTCCTGGAGCCATGGTCAGGTACCCTGGGACAGGCAGGTGGTTTAGCAATGAGAAATAAAAGCAAGGAGAAGATATATTTCCTCTCTATCACCACACGAGTGGAATAAACATTGAAGAGGAGACGCTGAATGAATTAGATTAAGGGATGATCTTGTGCTAAAATTCAGCTCTTGTGAGATACCATCCGGAGTATTGTGTCCAGTTCTGGAATCCCCAATATAAGAAGGAGATGGAACTGTTGGAGCAGATCCAGCGGAGGGCTATGAAGATGATCCAAGGGCTGGAGCCCCTCTGCTGTGAGGACAGGCTGAGAGAGTTGGGGTTGTTCAGCCTGGAGAACAGAAGGCTCTAGGGAGACCTTAGAGCAGCCTCCCAGGACTGAAAAGGGCTCCAGGAAAGCTGGGGAGGGGCTCTTTACAAGAGCCTGGAGTGACAGGACAAGGGAGAACGGCTTTAAATTGGAAGGGGGGAGATTTAGAACTGGGCATTAGGAAGAAATTCTTAATGATGAGGGTGGGGAGGCCCTGGCCCAGGTTTCCCAGAGAAGTGGTGGCTGCCCCATCCCTGGAGGTGTTCAAGGCCAAGTTGGATGGGGCTTTGAGCCCCCTGATCCAGTGGGAGGTCTCCCTGCCCATGTCAGGGGCTTGGAAATGGATGGGCTTTGAGGTCCCTTCCAACATAAACTATTCTGTGATTAAAACCAGATCAGTGCAATGTGACCATGAGTGAATTTGCAAGGTGCAAATGAAAAGGTGTTGGTATCAGAACAACTCTGAAAATGAAGAGGAGGAGAAGAATTGACTTCTCTTTTGATAAGTCTGATTGTTTGTAACTGGGATTGGACCTCTTTACTGGGAGAATGTCAACTGGAAGGTGAAGCACTAGTCCACGTTTTCAAGAGCTAAAGCAGCTGTTTCTGAGACTATTTTTCTGTTTCTTCTTTTTCCCTTCATAATCCTGTTAATATGTTCTTAAATGGAAAGATGAGTCTGGAGATTGTTCCTTTAAAAATTAAAGCTAATTTTTAGAACATCATATTTCTGTCTCGCCGTCTTAACGGAGCACTTGTAATCAGACACCTGCTGTGTGCTGGTGCTCAGCTGGTGACAGCACAGAGCGGTGCCCAGTGTCACATCCGTAACACCGCACTCAGGTTCCATCCTGCTCTGGGATTTTCAGGGAGCACCCCCTCCCAAACGAACATTTCTGCTGAACACAGGCCAGACTTTAAAAGGCAGCAATTTGTTAGCATTTGGCTGCACCAGGTCTCGCAGGAGATAAAAGGTGCAGCACAGTCTTGAGTCTCGGCCCATCAGGAGAAGCAAGGTATGGATGACTGAAAATTTCTTGTTGTTTCTTCCAGACAATCAAATGTAGAAATCATAAAACTGTGCCAAACCAGGCCAACATTCCAGAATATCTCTCTGAGCATCACTGCTGTCTCCTCCCACGTGCAGACAGCAGTCTGAGCTCTTCTTGGGGCAGTATAGACAGCCCTGTGCAGCCCGGGGTGACTTGTCTGGAAGAAAGGGGGAAAAAAGACCATAGAGTTATAGAATGGGTTGGGTTGGAAGGGACCTCAAAGCCCATCCAGTTTCAGACCCTGCCATGGGCAGGGACACCTCCCACTGGATCAGGGGGCTCAAAGCACAGACAGGTGACAGCGCAGGGGAGCGGGGAAGCTCTCTCTGCGTCTCGTGCTCTGCCAAGCCATGCATTTCCATGTACTTTTAGCAAGAAAATGAGAGGCAGCAGCTGAAGAGCTGAAGCGGAAGCTTAACTGTCAAACACCCTCCCCGGGCCATGGCGCCCTGCGGAGATGGATGGCAACCTTTACATGTGGGCAATTTCCTGCTCTGCTTCTCCCACCCCTAAGAACTTTACTTGTCTGCACATCTTACTGCAACTCTTTCCATTCCCTGAAGTAGGAATCAATGTCCGAGAGAAAGGCCAGCAGAATGGGGAAACCCAGGTGGGTCGTTGAAAGCTTTCCTCTAGGGCAAATGGAGAGAGCGACGGGAGCCGGTCAGGCTGGGAACGCCGAGCTGCTGCTTGCTTTCTGCTGAAAATGCAACGTGTCTGATAGATGTGGTTAAATAATGCATAGAAGTCAATCAGGTTCTTCCAATTACCCATCAGCAGATGTGGAAGAGCAGATGGATGGGCAACAGTCCACAGGCTGTTAAGTCTGCGTGTCCCTCCATCACCCCACCCACCTCTGCTGTGCCCTCACACTTGAGTAAAGCAGAGGATTTTACTGAAAAGGCCAGGTTTTTATATATACATATATAAAAATTATATATAAATATATATGTAAAATATATGTTATACATAATATATGCTATATGTATAATTTATATATAAATATATACATATATTATTTTTAGCACAGACTTAACTGCCCTAATAGGGCAGGAAAAGTTTGAAGAACTGAAATACAAGAATAATTTATAGGGTTGCTTTATGCTGTGATGCACAGTGGATCGTTGGGAATGGGTGGAAATGATTTTTACAACTCCTCTCTTTGAGGACCGTTACACCAATGCAAACTCCTTTTGAGGGACAGAGTTGATTTGAGTTTAGTTTGTATCACTGCCTCCATGATTTAAGGTTCTTAAATGGCAAAAAACCAAATTTATTTCTTCTACCAGGAGAGTATTTTAAATCACCTCAAATACTGCCAGAGATTTATTCCAGTTAATGGAATCCCATAATTAACACTGTAGAATATAGAACTTGTTCCTGGAGAACATCACAGATTCCCAGGGATGGGTCAAATGAATGAGATTCTGGACTTTTACATATGTATTTTTTATATATATGTTATACATTTTTGTATTTCATATATTTTTATATATATTTTAATATATATCTATAAAGCTGGCCTTTTCAGTAAAATACATATGTATTTATATATATAAATAGCCAGGTTCCCTGTGCTAACATATCACAGAGCACTCAGAACCCCTCATGTTGTACAACACCTGCTGATGTCTCAGTAGCAAGCTGGATTTCACTCACAGTGACTTGAGTTCTCCCTCCTCAAGGTCAGCCCTTTAGGGTCTCCTGTTTCCATCATCCCACTTCAGATCCCACGTGGAAGGACCTGACCCCCTTTCACTTGGGGTGGAGGTGGCAGCTGTGACGCGGCTCGCTGGCTGCACCGTCACCAGCTCCACAGAGCAGCCAGGACAGACTCCAGTAACACTTTATCAGCTTTCTCCTTATCCATAATTATTTCCCATCACTCTCTTCTCTAACCTTTTCTTAAATTACAAGGTTTCTCCAGCCAAGGTATTAATTCCCAGCTCCCAGAAAGCTTCTGTTGAGTGCTCTGTGCTTGTGGCATCGCTCACGCCGATCGTTCTGCTGGGGAAAATGCTGCTTTATAATCTGACAGCTCTTAAATGAAGCAGTTTTGTGTCAAAAAGCGGCTTCTGACAAACTCACCGGCTGAAAACCTCCTTCCTTTTGTGTGACATTTCACCACTTCTTTTCCTTCAATATTTCTGACAATTTTTCCCATTACGATGATGAAGTTCTAAGGCAAAAAGGAACTAAGGGTCTGTTCTCCTCATGAAAAGGATAAAAAGACAATGCCATGAAAATTAGAGCAAAAAATAACTGGCACTGTTGTAGTCAAGGAGAAGACACAGGGCTGAGGATTAGTGCGTCTGTAGATGTGATAATGACTATGAATGCTGGCAGTTTAAGATTAACTGTGCAATAGGATTATCTGCAAAAAGAGCCTCCTGTGAACACAGTATTGGCTGTATTTTCCTAAGGGGAACCCCTCCCCATTTCACAGTGGCTGGCGTGAGGCTCAGTCTCTGGAGTTCTCCGCCAGAAAGGCAGCTCTGGGCTGTCGTACGGCACCTGGAATTGCAGGTGTTTAACACCCTAAGTGTAACGTGTCTGTGGGAATAACGAGGGGTGGGAATGTCCAATTTTGTTTGTCATTCTCATTCCCACAGCCGTGTAGCCGGGTTTGTGAGGCTTTCCTTCTGCTTTCGCATCACTTTGCATTTGCACCGAGGCCGTTGCTGGGCAGAACCCAGCTCCTCTCTGCTCTGACCAACTTTTTAAAGCCATCACCTTGGCAGAGTCTAAACCGTTCTCCTTGGAGGCAGGAGAATTTCTTCTCCATTTACTGTATTGTGTTTGAATGGTGAGCCCGTGAATGTGTCTCGAGCTGTCTGTTGGGACCCTTATTTTGAATTTGCAAAGATGACAGTTATTTTATTTCATTTGGGGATGGCTCAGTGACTTGGCAGCAGCAGGTTAGAATGAGTGGCAGTGCCCGTATCCTAATCCAGCCTTGCATGTAAAGATTCCTCTGCTAAGGTTACCTGTGGAGCACTTGCAGAGCTGGGGGGCCAAGAATGCCTGGAAACAGGGAAAAAACCAGCTTAGTTAACTCTGGGAAAAAAAAAAGGAAGGAATCTCAATGCAGGGGTAACTGAATCATTGATTGTGGTTTCTCACACCAAAGGGCATCTGGACAAGTCAGAGAATCATGGAATGGTTTGGGTTGGAAGGGACCTCAAAGCCCATCTAGTCCCACCCTGCTGCCATGGGCAGGGACACCTCCCACTGGATCAGAGGGCTCCAAGCCCCAACCTGATGTCCAGCCACGTGAAGACAGTTGGTGCAGGTCAGTGTGATTGGCCCTGATCCCTGGTAGGAGTGGGGTCTGCGCAGCAGCGCTGCTTCCAGCAGGGTTCTTTGTTAACTCATGCATTGACTATAATCGTTGTCCATTGCTGTGGCACTGGAGAGGTGAAGGGATGCTTGAAAGGCTGAGTCATGTGCAGTTGATACTGGAGGAGCTGGGGCTGCCGTGCTCGCAGTCAGCAGAACTTAATCCCTGCTCCAGCTCACAGCACTGAACAAGTTTAACGTCACTTTCCTGCTGCCTGGCATTTCAAATGGAACACAGAGAACCAAACAACTGAAATGTGAGATCTGAGATTTCGTGTCACACACATCTAGAATAATTTATCACTGGAGACTGAAGAATATAAAATGGTTTTTTGGTCAACTTTAGATTGATTTAAATATTTTGAATACATTTAATGGAGTTTAAATTATTTTTAGCACAGAATTAACTGCTCTAATAGGACAGAGAAACTTTGAAGAACTTACATATGAGAATAATTTATAGGGCTGCTTTATGCTGTGATACACAATAAATCATTGGGAATAGGTGGAAATGATTTTTACAACTCTTCTCTTTGAGGACCATTACACCAATGCAAACTCCTTTTGAGGGACAGCAGGTGATTTGAGTTTAGTTTGTATCACTGCCTCCATGATTTAAGGTTCTTAAATGGCAAAACCCCAAATTTATTTCTTCTACCAGGAGAGTATTTTAAATCACCTTAAATACTACCAGAGATTTATTCCAGTTTATGGGATCCCATAATTAACACTGCAGAATAGAGAATTTGTTCCTGGAGAACATCACAGATTCCCCAGAATTCCCTCTTTCAGCTTCAAATGAGTGAGATTCTGGGCTTTTTCATCCCATTATCACCACGAACAAGAGGATGGCAGCACTGCCAAGCACTGAGGGTGCCCACGTGGCCCTCGGCAGCGTGGCCAGCTCTGCCTGCAACGTTCGTGATGCCCGCGTCTCGTGTCATGTTGGATCTCCAATCCCTGGCGCATGCGTCGCCCCGGCCCCAGCTGCAGGGAGGTCGCTCCCTGTGGGAGCTCCCAAGGAGAGGGATCAGCAGCCAACAGAAACTTGTGATTAAAAAGGAGAAAAATCTGGGGTTTGCCTAGATGAGAATGGTAGAGAGGGATGTGCCTTAAACCTCAGCTGCTGGTGAGGTTCCTGAAACCTGTGGTTCAGCTTGGTTGAAACCTGGAGTCCAAGTAATGTCATGAAATGTGAATAAACTGGTTTTTTATTTCCCCCTTTCTGTTTGTGTATATTCATACTCTCAGAGAAGATGGACAAATAGATGTTTCTGACCAGCCAATGTACCTTTTCAGGGTGCAATTTCAACCTCAAAGCCCATCCAATCCCACACCCCTGCCATGGGCAGGGACACCTTCCAGTGGACCAGGGGGCTCCAAGCCACATCCAACCTGGCCTTGAACACTTCCAGGGATGGGGCAGCCACCACTGCTCTGGGAAACCTGGGCCAGGGCCTCCCCACCCTGGAAGAGAGGCATTTCTTCCTATGTCTCATCTAAGTCTCCCCCCTTCCAGTTTAAAGCCATTCTGCCTCATCCCATCACTCCAGGTCCTTGTAAAAAGCCCCTCCCCAGCTTTCCTGGAGTTCCTTTCAGTCCTGGGAGGCTGCTCTAAGGTCTCCCCAGAGCCTTCTGTACAATTTTCTTTCTTCCATGCCTTTGTTTCACATTCCCTTGTGATGGCTCTTTTACAGCTGTTCTGACAGTGGTTTCTTTGCCCAGGTTTGGTCACCTGTGCCTCCGTAGCATCCGCGGGGTCACTGCCTGGCACAGCAGCTCTGCCGAGAGCCTCGGCAATGCAGAGCATCTGCATCCCAAGAGACAGGACCGGTGGCTGCAGGTGCTCTTTTCCACCCTGGCCTCATCCATTCATACTCAGGATCCAGCTGTGAATACGTGGAGAATGTGCTCACAAGCTGCTCTATGCTGTCAGGGGGCAAGGGCACCCAAGCTTCCCCACGTGTGTACATGCAAGGAGATCCCTGGAAGATGGCAATTACAGGAGTGGATTTCACTTTTCTTCTTTCACTTGCTGAGCTGCTTCCATTTTAAAAACAAAAGCAAAGAAAGGTGATGTTTCTGTTCAAGCAAGCAGCACCTTCTCGTTACCCAGGAGGGAGAACTGACCGGGTCATCAGTAACGTCTGTCTCTCAAAAAAACAGTGGTTTTTGATTACAGCCCTCGGAAGATCAAGAAGAGCCTGGTGTTCCAGGGCTCCTCTTGAACACTGAGCTCTGCACCCTCTGCGACCCCTGGAACGCAGTGACTCCACGCTTTCAGAAAGAAACCTTTCCAGAGGTTTAGGGGACTTCATTCCAGCAGGAAAAAGCAGGAGAGCTGATTCAACGTTAGAAGCACATTTTGAACAGCAAAGCTGATCAAACGCAGAACAAAGCGCTATGGAAATGGAGGAGAATCTGCCCTCTGGCATCACAAAATCCAGACAGATTTCCCTTTGAGATGATGTGCTTGAGCTAAACACAACCTGTCAGGTGCGATACAGGGCGAGTGCTGAAACCAAAGACCCTGTCACACAGCGAAGGTCACGTCAGCTGAGATAACAGCTCCTTCGTACAGGACACCAGGACAGTTTCTGCAGCCTTTCTTGCATGACAGAACTCCCAGTGTTGAGTGACGCTGCTCCCATCGCAGCTCAAGACCTGGAACTGAAGGATTTGAGGTTGTTGGGCTTTTTTCCCTTTCCATGTAACACTTTGGAGGAGCAGGCTGGAGGAGCATCACTGCAAGGCAGAGCAGCCTCTAGCAAAAACAGGTAGAAATGATGCTGTAAAATCCAAGAGACACCAGCAGCACAGACTCAGCACAATAACTTCAGGAGAGAGGCTGTCGAGCTCCTGTGATGTTCAGTTTCCACCCAAAGTGTCCCAGACACCTGAGCAAGACCCAGGAAGTGTCTGTGCTCTCCCTGCCCATCCTTGATCAGAGCAGCTGTGCCAGAGCTCTGGAGAAACAGTGGAGCCCTGCAGAAAACAGAAACTTTCATTCCGTTCCAAGGCAAACCAAAACCAGTCTTTTATTTTACACTTTCAAAGAGGTTTTTTTGGGTGCATCATAGAATCATAGAATCATGGAATGGTTGGGTTGGAAGGGGTCTCAAAGCCCATCCACAGGACAGGGACACCTCCCACTGGATCAGGGGACTCAAAGCCCCATCCAACCAGGCCTTGAAAACCTGCAGGAAGGGGGCAGCCACCACTTCTTTGGGCAGTAGAACAGATCTAGTGCAGCAGAGGGAATCAAAAGCAGGTTTCAGCTGTACAGGGAGTTCAAATAAATCCTGGGTCTCAGGTTGTGCCACGGCCCCACAGCCAGATTCTCCAGTAGGAAGTTGCCATCCCAGCCTGTTGCTCCAAAAGCAACTGTACGACTACTGACCACCTTTCTTCTTATTTCTACATTGTGAGTATCTTTCCTGAAGCAAATTTCCCCCTTCTGCTCTTATTTGTTCTGTGTTGTGCTTCTAGGATTTGCATTTCCAAGTTCATGCTCTTCCTAATTGCACACGCAGCTTCCCGAGTGCCTTAACAGAGGGGCACCTTCTAGATAAAATAATTATAATCAAATAAAGATAAATACTCATTACACAAATAGCAAATACAACAAATAGGACTTTTCCATTTAAAGAATAAATGACAGCCTTGATGATGAATGATATAGACTAATTACAGGTTTCATAACTCATTAGCATCAAAATGCAGAAAGGCTTTAAGGCAAGAGAAATCGGGCAGCGTCGCTGGGCTGTTGCAGGTGCCAACCAGCCTGATGATCAGTGCTGGATGCAAAGGGGATGGGGGGGAGGTGCTCTCTCTGCCCTGTGTTTTTAACCAGGATTTCTGAGGATGTGAGTTCTGGCACCACTGCACCAGGGATGCCAGAATGGATGGAAATGGAGCCACAGTGCCCAGTAAGCAGCCTTGATCTGACTTTAGGGATCTGGTTTAGTACTGGACGGGTACGATTGGACTCGATGATCTCAAGTTCTTTTCCAACCAGATCATTCTATGGCTGCAGGACTGGCACATCCTGCAGGAAGCTCTGCTCCTGCTTGCGCCCGCCCATCGCGGCAGCGTCTTTCATGCGTATGGTGCACACAGCAACTCTGCTGAATTATTGATGGGGCTGCTTTGTCTTGTGGGCATCTTCTCCACAGGGTGCAAGGTCAAGCCAATAAAATCATTACACGGCAGCACCGCAGCCTGTGCTCAGCTTCTGGATGGGGAGCGACTGATACCCACGGCTGTTGAAGCTGCTCAACACCGAGACAGAAAAGAAGCTCACCGTGAGCTTTATTCCATCACTTTCGGGCCAGGAAGGAAAGACTTGGGGTTCTCTGTTTATTTTTATTTGGGTGTTCAACTGGTGTAAAGATAGGAATTAAACCACAAGAACTAATGAAGAACAGGAACTGCTGGGACTGAGATCTGTTTAAGAAATGCCCTGTCAAGGACAGCATCAGGATTCACCGCTGAATGCTGAGGTCCTGTAAACACAGGATGTGAAATAGAAGGGTAACCTGCCCACAATTTCCCTGTGTGCATATGTAGATTGTATTACTTCAAACTTCCTAAAAAACAAAGGATGCCAAACATCCAAAAGTTCATTAACATTAATGAGGGGTAATTTAACCCTCGCTATGAGGAAGACAGGTAAAAACATTGTAAAATTGCAGCAATTGGTGACTCCCTGGGGAAAGCAGTTATGGAGCCTTTTTCATATGTTTTCTGAAAAACGTCTTTCTTTTTCTAGGGTTTGATAGAAGCAACAAGGAAAATGATTGAAGTCACCAGGCTGCGATGTGACAATTTATGTGTATTGGTTCCTTGTTCCTAAAAGAGTAGGACTGTGTAACCCAGCTGTTTTACCGTTATCCACCTATCCATCCATCCACCCACCCACGTACTTACCTGTCTGCTATTTATGTGCAGGAGACCTATGAACAGACCTATCACGTGGAAGATCCAAGACAGAAAATTGGAACAGTAGAGAAATGCCCTCTCCTTGCAGCCAAAACCCTCGTGGTTTCCCTAAGCATGAAGCGCAAAAGTACAAAGTACGAGACTGTCCTCATGGCAAGAGCAGTGCAGGATGTGAAGTAGCTCGTGTGACGTGAGTGGAAATTGCAGAACAGGGTGATACAGACCTGCTGTCTATCACATACTTATATCAGCTGTGTCTGGTGCAAACTCCAGCCTGAAGTTCCCTCTGCTCACCCACATCTTATCAAAGAATCACAGAACAATTTGGGCTGGAATAGATCTCAAAGCCCATCCAGTTCCCACCCCCCTGCCATGGGCAGGGACACCTCCCACTGGATCAGGGGGCTCAAAGCCCCATCCAACCTGGCCTTGAACACCTCCAGGGATGGGGCAGCCACCACTGCTCTGGGCAATCTGGGCCAGGGCCTCCCCACCCTCACAGGAAAACATTTCTTCCCAAGATCTCATCTCAATCTCCCCTCTTTCAGCTGAAAACTGTTCCCCTTCATTCTATCTCTGCACTCCCTGACCAAGAGCCCCTCCCTCTGTGCAGGTGACGAGCACTGCCCTGTGACCCCATGGGAAAGCAGCAGAGTGGAGAGCACTGGGAGCCCTGTGCATGACACAGTTCTTGGTGGCACGAGATCCAGTGCCCATTTTTCTACTGGAAAGAGAGAAAGCTTCAGTAATTGAAAGGTTTCTTAAGTCCTTTAACCTTTAAATGTTTCTCCTGGGCTGCGGTGTCGTTGGACTCCAGGTATCCAGTTCTCTAAAGGGGTAAGAGTTGGAGAAAGTACAGCTGGGAGTGGTGCCAGGCTGACCAAAACCTTTCTGGTTTTTTTTTTGCTACTTAGATTAAGCAACATTCCTCCTCAGATGTCTCAGGCTGTGAAAGCTTTGAGCCCGTGGACCTTGTGAACAGAGACTTCTGGCATCGTTTTTATGTGTTGCTGAACAACCATTGTGAGATGACTGATTGGAGTTCTCTGGAACATGTGTAGAAAGGTAGAGAGATAAAACAGCATTAAAACCATGAGGAAAAAGCCAACAAAAATAAAACAGTTGAATGGAATTTGCTCGTGACAGCTGCTGGGTGTGACTCTAACAGCTCTCAGATGCTGACAGATGCTTAGACACACACTGGGTTTCTTCACCCCCACTTCTAAGGAACAGCAGAAATAACACAAAGGAATACTCATTAGCCACAAATCTCCTTGTTTGCATGCAGATATGGATGGGCATTTGCATATAAATAATCCACTCCTTAGACACTCCTGGGAAGACAGACCTGGTTTTATGGGGTTTTGTGAGTACTGCGTAGGAAAAGATGTGGTCAGGCTCAGAGAAAACAGCTGTCTGGGCTGGCACAGATGTTCACAAACAGCATTTTGCAGTTTGACCAGCTCTAGAAATTAAACAGAGCATTTAGACCTTGAGAAGGTGGAGAGAACTTCAAGAACCTGGGGCAATCTGCGGTTTCAATACAGGATGGGGAATGACAAGAAGGGGAGAAGCCCTGGGGAGAAGGACTTGGGGTACTGATTGATGAGAAGCTCAACATGAGCCTGCCACCTGTGCTCACAGCCCAGAAGGCCAGCATGTCCTGGGCTGCATTAGAAAAAGCATTGCCAGAAAGGTGAGGGAGGGGACTCTCCCTGCTCTGCTCTGGTGAGACCCCACTCGGAGTCCTGTGTGCAGTTCTGGGATCCCCAACTTAAGAAGGATATGAGACTGTTGAAACAGGTCCAGAGGAGGCCACGGAGATGATTCAAGGGCTGGAGCCCCTCTGCTGTGAGGTTGAGAGAGTTGGGGTTGTTCAGCCTGGAGAAGAGAAGGATCCTGGGAGACCTTAGAGCAGCCTCCCAGGACTGAAAGGGGCTCCAGGACAGCTGGGGAGGGGCTTTTATCCAAGGACCTGGAGTGATAGGACAAGAGGGAACAGCTTTAAATTGGAAGGTGGGAGATTTAGATGACACATGAGGAAGAAATTCTTCACAAGGAGGGTGGGAGGGCCCTGGCCCAGGTTGCCATTCCATGATTCCATGATTCTGTTCCCACACGTCATCTCAGTGTTTTATGGTCTGCTCTTTTCAAACCCATTTCTGCCAGAAGATACTCTCCCAGGACAAGCTGAAGTTCTTTGCACGTAGAGGACCATTTATTGAAGGATTTCCTATTCAAAAGAAAACCAAGAAGGTTGTCTCCTTGTTTCTGTGATGTCTAATAAGCAAATAAATACCTGACCTCAGATATTTTTTCTAAAGATTGAAAGAGCATTGATTTCCCATCAGATTGATGCAATAATGCTGTGTACGATGCTCTGATTAATCACTCCTCCAGCCACTGCTCACTTCCCCTGCTACGTAGGCCAAGCAGCAACAAGCTGTGCCTAATTTAGCATCGATAAATCTATTTATCCCTCTTAGTTATTGTACTGTTCAGCACCAATTTTTCATAGTAAGTTTTATTTACTTTTTACTCTTGACCAAGCGAGTATTGATACATACGACCTTCTTTTAAACACCATTAACCTGATGATGTAACAAACATAAAGAAGCCCATTAATTCGAATATACATAATCAAAAAGTCATGCAAACGAAATTAGACATAGAGTTAGAGCAAGAGATGCCATCTGTTCAAACCTTCTAAGGGCTAAAGTAACTAAGATGAAGCCAATTTCAGCAGGCAATAATAAAATTATGCTGCAGAATTACAGGCTCTGTGTCTCACAATTTACTCCCTTTCTCTCAAAATATTTCTCTAAATCATATGAATACAATCACCTCCATCCATACATTACCTGTTCTGCCTGTTTTTGACTATTAAATCCAACAACCTTGGACAGTGAAATGTAGAACAGAAGTCTTACTGAAATGGTGTAGGAAAATGTGTCATTAACTTCCCAACAGCAGTAATTTCAAATATTTTATATGCTTTCTTCAAACGGTCATCACTGCTTCAATGCAGGCAAAATAGATGTTAAATCATACAGCTGACCCTTGCGTATAATGCACCGAGTACTGCTCCGCTTCTGGATGTGAGGCTTCTGCACAAACGTTAGGAGGTTTAAAGGTGCACACCCCAGTTGTTCCATTGTACAATCATAGATCATCTGATTGGAAAAGACCTCTGAGATGATCGAGTTCAACTGTCCCTGTCCAATACTGAACCCTGTCCCTAAGAAACTCATCCACCCATCCTTTAAAACCCTCCAGGGATGGGGACTCCACCCCCTCCCTGGCAACCTCTGACAGGGCCTGAGAACCCTTTCCATGAAGAAATGTTTCCTGATGTCCAATCTGACCCTGCCCTGGCACAACTTGAGGTCATTTCCTCTCATCCCATCCCCTGTCACTGGGGAGAAGAGACCAACCCCCACCTCACCACAACCTCCTCTCAGGCAGTTGGAGACAGGGATGAGGTCTCCCCTCAGCCTCCTCTTCTCCAGGATAAACAGCCCCAGGGCCCTCAGCCGCTCCCACAACCCCTGTTCTCCAGCCCCTTCCCCAGCTCCGATCCCTTCTCTGGATGCCCTCCAGCCCCTCAATGTCCTTCTTGGAGTGAGGGGCCCAGAACTGACCCCAGCATTCGAGGTGTGGCCTCCCCAGTGCCCAGTGCAGGGGCACAATCCCTGCCCTGCTCCTGCTGCCCACACTGTGTCTGACACAGCCCAAGATGCCATTGGCCCTCTTGGCCCCCTGGGCCACTGCTGGCTCATGTTCAGCCCCTGCCAACCAACACCCCCAGGTCCTTCTCCTCCAGACACTCTCCAGACACTCTTCCCCAAGGCTGTGACGCTGCTCGGGGTAGTTGTGTCCCAAGTGCAGGACTCAAACAAAGCACTGGGGAAAAGCCTCAGTAAAGAATCTGTTTGCTTTTAAAACAACTTATTATTTCAGACTTGTAAAATATCACTTGTGTAAACCAGGTTTGAATGTCCCTCCCCGGGAGCAGAGCAGCTCCATTGCCCCAAGACTCCTGGCTGCTGCCACAGCTCTGCACGATCCCACTCCTGGGGTCCCGTTTGCCGTGCCCAGCCGAGGCTCTCAGAGCCCCAGCGTGCAGCACTGACCAGGCAGATCCCGCAGGAACAAGTGCACAGCAGCCAGTCCATTGTAATCAAAACTCTGTGCCTGGAAGGACAGCTCTTGCACTCCATCTGTGCCTGTTTTTTGCAGTAGGAGAGGAACCAAACATCCCCACTTTGGCGAAGGTTCAAGCCCTCCCATCTCCGAAGCAGTGTTACCTTCCCAAATCAATTTTGGGAGCAGCTGAGCAGTGTCCTATGTGGTGCTGGGACAACAGGAGGTAAGCACTGCTGGGAAGTCTGGGATTCAGAGACCCCGGTCTGCTCTCACTGCTGTTCCTTTTCTCCTCACTTGTTAAGCCAAAATTCCAGTTCAGTTCAAGGGTAACTTCTTAAATATCCATTTCCTTCTTGGAAATGAAACCACAGAGTAGGAGACTAATCCTCATCTTTTTCATATCAGGACAAAGGGCAGATTCCCTTGTCTGACTTGGGCACTTGACAGTTAACGCTGCCCCAGAAACCCCGTGGTCTGGAATTTGGATCAGGACAAAGGAGAAGTCCAATGGACCATGTGAATGCAGCTGTTCTGTGTTGGAGGGAGAGGGGTTTTACACCAGAGAAAGGTCCCAGGACATTGGATTTGTGAGTGCAAAGACGGGGACCATGTCCAGAGTTTGCTGTGCAAGTTTCCTGAGATGACTCTTGACTCCTCAGCCCGATATGGATTGTGCATTTCTGGAAAGGTACCCAAGGTACCCAAGTGCTTATTTGTAGGAGGCAGCTTCCTTCGATGTGTAGGTCTCTAAATATTATGGAAAACCTTTATGGGTCGAGTGAAAAGGTCAGAGAGCACTGGAGTCCAGTAAAAAAACCACACAGGCTTAAAAGCATCAATTGCATTGAGTCGAAGTGCCTGCCCTGCTCTAATTGGGTTTAGCGACCACAGCCTCACTTGGGGTAACTTGAATAAAATTCTACTCTTCTGAAAAAAACGACAATGAAACAATAAAACAAGACATGAACCAAGGAGAGACGTTATTTGGGAGCCTAAGCTCAGGCACTGGGCAGGTCAGAATTCCCAGGTGGATGTTCAAATAGACGGTTGCTGTGAGAAGCACCCAGAGCCTGGCACAGATATGCAGGTTCTTACCACCCATCCCTACACAGGCTCTAATCCAACAGCCCCTGTTGATGGAGACAGGATTTGCCCATTGATGCATCCCAGAAGGAAGGATGAGTAGGGACCTGCAATCTGCTGCTCCAATGCATTCACATGTTCCCATGGCAACGGCCAGGGAGATAAATGGTCTTTCTAGAAGACATGATGTGTGCAGAATGGCCCTGCTGCTGGCCAAAGAGACTGCAGGGATCCTGGGAACTGGGAAGTGCTTCGATAGATGGGATGAAGGCCAAGGGGTGGCAAGTGTGGTCCTTCTCCATCCCGCAGAGCCCTGGAAATGGTCTGAGGTGGAGCTCCCTGCTTCAGACATTGGGTTTCTCCTCTGCTGAAACGCTGGATTAGAGCCTGGGGCTCGGAGAGAAGCACTCGCTGGGGAATGATTCGGGGCTCATGGCTGCAATTCCAACTCGAACTGTTTTTCCACTTGTGAAAACGAACCAAAGACAAATGTAGAGTCTATGTTCCTTTTGATTTCTTCCCATTTTAGTCTGTTGCCATTGGGATTTACTTTTCTGCCCAATAAAAAGATTCTTCTTTTTTCTTTCTTTTTTTCCTTTCACCTAGTCACGGGTATTTCCTGGTATTGTCTGAGTTTTCATTTCTTTGAATTGAGAAAAAAAACCAGATGAAATAGAGAAAAAAAATGTGAAGACTATCTTTTGAGTTATTTCTTTTGCTGACCTTGGAAAAAGAAAGGAAAGGAGACATCACACTTCAAAAGCCATAGGAATGTAATTCACTTCTGAGTGTAGGAAAATTGAAATAACTGTGAAACTCCAGAGCTTCCTGGGTAGCTGCGTGCACTTCTGCGAGCTGCCAAGAGGCTGATTTAATTCGTGTTGTTTACCAGTGGAAAGCAAGCGGCTTCCACCAGTAGCACGTGTGATTCTGGAGACTTTCAGCATTATTCATTTGCTGCTGGCTGGAGATGGGACACCACGGGGTCACAAACAACATGCCCGGAGCTCCTTCCCTCTGCAGGAGTTGCTGCCCCCCAAAACCTCCACCCCCAAACCCCCTGCACTCCTGCCAGCTGCTTGGCCAAACCACCCTCTCAGCTTGGAGATAGACCAGTATCACCACCCAGGGAGGATGGAGCTGCTTTTCAATCCATCCTTTCTGGCTGGGTGTTTTCAAACGTGCTTTAAGGATATTGGTCTCTTCTCCCAAGTGACAGGTGATGGGATGAGAGGAAATGGCCTCAAGTTGCACCAAGGCAGGTTCAGACTGGACATCAGGAAAAAATTCTTCAGTGAAAGGTTTCTCAGATGGTGGTGTCCCCACTCCTGGACGGGTTTAAAAAATGGGTGGATGAGTTTCTTAGGGATATGGTTTAGTAAGGGGACAGGTACAGTTGGACTCAATGATCTCAGAGGTCTTTTCCAACCAGATGATTCTGTGATGGACTGAGGAGCTGAGTGAACGCCCCTCTCCTCCGAGGATATATCTTCAAGGAAACAAAGTCCTCTTTTCCTACTTCAATAGTTTTACTATTTTATGTGATTTGGAGGCTGTACCTGTTAATTAAATGCAGGAATGGGCACAGCATTGCAGGGAGGAGTGGTGACCAGAGGAGAAGAGGTGTTCGAGGAGGAGCACGGCTCCCTCTGCTCTCCAGAGGCACTGGCAAGGGAGGAGCTGTGCTCTCCCAGGAAGGGATGTGTTCTTATCTCCTGGGAGCACAAATGTGAAGGAAAAGCTCTCTGTCACAGAGGACAAAGCACAGCCCTGTCAGCATCAACACCATTTAGCACCGACAGAACAAAGGCTCCTCAGAAAAACAAGGCAACAATTAAAAGATGGTTTCTCCTTGTATTTCCTCCTCCCAGCCTGGATTGCTGCATTCCACCTTCCTCTCCCGCAGCCCTGGCACAACAGCTCATCCCTCCCGTGCTGGGCTCACCTTGGTCACCTTGTCCCCACTTCAGCTCTGAGGTCAGGCCAGAACCTGGATTAACCATCACCTTGTGATCATTTACCTCCATAGAAGTAAAATGATAGTGTAATGTCCCAAAAATGGATTCTCAGGATCAGCTTGAAAGAGTGGGCTTCCTATAAATAAACCAAGCTATTCTGCCTTCTCTTTTGTGTGACCCCAGTTATGGTTCAGACCCAGAACTCCATCCACACATCATTCTTTTAATGTTTTGGGCTTTTTTTCTCCTTCTTCCCCCCTCTGCTACAACGTTAAAACCCAGCAGGCATGGGTTTAGTCATTATAAATGTGTTCCCATTAAAAGCCTCTGGTCTATGTATTCCTCAGGGAGAAAAATATATCTAAAAAAATAATTTCACCCTGGAATTCTTCATCTTTGACACCAAAATATTTCCAGGACGCTGAGGAATAACAGACGACGTGTCGTCTTCCCTCTGAATTCCAATTGTGAGTGGCATTTCCCCAGAAGAGGGAGGAGACTGACATTGTGCTGCTGGCAGGGCTCAGCCTGTGCCCTCAGATCCGGAGCAGAGCACGGAGCCTGCCTTGAATGTCAATGGTTGCAGCCACCGTGCTGCAGCGCTTGTCTTTTGTCCCATGCATCTCCTCAGCTCTCAATTTCATTTTTCCTTCTGAAGTGCAATCACCATCAGAACAAACCAATTATTTTTGATATTTTTATCCATCATGCTTTGTCTTTCTCATTTTTCAGGAACTGTTCTGCCTGTGAGTTTTGCCCCTCTGTTGGTGCTGGGGCCTGGGAGGTGGTGTGGTCGTCAGCCCAGGATGTGCTGCAAGAGCAGAGACTGGAGAGAATTCATTTCAGCCTCTTAGAGAGCCACAAGCAGGAACCACAGCAGCCAAGGATGTGTCAGGCAGCACTAAAGTGTTCGCAAACCAACCCAGAAAAAGATATTCACTGTTTTTCATCAATATTTATGATTCTGCGGAATTAGCAAATCATATTTAAGTGTGTGAGTCCTCTTAGCCTGGAAACAAAAATGAGGTAGGAACAGCCTTGTGTAAATCCAGAACACTGAAAGTGAGTCAGGGGAAATAACAAACCTTGTTTAAAGATGAATTTCTAATGAGATGTGACAAGTAATTAATCCAGTGTGACTTGGGTAATAAACACAACAGATCCAGTTTACACGGAAGAGGGAGTGGAACTTTGCTATGGGCTTTCCTGGGAAGTTGTAGGGAAAGCTGTCAGGGCAAATCACCCATGATAAGAGGATTTTTATAATGGGCTGGGGAACTGGCCCATATAAAGGAAGTGTTTGACACCACAATAAATGGATTTAAGTCTCAGAGCCTTTCCTGGTGCCCCCAAGGTGGCTGAGTCTCATATCCCAAGGACCTACAGCCTAACTGTTCCAGATGTCTTCTTCTTCAGTGTTGGCTCTTTGCTATAACCCTGGTTTCTTCCTACACCACCACTGTATTTTCCCATCCAAATCACATTTCTCTTTTCTGAGTTACCCCCTCTGGCATCCCATGAGGTTCTGGTTAATTTTGAGCATAGTCCAGGTCTACCTTCACAGTCCCATCCCTGGAGGTGTTCAAGGCCAGGTTGGATGGGACTTCGAGCCCCCTGATCTAGTGGGAGGTGTCCCTGTCCATGGCAGGAGGGGGTAGAACTGGATGAGCTTTGAGGTCCCTTCAAACCCAACCCAATCCATGATTTTATGATACCTGAACCTGTCCCTTCTCACTGATGACAGGTGGCAAACAGGTGATGCAAGGACCACTGACCTATGGAAATTGTCACCAAGATCTTCTAATTAAAACAGCTGCTAAAACCCCTCAAATAAAATTTGATTTAGGATAGCACATTTTTTTCCCCAGAGATCAGAGTGAGCATAATAATTAGCTTACAAATAAATGCGAATGTAAATAAACGCGGGTGCTGTAATGAGAAGCCTGGGCACTCACGACTGTGGCAATAGTAAAAGTTGCCACCCTGGTGGAAATAAATTACATTTATGGGTTGTGTGTGAGGAGGCCGTTCGGTGCAGAATAATAGCTGGGGAGAAAAAGCTTTTACAATTCTATTAGTTGTAATGGATTTTTAGGTTCAAACATACCATTTATCATCCGAGTTCCACCCAAAATGAAAAGCAATACGTAGAGCTAATTAATTACCAGGGCCAGTAATTAACTATTCCCCAGATGTTTGTGTTTTCCCAAGATGAAAGGCTGGATGGCATTCAGAGAGCAACTTCACAGGAACACGGCATCAAAGTTTGCTGATGACACAAAACTGGGGGGGGCGTCGACCCTCCTGGGGGCGGACAGGCCCTGCACGGGGATCTGGACAGACTGGAGAGCTGGGAAATCACCAACTGCATGAAATTTAAGAAGGGCAAGGGCCAGGTTCTGCCCCTGGGACACAGAAACCCTGGATATATGGACAGACCGGGGAGCGAGAGGCTGGAGAGCAGCCCTGGGGAGAGGGACCTGGGGACTCTGGTCAATGGCAAGTTGGACATGAGCCAGCAGTGCCCTGGCAGCCAAGGGGGCAACCGTGTCCTGGGGGGCATCCAGCACGGCATCATCAGCTGGGAGAGGGAGGGGTTTGTCCCACTGGGGAGGCCCCACCTGGAGCACTGGGGGCAGTTTGGGGCTACAGGATAAAAAAGACATCAAACCACTGGAGAGTGTCCAGAGGAGGCCCCAAAGCTGGGGAAGGGTCTGGAGGGGCAGTGTGTGAGGAGAGGCTGAAGTGCCTTGGTCTGTTCAGCTGGAGAAGAGGAGCCTGAGAGGGGATCTCAGAGCTGTTTGTGCCTTCTCCCAAGGGAGGGAGGGGAAAGAGGGGCTGAGCTCTGCTCTCTGGTGCCCTGGGACAGGACTGGAGGGAATGGCAGGAAGATGTGCCAGGGCAGGGGGAGATTGGCCATTGGGAAGAGGTTCTTCCCCCAGCGGGTGGTGGAGCACTGGAACAGCTCCCCAGGGAAGCAGTCAGGGCACCTGCTCTGCCAGCATTCCAGAAGCATTTGGCCAATGCCCTCAGTCACACGGGATGAGTGTTGGGAGTGTCCTGTGCAGGGACAGGAGCTGGATTCGATGAACCAATGGGATGAGGTTCAACAAGACCAAGTGCCAAGTCCTGCACTTTGGGCACAACAACCCCAAGCAGCGTCACAGCCTTGGGGAAGAGTGTCTGGAGAGCTGCCTGGAGGAGAAGGCCCTGGGGGTGTTGGTTGGCAGCAGCTGAACATGAGCCAGCAGTGGCCCAGGGGGCCAAGAGGGCCAATGGCATCTTCGCTTGTGTCACTAACAGTGTGGACAGCAGGAGCAGGGCAGGGATTTTGTCCCTGGACTGGGCAGAGGTGAGGCCACATCTAGAGTACTGGGGCCAGTTCTGGGCCCCTCACTCCAAGAAGGACATTGAGGTGTTGGAGCATGTCCAGAGAAGTGTGGCGAGGCTGGAGAAGGGGCTGGAGAAGAAGTCCTATGAGGAATGGCTGAGGGAACTGGAGTTATTTAGCTTGGAGAAGAAGAGACTGAGGGGAGACCTCATTGCTGTCTACGGCTGCCTGAAAGGAGGCTGTAGGAGAGCGAGTGTTGGTCTCTTCTCTCAAGTGACAGGGGACAGGACAAGGGGAAATGGCCGTAAGTTGCACCAGGGGAGGATCAGACTGGATATATCAGGAAGAATTTCTTTACCGAAAGGGTTCTCAGGTGTTTAAAAAAAGGATACATGAGTTTTTGAGGGACATGGTTTAGCAGATGATGGGTGTGGCTGGACTCAATGATCTCAAAGGTCTTTTCCAACCAGAAGATTCTATGATTCTGTCCTTGTGGGTCCCTTCCAACTCGGGTGATTCTGTGATTCTATGATTCTATGATTCTGTGATCATACAGGGGAGCTGTGGGGGAACCAAGGCTCAGGTGGCAGCACCATCAGCCCGGAGCCTGTGTCCCCACCGATGCGCTGGCAGGGCTTGGGTGTCAACGTCTCAGCTTGGTGGGCAGCAAGGGGCACCATGGAACATGGCAAGCCTTGTTCTGCCTTGGGTGGGTGGCACTAGTTAATCATTTCATCCGTGGTTCGCGCTGCAAACACTTCCCAAACATCAAAGCTCCTGTCTCTGCGCTGCTTCAGAATTCGTGGTGCTTTACAGGCTCAGGCAAGCGTCAGCGCAGAATTGAAGCCGAAGCTTTGATTCTCTCGAGACTCTGTGCTGGGTGGATTAAACACACTCCTCAAATGCTCTTCTAAAGCTTCAAGCCAGGAGAAAAAAAAAAAGGAACTTGAATCTCTAACAACTGTGCCTTTATTTATCAGCTGGAATAAAGCCGATGCACCCTGCACTTCAGGAATGCACCAGTGCTCGCATTCCTTGTGCAGAGGGAAGGCTGGATTTGCAGCTCTGCCAGGGCACCGTGGGGCTGCCAGCAGGGAGAGCTCTGCTTTGCACAGCCGGGCTGGTGGAGGCAAAGGTGTGCGCTCAGAAAACCTCGACACAGCACCCCGGGGTGGCTCTGGCCAGAGGGGAAGTCCTATGAGGAGTAGCTGCAGTCACTGGGTCTGTTCAGCCTGGAGGAGACTGAGGGAGGAATCTCAGAGCTGTTTACAGCTTCCTCACAAGTGGACAAGGAGGAGCAGGCAATGAGCTCTTCTCTGTTGTTACCCATGACAGGACTGGAGGGAATGGCAGGAAGATGTGCCAGGGCAGGGGGAGATTGGCCATTGGGAAGAGGTTCTTCCCCCAGCGGGTGGTGGAGCACTGGAACAGCTCCCCAGGGAAGCAGTCAGGGCACCTGCTCTGCCAGCATTCCAGAAGCATTTGGCCAATGCCCTCAGTCACAGGGTGAGTGTTGGGAGTGTCCTGTGCAGGGACAGGAGTTGGACTCGATGGTCCTTGTGGGCCCCTTCCAACTCAGGTCATTCTGTGATTCTGTTATTCAGAGGGGAGCACCAGACCAGCTGGTGCCTCAGACACCCCTGCAGTGGTGGCAATGCCCACAGGGGCCTGGCCCGGGCAGTGCGATCATCCAGGCAGGTGCTGGGTTTGCTGTCACTGCTCTTTGCCTGGCAGGACCAGACTTCCTGAAACACGGATGTCTCCAGCTGCATTAGCTGTGAGAGCTGTCATATTCTTATATGGAGACAATGCAGGTGAGAAATCCTCTGTAACAGGTCCACGCAAGCACAAGATGCAGCCCAGGCAAGTACAGAAGAAGGATACTGGAAATAAAGACTGCACTGATGTAATCAAACCCTATGGTCCCTGTGCTGGAAAGCCAGGGTCAGCTCATATCTGGACCAGCCTCATTCCAGTTGTTGAGGAGAACGTGCATCAGGGAAGCCCACTTGAGAGCTGCCTCGTCACTCTCCCCATCAAAGCCATAGCACAGCATCTCACCCTGGGCTGACAGCCTCGTGTGCTTCTGGTGGCAAATCCACATGGAAAATCCAGCCCTTGCACTCAGCCCCTGCTAATCCAGAGTGTTTGGGGATACCCATTGTGTATATGCTGGGAGCATCAGCCCGGTGCAGATGGGTCAGAGCCCACCCTGCTGGCTCCTGCTGCCCCTCTGCACCCTGGGGAAGAGATTGGGGATCTCTCCTCCCCTTTGTTCTCTCTCAGAAGCCCTCGTAGGTACCCACCATTGCCTGGTGAGGGCCCATCCCTGTGCAGAGAGCCATTTTTGTATGAGGAAATGATCAGGTCTGATGTAATTAATGCCCCATCAGTCTTAGAGAGGGTCCAAAACCTTAGGGTGAGGAGGTTTATCTCTGATTTGTGTATACATCTGTGAGTCG
Organism: Dromococcyx pavoninus; assembly: GCA_033558185.1. Lineage (NCBI taxonomy): Eukaryota > Metazoa > Chordata > Aves > Cuculiformes > Neomorphidae > Dromococcyx > Dromococcyx pavoninus. The sequence continues at coordinate 687,326 of JAUMJL010000441.1, forward strand.
GGTGCATTACCCATTCTCTGGGCATTTCTGTGCCCCTTTCCCTCTTCCTGTGAGCATCTGAACAGCACAGCTGTGAGAAAAGTCACAGCAGACAGGAGGAAAGCAAGACCAGCTCCCAGTTTATCACTTTTGACCTTGCTGCAGTCAGTCAGCCAGCTTTTCCAAGGGTTGCAGGAGGATGGGTGAGCGCTGCTCCAGGCTCCTTGGCTGTGCTCCCACGTGGAGGCTCTGCTCCCAGGGCTGGTGTGCTGACAGGGGGGAAATGAACCTGTCACCACTCCCTCCGTTGAGCTGGGAATTCACACTCACATCACTTTCTGCTTCCTAGCCAAGAAAGCTCCATCTTCAGCCCGGTGGGATGGCGAGGCGTGGGCAGGGGATGGAGGGCAGCCAGGCTCTGCTGGTAACGGGATCCACCTCGTCCTGTGCCCGAGATGAAGCCCAAGGGCATGGTCAGAGCTCCCTTCCCAGCCTGTGCCCTCCACCACAGCTTGGCTTTGATCCTGAGACTCCCTGGAGCTGAAGAGTCATTTCAGATGTGACACCTGTGACTGAAGGGACCAATAGGTTTTAATTACTTTTTAATTTTTAAGTCCTCTCAGCACTGTGAGTTTTTAAAAGAAATTCTTTCTGGATTACCCTTTACTTCCAGAAAGCCAAATCTCAGACATTATGAAGAGATTATCTTTCAGTGTTTCTTTCCCATCCTCTGTGTTTTCCTAAACCACAGCTTTGGACCCCATGAGAGATGTTTTAATCCATGCCATGCAGGGGACTACACTTAAAAAATCCCTGGAAACTCTCAGCTACTGCTGAAAACAGATAACCGGTAATAGACCTTTCTGATCTTGCATCCTTGAATTCTGTTGGCTTTATGTCCTCTAGAAGTGCTGGGTTTGGAAGGTGAATGCTTGAGGGCACTGCTTAAACAGAGATGCAACAAAGAGTCTTAACTGCTCTCTTTAAAAGGGAAAGAGTAATTATCAACATCTGAAGGAAAATAATGTAGAAAAGTGGTGCACAATCATTCCAATGGTTATAATACAAAAATAATCATAATGGACCAAAAATATAGTGCTTATATTTAGCCAATTAGCTCAATGAATATATTTCTATGGTAAGATCCTGCAGAGAGGTGCACAATCTGCCAAAGTGATTTTATTATGGTTAAAAAGCATCCAGAGGATTAGACTGAGTGCCTAAGGAGGGATGCTGATGGCAAGGTAAAGCCATGCAACACCTGCAGTGCCACCAGCACCCTTCCAGTGGTCAGGGACCTCCTTAGGTCTCTGTCACATCTGCCAGCCTCACTCCTTGGGTGCCCTGAGATCTCCAAAGCAGAATGAGGTGCCTGCACAGGCACCTGGATCCGTCCCTCTGTATTTAGAACTGCAGGGGAACCTGTCGCATTCTCCTTGTTCCAGTTTTGGGTCAGAGTGCAGGAGATTTTAATCCTTAAACCGAAAGAGAAGAGATTGAGATGAGATTTTAGGGAGAAATATTTTGCTGTGAGGGTGGGGAGGCCCTGGCCCAGGTTGCCCAGAGCAGTGGTGGCTGCCCCATGCCTAGAGGTGTTCAAGACCAGGCTGGATGGGGCTTGGAGCCCCTTGATCCAGTGGCAGGTGTCCCTGCCCATAGCAGGAGGTGGGACTGGATGGGCTTTGAGGTCCCTTTCAACCCAAACCATCCTGTGATTCTATGAAATGCTCTAGATGACCTCTTTATAGGGTTGGGCAAAGAGAAGTTCTTCTGGGACACCTCTGATTGCTGATTCCAAGCAACACCTGTGTGATGTTTCTGAGAGATCCTGCTCTAAACAAGCTGGGAGCAACGTTTATGGGATTGGATGTGCAGAGAGGGTCTCTGTGCTGCCAGGCCCAAAGGAGAGCGAGGGGTGGCGAATGCCCTGCTGTGAAGAGTTTGAGAACAGCAGAGGTTTCTGCATGCAAACTGTGTCTTCCAGCGTGGATCACTCATCACGATGCTGATGCTGATTCTCCCGGTCACCTCAGGTCCTCTGCCAGACTCCCTGATTAGCAAAGCAGCATCATTTACACATCCTCTAGCTAGTTTTTCTGGCGGCCATGGCCAGGACTGACAGTCTGGAGCTGCCCTGCCAAGCACAGAATAACATCTCAGATTTATAAATGCGGAGGGCGGCACACACCGAGCGAGAGTTTTCAGGGAGAAAGTGATCCATCGTTAAAAATCACAAGGAGGAGACACATAATCATTTGTTACTAAACGAACAGGGAATAAATCAAACTCTGAATGCAGCTCTGAAATAACACTACCGAAATGACAGGGCAGGTAATGGGCACACGGTTGCCCTGGCAGCAACCGAGGCTCCGCAGGGCCATCGTTGCCCTTGCCCCGGCTCAGGCACCAATAATGGTGGTGAATGGCTCTGTTCAACGTGGCAGGGAAAGTTTGCTGTGCTTTACACGCTGTGACCTGTGTTATTGATCCAAAGGATGCTGCTAATCGGGATCAGAGCACATGTAGCAGGGAGCAGCCACTTACAGGAAGGAGAGGAGGAACTTCTGTGTCTTCTGTAACTGAATCAATCACAATTTATGGAAAGTGAAATTAATAGTGACCTGCACCCTGTGCTGGAATGGCTGTATGAGGCCAAGGGCTGGATCCCTACCAGCATCACCCTGCAATCAGCAGTGACTCCAGGTAATGGTCCTGCTGAGGCACATCACCCGTTTATGCTGGATTATGGGCTTGGTGTGAAGGAGGAGGGACATTTCTTGTGGAAATGTGCTTCTGGACAGTGAATACAAAGAAATGAGGAGCAATGGATTCATTTCTCTGCTCCCTGCTGAAGCAGTACAACTGTTCCCAAAAGGGGCAAAAGGGGCATGTAGTGGGTATCGTGACGGAACCTCCCACGGCAGCTCCCTTTCAAGGGTTAATGGATGTGCTGGGCTCTGGTACCATGAGACCTGTTCTCTGAAGCAGCTCTTCTGGGCTCTGTGCAACAGCAGCTCCACACCAGGAACAATGCTGATTTTAGTGAAACTCCCTGGAAAACTGCCAGACCAGCAATGCACGACCTTTTCTCTTCCCACCCTCATCATTGCTGCTTGGGAAGGTTTGTGTCTGAGTTCCTGATTTCCCCTCTTTTCCCATTTTAGGCCCTTAACCGGGCACTGAGGAGGGTTTCTCCTGGTGCTGGGAGCCCCTGCAGCCAGCACAGGAGGCAGGAGGGTGTCACCATGCCTGGGCACCCCTGCTCCTGCTGCTGGGAGGAGATGCAGCCAGCGTGGACTGTGCTGGTGAACCCCCGTGTTGACCAGCCCTGCTGTGCACTGCACTGACCCACAAAGCCACAGAGCCACGGGGTCATTTAGGTTGGAAAAGACCTTTTAGATCACCGAGTCCAACCATAAACCCAGCACTGCCAACTCCACCACTAAACCCTGTCCCATGGTTGCTTCTCTGCCCACGAGGAGACCCTGGTTTCCTCCCTGCATCTGCACATCCTGGCAGAAGTGGAGCATCTGCTCCCTCTTCCCATGAGATCGTGTCTTGGTGCTGCTGTAGACAGGGACTAACTACCATCTGCTCGATTTCAGTAGACAAAGATACTTCACAAATGGCAAATTTATACTACAATTTTTGCTAGATTTTTGCATAAGAAAAAGCACTAAATTTGGACTGCAGAAAAGAAATGCTGTCATGATTCTCATGTGCCCTCCAGGTGGCACAGATCCCCCCCTTCCTGGCTTGCCAGAAACCCTGCTGATCTGCTTTTTACCTTCGTCCAGTTGTTGAAGAGACATCTTAAAATGCTTTCACAGGAAACAATCCTTATTGTGGAGTTCAGATTAATGGCAAATATTCATTTTGCTCGCAGCAATGACCATGCTGAGAAAGCTTCATTCCCAGCCCAGTGTTTGTTCTGGGGTGTATCTGTGCCTCCCCACATTCTATAATTAATTAGGGAGCATCACAGCTACTGCCAGGAGAGCAACCAGCTCCTGTTCTGCTGGTTCACGTCTGTGTTAAGGCACCAGGCACAAACTGGAGTTGGACATGTTCCTATCCCATAATAAGACATGCTGCAGGATCTCTGATTTATCTGCATAAAGCTTTGATATCTTATGCTACCTCAAACCTAAAATCTCATTAATCAGTCACAAATCATTAAGCCTGAAGCTCGTCAGTGCTCTAAAGATGGCTCCAAGCTGCTCATTGGATACAAGGGAGGTAGAATAGAGTTATAATTTCCAAAATCCACATTAGTATTGTTCTGGTTTTGATAACTTGTGCAGAAGGAATCACATAGCCACCCGAGAATCAGATGCAAGGACAGAAAGGGGAGGAAGAGGCAAAACTGCTGAGAAAGCAAAAGGGATGAAGGGCAGAGAGGCTGCTCGTACTCATGGCATGAAGAAGAGGAAGCTCAAAGACTGTCCATGCTGTTCTCTTCAGTGTTCCCAAAAGTGCCAGACAGAATCCCTGAAGCCCCCACCAGCCTGACGCCCTGCTCCGTGGGCTGGAATTGCTCTCCATGCTGGAGGGACTTTCACCATCCCCAAACTCCGTGCCCACCAAACACAGCAGCGAAGCAGCGCAGGCTCCTGCAGGAGAATCACCAGTGCCTGAGTGGGGCTGAAATCTGGGAAAAAAAATCCCTTTGAGATCAACAGCTGTCCCTGGGCTTTTGTTCTGCTGGTTTGATTTGCCTTGTGTTGTTTTTTTTTCCATTTGTGGATCTTCTGAGCCCATTTAAAGGAAGGCAGCAGAATGCAGATATAACAAATGACGTGCTGTCCTCTGGACAAGATTGCTGCCACCTTAACAGACCCTCAGAGCAGAGGAATAAATAGGGAATGATAAATCCAGAAGGTTATATGTTTTTTATTTCTTGTATTTATAATGTTTTCTCACAATGCAAAGCTAGAAAGCTGTTAAATACAAACGGGAAGTTCATAATTTGTATAAGCTTCCAAGAAAATGTTTTGCTTCTACCCTGATAATAAATGTCCCTGCGCATGTGAAATGTGTTTAGATTTAAATAACGTTCTCCATCCAACACGGAATGCCAGAAATGACATTTTAAAAAGTTACAGTGCAAGAGATGGTGCAAAAATCAGATACAGGATCTAAAGAACAGGCAGCACTGCAAAGCAGCCACTGCTCAGACAGAGGAGCTGCAGTCGGCGCCGTGCGGTACCTTGGCACAGACTGCAGCTTGGATCCATGACCCTAAACATCCCTTCTACTGCAAAGGAAGACACGGGAGGCCCTGACGGAGCACAGCGCTTGCTGACCCCTCCACAGGTCCTGTTTCCTGCTGGAGAAGTGGCAGGAGGTCAGGCTCCCCACAGCACTAATTGTGCTGACTCAACCTAAGAGCTAGTGGCATCAATGCACTGACATGGCACTTTTTTGCCACCTCCTCATCCCTGTAACACCTTTTCTGTACCTCTGCCTGAAACCTCTTCCAGTTTGCAATGGGATCATAAACGCCTTTCATCTTTGTGCAGACCATCACACTCCTCCTGCTCGGCTCTGACGTGGTATTTATAACATTGACTTAGTTACCGGGTTCAAACCTCAGCCACTGTTGTACAACTCTGCTGTGATTCTCTTCGCCTCTTTTTTTCATCTGCCTCTCTATGGTGGTGCTGAGTTTTCGGTTGCAGAGGTTGTGAGTGCAGCCACAACGCAGGTGTCACCCCAAATAAAGCAATAATAGCGCTTTCTGCTCTGCACCGTGCGGCTTCGCACGGCACATCCATCACCGCCCTGCCAGAGCTCTCCAGAAACGCACCAAGTGATGCAACGGGTGCATCTCATGTGGTGCTGGGACAACCACTCCTCCCCTGAGACACCGGGGTGCAGAGGAGGGCAAGGAGAGCAGCAGCGAGCTCCAGTAGACCTTCACTTTAATTTTGACAGCATTAAGAGTAAAGCTGCCTCCTCCCATTTGTGAGGTGGTGGGAGCATTTCCAGTCTCTGGGACTGAAGCCGTATTTTGTTCTGTGCTGTAAAAGGGGTTATTATTTGTGGAAAATTGTTCTTCGGCTTATTTCACCAGAACTGTGCCCGTAAGTCACAGGAGCACGTGCCATTATCTCTCCACCAGCTGCTGTGCTCGCGCATGCCTCTGGCAAAATTCAATCACAGCTTCTCATGAATAAAGGATTTGGGGTCTGCTCTGTGTCAGTGCAGTTGGAGGATCCGATGGAGCAGGGTGGTGGTGCTGGTGTGCTCCACCCCAGCAGGCAGGCCGACCAGTTAAACAACATCGTGTCCTCCCACTGTCAGGAGAGCAGCACAGAGCAGCTGGGCACCAGCAATAAGTTGTTAGCAATGACCACAGAGTCATGGAATGGTTTGGGTCAGAAGCCCATCCAGTTCCACCCCCCCTGCCATTGGCAGGGACACCTCCCACTGGATCAGGGGGCTCCAAGCCCCATCCAACCTGGCCTTGAACACCTCCAGGGATGGGGCAGCCACCACTTCTCTGGGCAACCTGGGCCAGGGCCTTCCCATCCTCACAGGAAAACATTTCTTCCTAAGATCTCATCTCACTCTCCCCTCTTTCAGCTGAAAACCTTTCCCCCTCGTCCCATCCCTGCACTCCCTGATCAAGAGCCCCTCCCCAGCTTTCCTGGAGCCCCTTTCAGTCCTGGGAGGCTGCTCTAAGGTCTCCCCAGAGCCTTCTCTTCTCCAGGCTGAACAACCCCAACTCTCTCAGCCTGTCCTCACAGCAGAGGGACTCCAGCCCTTTGCACAACGCTACAACACCTCAGATTTACCCCTGCAATGCTGAGATCAGGAATTCAACTTTATGTTTAACTCTTTGGTCTTGTGGTTGTCTGGGACTCTTTCTCTATTCACGTAATGAAAGTTTCCTTGCCAAAAGCCCCCGGGTACTCACGGCTTTACCCCAATGCTTTTACTCTCTGAACACTTTGAGCTGTTGTGCTTTGGTTACTGCTCATTACTTGGCAATTCATCATCACCCACCAGTCCTCTTTGATGACGAACGCCAGTGACTGTTTCTCCCTTTTGCCCTCAGCCCAGTCTGTTACCAGCATTGGTTTGGTCACAGATCTAAAACACAGCCCCACGCAAGCGGTGATGGAGAAAATTAACTCCATCCCAGACAGACTCAGCATGAGTTTCTAATTCATATCCAGTTCCAATTCTGTTTTTAACGACTGCATCATTTCAACAAATTACTTTATACAAAAGGAGCAGAGGAATTAGAAGTAGAAAGATGTATTAGGCCACGCAATACATCTCCTTGCCGATGCAAAACCTGTTCCCTGGAGTCCATTTCCCAGGAGTTTTTTAAATGGACTCAGATTAAATGAATTTTGAGCCATATGCTCACTGAACAGTTGCTCAGAGCTCAATGTGTGAATCGCAGCTGTATTGTAGCAGTCAAATAGGAATAATGCTAATGCTGAAGTCCATATTTCTTCCCAGTTACTTGGCAAATCTTTTCTGGATTTAAGCAATTTCCAAGCAGCCTTGGGACCAAAATGCAATGTAATTCCTAAATCTGCACTCAGTGAATCAGGAGCTGTTAAAGACACGGCAGAGCTTTATTTCATTATGCATCAATGTTAAATTGTATCTCATGTACCCATTTTTCTTCTGAACCACAATTTCAATATGGATTACTTGCAAAATAGGATGCATATGTAATTTGAAACGTGGCTGGGGAAGTTCCGTTCACACTGGAAGGGAGCAGAGCATTCAGGATTCAGCGGGAGCACAAAGCTGGTGTAAACAGTCAATTTAACTCCTATTCAGGTTTTCCACATTCATACACAATACCCCACTTTCTCTGAAATTGTAAAGATCTGATAGTTCAATTTTCTTCCCAGAACACTCATCATGCAAGATGAATAGAAAATGGAATAATGCTTTAAACTTCATTTACTTTTCCCCACTTGTTTTGACTAGAAAGATTTTTATCATAAAAATCAGGTAACACACAGCACTGAAACCAGTGGGTGCCTGGATGAAACGTGATGCTCTTTGTTAACATCCCTGCATTATTTTGGGAATCACAAGAATTTTACTTCTGATAAGTGTCTACATATCAAGATTATTAGCTCTTAGCAGACAGATTGAATAGGTAGGGAAGAAATCAACAGGGTTTTTTTCTCTTTCTTTCAAAGTGGCAGGTGACAGAATTCAAATTGAAATTAATATTATTGCAAATTTTCAATTCTAATTGTCTAGAAATTGGATTAAAATATTTAAAAAACAGATGTTAAGGGGCCATCAGTGGAAAATGCTGTGGAACTTCTGATGTGCTTCATGTCTATAGGGCATAAACATAACAGACAGAGCTGCTCTGCATGTCAGCTGCTCAGGAGCACCGTTCCCCCAGGCCCCCAGCATTCCGCATCGATGCCCACAGCTGTATCCCTAAGGATGTGGTTACTCGTTTCACATGCAACTCTCAGCTTTGACCCTTATTTTACAAATCCTTATGAGGTTCTAAACTCAGAAACACCAAGCCTGGAGTAGGTCAGGGTGGTTGAAGGGCTCCAGAGTAGTGGATGTTGTGAACAGGAGAGGCCAGCAGCAAATCCGTCTCAACAACGCGTCTGGACTGCAGCATCTGGCAGCGATCGCACGTAACAGCTCTGATGCAGCAAACTTCATGTGGCAGCCCTTTCTTGGGGTTTGAGGAACGTTTATATCCTTGGGAATCCGGTTATTTAACCCTTCAGGAATGTTGTGCCACTAAGCTGTACTGCTCAGAACATATCTTCTCCCTTCCTCTCCTGCGAGCTCTGGTCTCGATCAGCTGTAGTTAAAACATCCAACAGGACTGGACATAATTCACTGGAGAGTTCAGTGAAGATGTCTGTCAGGTGATTTTACTTAGGTAAATGCACGTCTTATTGTCTTAGCAACAACAACCCATCACCAGCCGTTATCGTGCTTCTGACAGTAAATCTCTGAATGCTTTATAAACTAATCTGAAGTTGAGTTCATTCTTGCCTGTTTCTTTTCTCGTGCAAAAGATGTACTTGCAAATGGGCTTTTTGTGCTGCACAGGGTCTGTTGGTTTGTGTGCAAACTACAGTCAGGGCTGCTGGTGCTGTGTGAATCATGGAATGGTTTGGGTTAGAAGGGATCTCAAAGCCCATCCAGTCCCACCCCCTGCCACGGGCAGGGACACCTCCCACTGGATCAGGGGGCTCCAAGCCCCATCCAACCTGGCCTTGAACATCTCCAGGGATGGGGCAGCCACCACTGCTCTGGGCAACCTGGGCCAGGGCCTCCCCACCCTCATCATGAAGAAATTCTTCCTAATGTCTAACCTAAATTTCCCCTCTGTCCAGCTCCCTGCTCCTTGCGAAACAAATTACTGCACTTATTCATGGTATCACTATTTCCAGTGTCTTTTTAATGATCTCTCTTGTTCTCACTGATTTTTCTCTTGTTCAGAATTTTGCTTTTCTTTTTGATTATTTTTCCATCATTATCACTGAAGGGATACATCTGCTGTTCTTTGAAACATCTTTTGCCCTAAACTGTACTGCATCTTGTGCTTCCCTATGCCCTTCAAGTTTCTTTCCCTACAACATCAATTTTCATCCTTTATAGCTTAAAACACCGAACTCCTTCCTTTTCAGGAGTCTTTCTCTTGTTCTTGTCACTTTTTTTCGAGATAATCACTTCTTAGAGTAATTTCTGGAAATTTTACTCCTGCCATGAGTATCATTTGTTCTTTCAGCATAAAGATGACTCAATGAACGGTGTTTTTCTTCCCAAATATTAAGTCAACACTACAATGTTGGAACTGGATTTCACTCACTGTAGTAAATTAAAGCACCAAAGCTTGCTCCTTTCTTGGTGTCAAGCTGGATGATTCCTAAGTGGTGTCCAGGGGCGGTGAATCATGCACCTCTGCAGGGAGGGGGGATTTTAGCACCTGGGCAGGGTGTGTAAGGGCTGGGGGCTCAGGGACAGCCCAGAGACACTCAGCTTGATGGCACTGGGCGAAAGAGTCTCTTTTCACCCACAGAGCAGGGACAGATGCACAGTGACATCAGAAGCCAGCCCACAAGGGCACTGAGACTGCCCCAGCCAGAAGCTGAAAATAAAATCATTGCAAGCCTTCCCTTCCTCCCATTTCTGTTTGCCATTCACAACTGTTAATTAATGGATTAATCCTTGCAGATGATGAATCCATCTGCCCCGAGGTGGCAGCCAGATGTCACACATGTGCAGGCTTCAGCAGTGCACTCCCAGGCTCACAGAGTTCCTGGTGAACCGGAGTCGCAGCGCATCATGGATGGGCATCGTTACTTTGGGATGGGAGCAGATACAGACCATGGCCCAGCAGTGAAAAGAAGATGCTCATTCTGCTGGCTGCTGGCTCTGCAGCACCAGCACATCCTGGTGTGACCTCAATGGCCAAACCCTTCTTCTTTGAGTGTGAACAAGGTATAGGCTTGTGATGTTCGTGAGTGACAGCCTCGATGCAGCCTAAAGCTCCCACATAGACATTATTGCCAAGCACCAGGAGAGAGCTGGAATCTCCCTTCCCAGGGCAGCCAGTAGCTGGGTGGTGGAGGGAAGGAGATGAGTGGATGAGGGAAGGAGCTGAGTGGCTGAGGGAAGAAGCTGGGTGGTGGAGGGAAGGAGCTGCCTGGTGTAAGGAAGGAGCTGGGTGGTGTAAGGAAAGAGCTGGGTGGTGTAAAGAAGGAGCTGGGTGGTGTAAAGAAGGAGCTGGGTGGTGCAGGGAAGGAGGTGGTTGGTGTAGGGAAGGAGCTGCCTTGGAGTAGGTAAGGAGCTGCCTGGAGTAGGGAAAGAGTTGCCTGGTGCAGGGAAGGAGCTGCTGTGCTTCCCAAGAGCTTTGGATGCTGGCAGAGATGCTGGAAACTGAGAATGTGACTGGGAAGCTGCTGCCTTAGACCTGCAAATACTCCGAGGGGACATAAGAGAGAAAAATCACCCCTTAGGGATCAGTATTAACATTTGTGTAGTTATTCATGTGCAGCTCTGGGGAAGAAGTGCTGTCAAACACAAGTACGGGTGCACAATTATTTAGACCAAACTATGGCAGGGTACCAAGCAGAGTACTGCTGCACCAGTAAGAGAGCTTCTAAATCTTCTGTCCTTTTCCAGTTTCTTACTTTCCCTTGGTGATTATTAAAGGATTTAATGCACAAACCAGTTCATCATGTGTGACACTGAGAGAAACGGAAAGATTATCTCCTGAAGCACAATATTTAGGAGCCTTTGAGGTCACATTTCAATTCAGTCCCTCAGAGAGTATATTCCAAGAAGTAATGTAATTTCATGCAGAAATCAGTTTCCAGTGAAAAACTTTTCTAGAAACACAGCTATCAGAAACCCTGATATTTACAAACCTTCCTGTATAACCATCAAATGTGTTCACAGTTAGTTCACACTTTTTCTTCTAGTGACAAAATCAGCCCTAACAACCACATTTCTATTACATAAAATCATGAAGCAACTTTCAGTATATTTAGATTTTAATTTTGGAAATTTTTTTTAAAAAAACAAACATAAAAATGTTAGTGTAGAAGTAGAATTTCCAGTCTTAGACTCCAGTTAAAGTTGCCTTTGGATCCATTTGCCCTCTGGTGGAGGGCACTGAGCACCAGCTCCCTGTCATCCCCTTTTTGTCGTGCAGAGACACCGCTGACAGGAGCAAGTCTGGGGGCTGAGCAGGGAAAAGGGACTGCTGACTCGGAGAGGTGGCACCCACCTCTTTAACAGCTTCCTGCTGGAAGAGACTGTGCTTTATAAAACCGAAGCAGTGCCTACATGTCAAGTCCTCTGGCGTTTTTCAATTTGCAACCTTTCTATTTCGGTGCAGCACCTCTATTCTGCGGTGAAAATCTTGCAGGTAGAACTAATATAGTGCACAAGGTGATTCAGTTTGGGGTTACACGGGGTGTTAAAGCATGCATTTAAATCAATTTACTGCTGCACTCATGTGCCAGAAGCTGAGGCCAGTGGATCCACACTATGGATTGGGCTCAGAGTGTTGTGGTGGCACCACGAGCTGCACACCTTCGGGGGTGCCGAGCTGGTACAGGAGCTCATGGTGCTGCTGAAGCTGCACAAAACCTTCCCCGGGCATCCTGCCTGGACTGTGATGTGGTACAAAGTGTGTTTGGGAATGAAAGACCCCAATTAGCAACTCGTGAATAGTGTTATCTTTGTGCAAATCAATAATACAAATAAAAGCTTGCAGAATGATCCAGAACTTTCATTTCTCTTTTAAAACACAACCTTTTGTTGGCAATCTAATTAGTCTCTAATTCTCCAAGGGGTTGCAGCAGTAGGCAAAGTAAACACATCTGATGTCTGTGCTGCATCTCTTCACCCCATGAAACACAGTATCCGTGATGCAGAACTGGTGTGTTGGTCAACGCCCTGCTGGAGGAACCAGCTGACATCTCTTAACAACCCCTGTTCACAAGGGAATCAGGCTTTTCCCTCTGCTTGTTCACTTTTTGTGTTTTTCATCACTCAGTGGTTAATGGATCAGCAGTCTGGGAGGATGCCCTTCATTCCAGTTAATTGTACTTCCACAGATGAGCGGTTGAGCCTGGCAGGTAACACACACCAGGCTCACATTGCATTCCTGGACAGATATTGTAAATGTCTCCTTAAATCCTCTGTGCAATTTACTACCAACTACATCCACACCAGCTGGAGGAGCGGAGCTGATGTGGAGGCAGCTCCTCTGTTACAGAAAAAAACCATTTATTTCCAGCTGCATTTTATAGGGACTCCATGAGTGCATTCATGGGGCTTTCCTAGACTTCCTAAACACACCTGCCTACACGATCACAGCCTGTGGCGCTCACAGGCTAATCGGTGTCTCACAAAAAGCAAGTGCTATCAGTTCCTTTGCTCTGCACTGATCCATCTCCACCAGGATGGACAAGAAGAGAGTCAGAGAGACAAGTGCTCATCTGCCTCCCACTGCTCTCACACAGACCCGTGGCACAGGGATGGCCCATCCTGCAGCACGTCACTCTTCCTTCCCAGGGATCCCAGAAATGATCCCTTACCGGGAGGGCTGTAGGGTGGGATGGCTGTTGTACAAGGTGATGGACCTCCAGATCATAGGCTTGGGTTGGAATGGACCTTAAAGATCTTCTAGTTCCACCTCCCACCTTCCACCATGGGCAGGGACACCCGCCACTGTCACTTATTTGTATTTTTCTGTCACTTCTTCTCCCTTTTCCTGTCATGTTTTCCCTCCATTTTCTATCCCCTTATCCCCCTCCATTTTCTACCCCGCTATTGCCCTCCATTTTCTGTCACCCTCACCTGTCTTTTCTGTACCCTCTTCCCTCCATTTTTCTCCACCTCTTCCTCCTTTTCTATCAAATCTTGACTCCGTTTTTGTCCCCTCTCCCTTCCATTTCTTCTCCCCTCTCCCTGCCACTTCCTCTCCCCTCTTCCCTCTCTTTTCTGTCACTTTTTCTCTTCATTGCCTGTCCCCTCTTCTCTCCGTTTTCCATCCCCTCTTCCCCCTGTTTGTTTTTGTCACATTTCCTTCCATTTTGGGTCTCTCTTTCTGCCACGCAGGGAGCTGCCAGCCCCTGTCACAAGGCCACTTTTAAGGCTGTGCATTTTCTTATCATTCCTGATCAGAATTACTCCAGAAGCCCTCTCAAAACTTCGAGAGGGGAATGTCCTTGGTATTTAGAAAGGGAACAGTGTACTAAGAGTGGGAATCTGTTGCTTGTAGGGCAGCAAGCTCATTCCCTGCCAGTTTGTGGGAACTGGGGTGTGAAGTGGTCACCTGCCTTGGGTCAGGGTAACTCCATCCTGACCAACAGCCGGGAGACATCACCTGTTGCCAGCTTCCTGTAACAAAAAGGATAAAAGATTCCTGCAATTCTGGAAAGACTCTAAATTCGGGACCAAAACCAGAAAATGTTGACTCTTAATCTCTTCATTCAAAGAATTAAAAAAAAAAAAACCCGAGTGGTTTTATTTAAAAAACTAAAATAAAAACAAAGCTAAAGAAAATAAACATTTGGGCCCTACAATCGTGACACTGAACGCTGATCTCCTGCCTTGCCTCGCAGGATGAGGTGAACCAGTCCAGCAGGAGTTTGCCTGGTGCTTCACCATCCATGGGAAAACTGCAGCCAAGAATGCAGGCTCTGCTGTTTGCTTGGAGCATCCTGTCCAAGGGTTGTTAAATCAGGTCTCACCACAGGCAATAATTTGGACCCTGAGTGACAAACACGTGTTGGGGAAGGAGGGCAGGGAGGCTGTTGCTGAACAGCACAGGGAGGGCTGCGAGCCCTGGCATGATACAATCTCTTAATTACATTTTTTTCCTTAAAAAAGAAACCATAATGCATTGTAGAAATACCCCCACCTTCTACTGACTGCCTTGATATTGTGATAAACACTTTTCCACTTCTGAAGTAGTCACAGCCCTTTTCTCTGCACCATCACAAGCAAACCGTGCATTAAACCAGAGAGATGTTTGTTCCCTGCTACCTCGCAGTAGAGGTGACTGGTGGGAAGCCCCTCGGTGAAACATGTGCTCTCAAAACTGTTATCAGTCCTTTCTATTTATTTCCATGTGAGTTACAGCATGCTTTGGACTCTCTGCTCTGTTTATGCACAGCACTGACTGAAACCAGTTTAAAGCCTGAGCGAGTATCTGAGCTACAGAAGGAAGGGGAGGAGTTGGGATCAAAGAAATGCTGAAGGCCACATGAATCTTCCTGCTACCAGGGAACATTGCACTGCTGGGCTTAATTCTATCGTACTCCTGTCTGTTTTGGTAAAAATCTCTGTGTGAAAGCTGTTCTGCTGTGGCACCACCAGAACGAATCGTGTTCACCGCAGCAGAAGGTCTGTGCAGTTGAAGATGGTAGGGGAGCGCAGCCTCGTCACGAACGTGAGACGGGTGCTTTGCTGTGCCTGCCTTTTCCCAGCAAAGAAATCCTTACATTCTCCTGTGCCAAAAAGAAAAAAAAAAAGATCTGCCTCTGGTGCGTTGTTTTTGCTGCTTCATCATTTATTTCTGTGCTAGGAGAGAAGAACTTCCCCTTTCCTAAACGCCAGCTGTTGCAGTAACGGTTGCTCATGTATAAGATATTACAACACGGTGCTCCCTGCTCACTCCTTGCCTACCTGTCACCTCACACAGATTTAGCCTCTCTCTCTGTCTTTGTCACATCTAGGAAATCTGTAGCTCTAATGCTTCCTCATATGCTTGTTTTTCTCAGCTGTGACAGTTCTTCATCTGTTTCTGTAGGGGTTTTTTTTTGCTAGAACTTCATAAGTTACTAAATTGGTGCATTCTTGTATTGTGATTTAATTCTCTGTGTCAGGGCTGTCACCTTTATAAATATTTCTCCTAAGTTTTATGGATCAGTGCATCAGCAGATTCGTGGGGAGAAGGAGAGGAGCAAATTGTGTCGTAGGATAAATTGTCAAGTAGCATTGTAACCGTGAGGGTTCTAACAGGTTATGACCATATACTTGCCTTGCAGTACCATCTGGAGGTTGTCCAGGGGATGGTTCATTACGTTTAGCGCCGTCTAAACACAAACTTGGGTGGGTGACTTTAAAAGGAGATGGAGTAAGCCAAGTAGGAGGCTGGAAGTGGGAAAAAAGTATATAAATACTAGGGAAGGAAGGGAGATAACGATACAGAAAACACATCCTAGAGGGCAGAAGGCAGAGCTGAGGAGAACTTGATGGATGAACCACTAGATATTTTAAGCAGAAGAGTTGGAACTGGTAGTGGAGGTGAGGAAAAGGACAGCAGGAAAGCGAAGGTATGGGATGGACTGAGAGGCAGTCGACAAGCTGGGGAGTGTACAGACCCTGGTAGGAATTGCAGAATCATTTAGGTTAGGAAAGACCTTTAAGATCATTGGATCCAACACTGCCAAGTCCACCACCAAACCATGTCCCTAAACACCACATCCACACGGCTTTTAAAGAAGTCTCACTGGAATGCAGCAGCCCTGGTTATTTAAACTGCCAAATGTGCTCCTGCTGCTGCTGCCCCATAAGACGGGTTTGGAGAGGGAGGAGATCTCACCAGGGCAGGGTGGAAAGCCTGTCCATGATGTGGGGATCGGGATGTCAGATATGGGTGATGGAGAGGGCATTGTCCTGAGGAACTGCGGGAGGTAGAGAAGAACATGCACAAGATGCATGAGGACAGCTTTCAACCACCTCTCTGAGCCTTCAGCAGGTTCTGCTGCATGACAGAAAATAAATAAACCAACAAACCCACAGCAAAATGGATAGAATCGTGGAATGACAGAGTGCTTTGTGTTGGAAGGGACCTTTAAGAACACCCAGTCCCAATCCCCCTGCCAAAGGCAAGGAGACCTCGCACTGGATCAGGGGGCTCCAGGGATGTGGCAGCCACCACTTCTCTGGGAAACCTGGGTCAGGGTCTCCCCACCCTCATCATGAAGAACTTCATCCTTGTAGCCAATGTAAATCTATCCTCTTTCTGTCTAAAGCTATTATACCCCAACAGCTCCAGGTCCTTCCTGTGCTCAGGACTCCGGAACTGAACACAGGACTCCAGGTAGAGTCTCACCAGAGAGGAGCAGAGGGGCAGAATCCCTTCCCTCGCCCTGCTGGTCGCACAGCTTTGGATGAGACCAAAACACAGGTGGTTTCTGGGCTGCAAGCACACATTGCCAGCTCATGTGGAGCTTCTCATCACCAGAACCCAGGGCTGCTCCCAATCCATTCTTCATATCTGGAGAAATAATGTGTCCCAGCACACAAATGTACACACTGGAAACTTTTCTTTGCTGACTGGTGGCTTTCTTTGAGCACCAGAGATTCAGCTGATCTCCTTGTTCTGCTAACATCTCTAAAGTGAAAATGTTCTTGGGAATGGTAAATAAAACTTCATTATGATGACAGATAATGCATTGAAGTGTAACAACTTCCTTTTGTTATTAGATTTGTAGATGGTAAAATGAGGGCCATCCGTCCAAATCTGCTGTGATAGATACTGGGCCCCACGCCGGCTCCGTTTTAGCTCTCTGGTGCGGCACTGATGGAAGCTGAGGGAGATTTGGATGAGCCAAGCGTGTTTCGCTTTTTATGAAGCCCCACCAGCTGGGTTTGCATTGGCTGCACACAGAGCAGCACTCAGACTCTAAATGCACAGTAGACCCAGGAGACAGATGAATGGAGAGATAGATCCTGACCTGATAAACCTCGTCAGGGAACAGAGCTGATGGGCAAAGAACACTGCTTTGAGAAGGCAATTGAATGGAAAAAAATCAGATTTCAATATCACAGATAGCACAGTTACTACTGGCAAGAAGGATTTTTCGGATAAGGCCAGGAAAATACCCTTCTCCAGGGTACAGAAGAAAAGTTTGAGGTCCCAGGGGAGATGGATCAGGACCAGTAAAGGCCCTTTGGTGCTTTCAGACCCCCAACACCTCCTTCTTGTTGCATATTTCAGGTGTGTGAGCATTGACACGCCGAACCACGTTCCCCTGTTGGGTTTCAATGTGTTATAAATCTTTCTTAATGCAGAGGAGCAACCTGAATAGAGGTTGAAAGTCTCCAGCCTGGGGGTGATGCAGGTGTGTGCAGGTGTCCCACACGTGGCTGTGGGCCAAGCGACACCGGTGCCTGGTCCTTCGCAGCTCCTTGTGCCTCCGAACAAAAATCAAATGACATTGATCCAAATTCTTGGTGAAAACTTGGTATCTGAGATGGCATTTGGTATTTTTTTATATCTTAGCTATTTATTGCTCATGGAAGGAGCTGCCAGTCAGATAATTATATGGATATTCCTAATTATGTTGAGGATAATACCAAGGACAATTGAAATAAAATTACTGTAATTTTAAATAAAAAACTTCTCTATGTTTGAAATTATTAAAAAGCCTCATGTAAATATCATCGTGTTTTGATCCATCTTGCCGTGAAATTTCAGTTGAATTATTTTCTCTCACAGGGGATGTTAATAACAATGCCAGGAAAGTGAACATCAGGGTCTGACTGGGAGACAATAAATCAACACACAAAAAAGGTTAAGGGTTGTGCGTTAGGAAAACATTTCCAAAGATAATTACAAGTTATAGGCAGGAGTTGATTGAGTGGGCAATCTTATCACATAGACAAGGTTTACAATGAGGACAATCAGGTAAAGCACTGCTCAGTAATTTCAAGGAGAAAGAGTCTGTTGAATACCCAAAACAATGACGGCAGCGTGACCCCCCAGCACAGCCCCTGGTGGGGATGCTTCAAGCTGTCACTCACCACCACCTTCTGCTTTGGATGTTCCGTGCCAGGAGCCTGGGCTGGAGCTGGAGAAGGATGTGTACTGTTTCACACAAATCTGGATGTGCCAGCCCGGTTTGCACCAAAAGCGCTGAGCCCAGGTCATGCCAGGGGGGACAGAGCTCAGCTCTTGAAGTGCTGGAATGTTTTTTTCTGTTTGATTGCAGCCATAAACCTGCTGTTCCCAGCGCATTTTGCCAGTGTCAAACATGCCAGAGGAAGAGGGAAGAATATGTGACAGCAGAGTGAATTGTTTGAAGAAAGCCCAGCACCGCTCCCTCCCTTTCAGGGCTGCGTTGCAGGGAGGTGAAATCAGTGCTGGAGAGCTCAGACCCTCGAACCATGCTCTCGGAGTGGGTTGGGAGCTAATCCGCTGCAGCCCACCCCCCACCAGCACAACCTGCCGCGGGTGTAATTTGGTTATGGCTCTGTCTAAAGCAGTTGGCCAAATTCAAACACAGTTGTTACCAGCAGGTACACTTTAATTTTGTAACGCACAAACTGCTTTAATGACTTTCCCCTTCTCTCTGTTTTGTCCGGCATCCAGGAACAAGAATTTCCGCTGCCTGAAGGCTTTGTCTTGCCAGGTCCTCAGGTTTCAGTGTGGAGAAATAAAATAGAAAACTCTTGTGTTCAACACAAAAGACACTTCCAAGATAATTATAACTTCAGAGAACTGAAATATTCTCTGTCAGCGCTCCAGAGGGGCTGATGGAGACAAGGACCATGTGCTGCACCAGACCAGGTCCTGGTGTCTCAGGGAAGTTCATCACCTGGGTAAAGGGTCAACAGGGATCACGGCAGCAGCAGGCTCTGCAGCTCGGTGGGGGAAGAGTCCTGTGCCATCTGCTCTCCAGCCCCAGGACTGCTCCAGGTAACTGCACAGCAATGGTGCTGGGAGGGGAGGCTGGGCTTTCCCATCACAGCCGGGGGATCGATTCCCACCCGTGTCCCTGCGGCGATGCTGCCTGCGGCGGAGGGACGGACACACGCCACGGCACAGCCTGGCAGCAGGTGCCTGGAGCCGTGCTCCCTGTCTGCGGGCCCCAGTCCAAGGCTGCGCTGCCTGGGACCTCTCCTCTGCCCTGGGAGGGCCAGGCTGCACCAGGGTGGCTGTGGGAGCAAGGGAGACCATAGAATCACAGAACTGCCTGGTTGGAAAAGACCTCTGAGATCACTGAGTGCAACCGTCCCTGTCCACTGCTGAAACATCCCTGAAAACTCATCCACCCATCTTTTTAAACCCCTCCAGGATGGGGACTCCACCACCCCCCCCAGCAGCCTCTGACAGGGCCTGAGAGTCCTTTCCATGAAGAAATGTTTTCTGATATCCAATCTGACCCTGCCCTGGGGCAACTTGAGGCCATTTCCTCTCATCCCATCCCCTGTCACTGGGGAGAAGAGACCAACCCCCACCTCACCACAGCCTCCTCTCAGGCAGTTGGAGACAGGAATGAGGTCTTCCCTCAGCCTCCTCTTCTCCAGGATAAACAGCCCCAGGGCCCTCAGCCGCTCCCACAACCCCTGTTCTCCAGCCCCTTCCCCAGCTCCGTTCCCTTCTCTGGATGCTCTCCAGCCCCTCAATGTCCTTCTTGTCCTGAGATGCTGCAGCCCAGCATGTGGAAGCACTGGGAGAGGACAGGGCAGTGGATCCAAGGCCAGGCTGCACTGATGCCAAGTCCTGAGCAGTCAAGCTCTGGGTAAAGCAAGGCTTTTCCCTTCCTTTCTATTGTATGTAGCAGAAATTTTATTATTTTTATCTCTGCTCGTTCTACTCCTCTTTAATCCTGTTATATCTGGTTTATTACTTGTCGCTGACACCGTGATCCTGAAGTGAGTAGGAATGAAAGTGATCTTTTGGGTTATTTTCCTTCAGACAACAAACTTCAGATAACAATAAAGTCTTTATAAAGACAACTTTCAGGAAAGAATATTTAGCCCCATTTAAAACAGAGCAGTGCTCTCACAAGCCACCCCTGTTATCTCATTAAGTCTAAGTAAATACAAGAATTTAATATTAATTTCATTTTCATATATCTAAATTAGAAGGCAGCAAAGAAGAAAACAACATAATCTGATTAAACAAATTAGAATCACGCTGCTAAAATTGCCCTTCAGTATTTATTTATTTTTAACAGCAGCTGCTTAAAAAAAAAGTCAGAAAAGCAAACTCTCCCAAATGTTACCTAAGGTCTCTGTGCCAGCTGCTCCTCCAAGGGAAGCTCCCGGCTGACAGGGCAGGGGAGCCTGGGAAGCAGATATTCCAGCTTGGCTCCCAGACCTGCGGAAGGCTTTTGATGTAAATCCTGCTGTAGACTCAGGTGGAGGCAGCAGAATCTGGGCTGAGGGCTGATGTTTGCTCTCCTCCACATCCACTGTCCGGCTGGGAGATGACTCTTGCGCCGCGCCAGGACATCAGGCGTGAGCTGCCTTGGCGGGAGATGCACCCAGCAACCACTTTTCAGCTGGAAGAGGGGAGATTGAGATGAGATCTTGGGGAGAAATGCTTTGCTGTGAGGGTGGGGAGGCCCTGGCACAGGTTGCCCAGAGCAGTGGTGGCTGCCTCATCCCTGGATGTGTTCAAGGCCAGGCTGGATGGGGCTTGGAGCCCCCTGATCCAGTGGGAGGTGCCCATGACAGGGGGTGGAACTGGATGGGCTTTGAGGTCTCTTCCAACCCAAACCACCCCAAAGCTCCAGACAGCAGGAACAGCCTGGGGTCGTTAGCAAGTGAAGAGGGACAAGGAGGGTGCTGTAGGTGCTAATATTAATTACTCTTAATTTTATTTGTTAATAATAACATTTGTTAGTATTAATATAAATTATTATTAATCTAATTAGTATTTGTGCTACTTGATTTGGATTTTTTAATTAAATTTTAGTAATAAATTTGTTAAATTAAAAACAATCAAGTTACAATTTTTATAATATTTTGTTATTGAAATTATTGTGTTTTGCTATAGATTTTTATTAAATCCTCTTGAATTGTATTAATTATACTCAAACTATTGAACGCATTTGAACATATCCATCTGACAGCCAATTTAAATACAAACTCACTGTGCAGCACAGGCTCAGGATATGTCAGGACCAGCATCCAGAGAGGCTTTGGGAGCACCAGGGCAGCCAAAGCATTGGGTCTGAGCTCATCCAGGCCCCCGGCTACTGCTGGATCGATGGCATCGGCTGCATCCCCCTCCTTGTCCACCTGAGCTCGGGTGCCTGGATGCAGCTCCTCACAGGTGTTTCAGTGCAATCCTTGGTCACTTCAATGCTCTTAAATGTCATCGGCCTGTGCCTCCCTGCCCAGTAACTACAATGGTGATAAAAGCACTTTCCTGGCTCAGAGAGAAGCAGAAAGATGAATATTCCAAACTGTGAGGCCCTCAAATGCTGCCGTGATATCTCTTTAAGGACAGATGAGCTGAAGAGCAAACAGATACTGCCAATTGCAAGTTTAATATATCCAAGTAAGAGATGACCTTGCCTTTATTACTATCTGCACAGTTTAAGGACTGGTTGATTTAATAATAAGACGCCCGTAGTAAATATTTATGAAACATCACATCACATAAAAATTATAGGTTATTTAAATTTAATTTGCATTTATACTCTCAAATCAGGTTATTATATAGCAGAAATGTACTAAAATTAAATTCATAATGCACATTACAGCAATTTGAGCAAATTGTACCTTGAAGCAATTTGTATTTAAAATGCAGCCTGTGTGCTTCTTCACTCTCCTGCAGCCTGTAAATAAATTTACAAAGCATTTGTGGTGACAGCCATAGTGTTCCAGTTGTAAATTGATGTAGTCTGAAACAAAGAGCAATTACCACTTAAACCGGATCCCGTGTTACACTAAATCTTAAAGTATTTGAATTCCCTGGCAAAACCAAAGGAGGTGATTTTTCTTTTCCCCATAATCCATGGCAACAGCTCTTGTCAGGTGGGAGATGTTTGTGCATTGACCCTGAGCCTGTTTCCCCTCTTCAGAGGGGTCCCTCGCGTGGGGCCAGCGCCCAGCCTGGCAGCACCGGGCACTGTGCAGCTTGGGCGAGAGTCAGTGCAGATTAAACTGCTCCGCCCAAATGCATTCCCTGAAAAGTTCCGCCTCCTGAATTCCAGCCGCAGGCCTGGGGAAAAAAAATACCAATATCCATGTGCGTGGCTGTGTGTGCTCAGAGCTTGAGGGGAGCAGAGAGCAGGGAACCGAGGAGATGCCAGGAAAATCAATCTGGTAACTGCAACGCAAGTGGTTACTCAAATAAAATGTGCAGCACAAGCACACACTTACAAACTTCTGGAGATTTGGGCTTCTGAATGAAGAGCCACCAAAAAAAGCATCGCTGGAATCCCATGGCATTTCTGTTTCCAAAGGGAGGAGAGGGCGGGCAGAGTGGGAAGCAGAGCCAGGGCCGCCCAACGTGTCCCAGGAATGGGAGTGGGTTCAGTCCGAGCCCGTGAGAGGGACCTTTCGCCATCGTCCAACCAGCCTGGACTGCACCTCCCGGATGGGCTTCCCAACTCCACCCCGGGTATCGCAATGGGACAATTTCTCCATAATCCAGCTAATCACAAGGGTTTTGCTCCAAATTCTACTGTTTCACACGTGGTTTTCTCATTTGTAATTCTCTGTGTATTCAACTATGAAATGAAAATCTTTTAAACGTTTGGGTAAGAAAAAAGGAACTGTTATGCTGCTGTGCCATGGAATCCACTTTCTCTTATAAATGCCATAGAAAGGGAAGAAAGACCCCAAAAGATCTCTTCAATGGTGCAGGTATAAAATGTTGAAAATTTATATCTATTTACACATGGGGAACCTCAACCAGGCTGGGGGTGCACCACGCCCTGCTTTCTGCTACCATCAACATCACACCAAAATAACCCACAGATGAGGGGGAAAAAGCAGATTTTCCTTGCAGCTGCCCAGTTTGCGGACTGGGAGCCCTCCAGGGGCTGGAGAGTCTCCTCTGGGCTGTGAAGGAGGTGCTAAAAGGAGACAAAATGCCCACCTCTCTCTGTGAGGAAGCACAGAGAAGGCACCGAAACATGGAAGCAGAACAGAACCAAGTCTTCCTCCCCAGGGAAAAGTGTGGGTAATTCAAATGAGGTGTTTTGTGTAGGACAATGTTTATTTCAAAGTGATGGATCAAACAGAAACATTTCCATTCACAATAACATGTATTTAAATGTTAAATTTCAGATGCCAAAATGTTTCTTTCTTAATTAACATTTTCAGTTTTGCCATTTTAAATTGATTTCTTAAATAGTGTTTACTGCATTCTTTCTACTGGCTTTCTCTTTCCTTTGGAACAAAAGCAAACCTTGGACCACAAGATTTTCTTCTCAACACTGGCTGGTTTTCCAGTTGAATATATTTACCAGTCATATTTCTCTAGCAGTCAGACTTCTTTAATTATTTACTTTACTTTTTTTTTCTTCATTAATATCTTTCCCTCGTTCAGCTAAGTGAGAATTTTCAGAAGACAAGCCCTATCCTGACTGCTCACGTGGGACCCTCTGCACCCTCTGCACAGCCAAGGTCAGGATGCTGTAAATTTAAACTGAAAGAGGGGAGATTCAGCCTGGATATAAGGAAGGAATGGTTTATACTGAGGGTGGGGAGGCCCTGGCCCAGGTTGCCCAGAGCAGTGGTGGCTGCCCCATCCCTGGAGGTGTTCAAGGCTGGGCTGGATGGGGCTTGGAGCCCCCTGATCCAGTGGGAGGTGTCCTTGCCCATGGCAGGGGGTGGAGCTGGATGGACTTTGAGGTGCTTTCCACCCCAAACCATTCTATGGTTCTGTGCCTGATCACTGCCTGCGCGCCGCGGTTTCAGCCTCGAGCGCACCCCTGAGCACCGCAATGTTTAATAACGCAGCAGAGATGTCTGACAGAGAAGTGCACTGGGAACAGCCTGCTTTGCTTAAATCAGGCTTTTGCACCCAGAAACATGATCGCTGTGAAAGCTTTGCCTTTGTGTGTGCATTAGGAACCTGACAGCCAAGGCACGTGGTGTGTCCTACCTTGCAGGCAGCAACAAAACCTCTCCTGGAGGATTTGAAGCCATTGCAGGAATAGATTCTTTCCTAATTCCCCCTTTGCATTTGGGACTTGGGTGCACCTTGTCTGTAATAGCTTCATTCCCTCATGAGCAGACAATCTTCCAGAATGCCTGAACAGAGCTGAGCGCACGCATTTGCTGCATTAAGCCATTGTTTTCTGGATTCAGATATAAATCCCCCCAAAAATCTTGTTATGGAATTTATATTCCTTTAGAATAGAAGATATTCATACATTCCTTAAACCCACCCAGCTCCTAAGAGGAAAGGTTTTCCTCTTCACTCTGAAAGTCTTTGTTACGTCCTGCTGATGCCTCTTTTAGTGGTTTCTTTAGAGACTTCATTTCAGAATTGCAGTTCAACTGCCTGTCTCACACCTCCTTGGAAGTACCCGGCAATTGTAATGTTGCCGTTGTTGGACAAAGTGAAAGAATAAAAAGGGAAATCACTCGAGTATTCTATGTCTAAATTTCACCTGTGTTTAAAGCAGAGACTCCAAGAAGTTGGGCTGTACCTGAGAGTGAGCCCCTCCCATAGCTCAACGTGGCTTTCTCACAACTGAAAACCAAAAAATATGTCTGACTGCTGAGAACTTGTTCTGATAGTTCACCTGGAAACATTTTCTCCATGAGGACAGAAATAGCGATGAATAATATGTATGTAGAAGCTTTAAAGTCTGAAGGATGACTTTATTTGCCTTCAACAATTAGGATGCTTGATTAAGTGGGGCCACTAAAGCCGCCTCGGAACTCTTCACCGATGAAGCTCTTTAAATCTGGTGTGGTGGCCAAGTTCCTTTTGTGTCAGGGTGGAAGTCCTGGGCTCACGTCTGCACTGTGCCAGGCAGTGACCTGAGTTCATCTGAGTAATGGTTCTGTTTCTGTGTCAATGACATTAAACTCTTATTTGCTCAAATCACGCCGATGACCGTGCAGTCACGGTGAATGAAATCCACACAATTAATCATCCATAACACGGAGACCCTTTCCCTCAGGAGCTGACCCACGCTGGAGCCCACGCAATGCAGGTGGATGCTGAAACCCCAAGTCTTTCCAACTCTTATCTCTGTCCTGTGTGAGCCATTTCCCACTGAAGAGCGGAGCATTCAGTGCTCAGGTGCAGACAAACCCAATCTGAACAAAAAGTCTGTCTTTTCTACCCATTCAGCAAAGCGATTATTTCAGATATTTTACTGCAGAAAATAAATAGAAAGATTGAACATGAACTAATTTTCCAAACATTGCTGCCGTGCCCTGTGAGGTATTGACAGGCAGATATAGAATCGACAGCCTTGGGGTCAGGAGAACAGAGACTGTTTTAGCTTCTGAAAGATTGAATCCAGTCAGCTATGAGAGAGAGTAATTGCCCGTACCCTTATTTAACACAGGAAGTGACAGCAGGAGATGAACTTTCTGACGAGGGACAAGGGTCTCCTCTTCACAGTTTGCGTTACCAAAAGCCTCATCTAATCCATTTTTAATGTGATAGGGATCATGCTGAACTCTGGTGGCTTCAGGGTGGATTTCACGTATAAACTGCACGCAAGAACCAAAGATAAAGCTGTCTCTCACCTTTGAACAACACAGAGCGTAGGAGTCAACAGCGCTCTGCTGGTTCAATGACACCTTGACATTGCCTCTCTGCTTGCATTACACCACCTCTGTGTCAGGTTTCCCTTGGTCAATGTGAGATTTATGTGGCAGCCAGAAAATTGAGACAATCTGAAGGAGGGGTGGGGTGAGCAGTGACATGGATGAGATCAAAGAGAGAGGGAAAAGGGTCTTCACAAATATTGAATAACAGACACTAGGGAGAGAAACCTGATGCACTTTGGGTTTCTATGAGCAGATGTAAGAATCATAGAATCACCTGAGCTGGAAGGGACCCACAAGGATCATCAAGTCTTACTCCTGTCCCTACATAGGACACTCCCAACACTCACCCCCTGTGACTGAGGGCATTGGCCAAATGCTTCTGGAATGCTGGCAGAGCAGGTGCCCTGACTGCTTCCCTGGGGAGCTGTTCCAGTGCTCCACCACCCGCTGGGGAAAGAACCTCTTCCCAATGGCCAATCTCCCCCTGCCCTGGCTCATCTTCCTGCCATTCCCTCCAGTCCTGTCCCAGGTCACCAGAGAGCAGAGCTCAGCCCCTTTCCCCTCCCTCCCTTGGGAGAAGGCACAAACAGCTCTGAGATCCCCTCTCAGGCTCCTCTTCTTCAGCTGAACAGACCAAGGCACTTCAGCCTCTCCTCACACACTTCCTCTCCAGACCCTTCCCCAGCTTTGGGGCCTCCTCTGGACACTCTCCAGTGCTTTGATGTCCTTTTTCTCCTGTGGTGCCCAAAGTGCCCCCAGTGCTCCAGGTGGGGCCTCCCCAGTGCAGAGCAGAGCAGGACAATGCCCTCCCTCTCCTGGCTGGTGATGCTGTGTTGGATGCCCCCCAGGACACGGTTGCCCTCTTGGCTGCCAGATGTCAGCCTAGATCTCTCTGTCCCTGTACAGAGCTGTAAATGAAGCAGGATAAAAAAGTCACATTTCTTCAAGAGACCAGGTTAAGGCAATCACTCCACTCACGGCCTTGCCTTGCAGTCCGTTTTATTTCCACTCTCAGATTCACCATTGCATTTACAGTCTCTTTTGGAGCACATCTCAGGACACCAGTCTGGGGGTGGTTGTGGCTGTCAGCACACTTCTCAAACCACTAGAAGGTAAGGGCTAGAGCCTCACCATGGACCTTTGAAACAAGGACTCCTGTCAGCTGCAAAGGCTTTGGTCAATGTCTGAGCCACCAGAACAACACAAAACTAAGACTCCGTTCCTGGAATCATGGAATAGCGGAGATTGGAGGCGTCTCTGGATGTCATCTCGGCCAACCCCCCTGCTCCAGCTGGGTCCCCTAAAGTAGGTTGCCCAGGACTGGGTGCAGTCACAGCCCTGGTTGTTTGTATCGTTTTCACTCCACCTCATTGCACTCCCAGACTCCTGTTAACCCTTGGTAAACCCCGTCTGCATCCAACAAGCAATATTTCTAGAACAAGGTGCACAAAATCTAAGGCACAAAATGTTCTGTTTGTTCATGTGAGGTCAAGTCACGTTGAATAAAGAGAGGCTTCGTGTTCTTATTAAGTTCAGCCTTAGGGTAACTGCACCCTTATCGATTTGTGTGAGTTACTGAAATCAGCCTGAAAGGAAAAAATATGACATTGGTCACATCTGTCCCTGTCCTCAGAGGCAGAGCTCGCTCACCTCATGTGAACGATGCCGTGGGAGCTCCCGGATGCCTTTGGCATTGCTCCAGTTTCCCAGGTGGCTCCTGCATGAGTTTCTGGGGTTATGGAGAAGTTCTTTATTCCTGGGAGAGTCCTATGTGAAGCCATGCATGGCAGTCCAGGCAAAATGCCTGTAAACACCCTGGCCTTCAGAGCCCCGTTGACGGTGGGGTGAGTGTGAAGTCCTGACCTCCTTCACAAAGTCTGTTCCTGACTCTCACATTCAGTTATTGCCATTTTTAAGAAGAGGCACTAGAGCAATGGGACCCATTTTTCTCAATATTAAGTTTTCTTTCCATTTCTAAATAAATATATTCAACTTGATAAAAAACTCAACTTGTGACTGGTGGAGATTGAGGATTTTCTCCCAACCACAGCACTGAAATGACAGGAAACGCCAAGAGAGGTGGGGAGAATATTGTTCAGTAAAAGTTGAAGACAACTGAAAGGCAGCACTTGGCTGGAAAAATTAATAATGTCCCTCTCCTTTTGAGATCAAAGATTCCTCCAGTTCTTTTTCTTTGCTTCAACAGAAAGAAGACCCTTGTGGTCAGTGTTATTGTAGGTAAAAAAAAAAGTGTCTGCGCAGCTCCCAGATGAAAAATATGGAGCACTTTTGAATTCCCTTTGGTATTGCTCAGGGTCACTGCACAGCAGCACAAAGCCTGGTGGTACAAAGGAGAGAGAGAGTTCCTCCAAGGCTGGCATCACCCCTCTCACATGTCCCCAGCTCTGCAAGAAAGGATCTCAAGTTTTGTTTTTCACAGCAAACTATTGGTTCAAAGCTGACTCTGCAGCTCCTTCCTGGCTTCCGAGACAATCAAACAACCCCAGCTTCCAGAAATGTGGGTAAGAACAGGGCAGTGAGGGAGAAAGGGACAATTTCTGTCTCTGGTGTAGTTTTAGATATTTAAAAATGCCGCTGAGCACAGGCACTGCCAGAGCAGAGGGAGCTGCAGGAGCTCTGTCCCCGCTGGCTGTGGTTGGGTGCATCAGTGCAAGTGAGAGAGGAACATCAAGTGAAAACCAGTCTGTGGGCACCTTCTACCTGGCAGCCAGAGGCTGGATCAGTCTTGCAGGTGATAAAACAGGATCTCTGTGTTCACAAAGGATTTAGATTTGAGGTTCTGTTACGTGTCAAATCTGGATTTGACAAAAGGCACAGAGAGCAGAACTTTGAAAACCACAGCACAGAGCAGCAGGATTATGACAGGAACAGGAGAGCTTCTGCACAGGGAGGAGCAGGGAGGTTCATTATTTACCTGAGTGAATTTTTGTACCCAGATCTCACACTCATTCCACTGCCAGTGCCCACGAGTTGAATATTTACTGGTTTTAAGTTGATGGTGAGAGGAAATATTTACAAAGCCTGTAGAGTAGACACCAGAGCAGAGGTGGAGGTTCATATAATGTAATGATGCCCCATGAAGTTATAGAAGATACAAACACTGTGGACTTTGTGCTGGTGATGATGGCTGAGCTCTAATGGGAACCTGAGAAGAGGATGAAGAAAGGACAAAGGGCAATGAATGCAGAACTTCAGAACAGGAATGGTTGGAAGGTGCAGAACTGGAAAGGGAGAATATGCCTGGAAGAGCCAAGGATGGAAAACATGAACATTAATCAAAGTGGAAGGGAAAGAGGTAAAATACTGTGTGGGGAAGAAAAGGAGAAGGGCAATTGGAAATTAAATTAATGGTGGAAATCCTGGTGGAAATCCTGGTTATCACAGAACCATGGAATGGTTTGGGGTGGAATGCCACCCTGCATGGGCAGGGACACCTCCCACTACAAAGCTGCCCACTGAGGCCGCCTGCTTTTGCCAAAATGAGGGAAGACTGAGAAAGGAGGTTATTGCTCTCTGCAAACGAATCAAGGGGAAAACATCAGGGAGGGATAAAAAGCCATTCTAAAAATAATTTTGGCATAAGAACAAATGGTGATGAACTGGCCGTGAATAAATATATTCTTGAAAACTGTGGTGGTGTCATTAGAAGAAAGCTCCTAAACAGTAAATCTTGCAGGTTCATGAACAGCCTTCCAAATAGAGCAGTGGGTGCAGACCATGTTTCACCTTTAAAGCCGAATGGGTTCATAGAATGGAACAAATTGCTGCCACCCCAAAGCTCTGGAGTCGGGAGCCCACCAGTCCCTTCCAGCCCTGCACAGCTTTGTTCCTGTGCACAAAGACATTTGCTGCCCCTGACAAAAGGATTTTGACATCTAAATTATGTTAATTCAATCAGAGCTGAATGAGATGACGCGACTGAGAGCTCATCTGCAATCCCAGCAGGCGCAGCCCTGCCCGGGCAGGCTCTGGCCGTGGGGCAGAGCCCGGCTCTGCCAGCTGGCAGGCGCTGGGGGCTGTGGGAGGAGTGCACTGCTCTGACCTGCAGGTGCTCCAGACACTGCCCTTGTCCCTGTGCAAAAGCCATCGTGTGCCCACAGCCTTTGCCTGTGAAAGCAGGTGTCCTGCTCGTTGAAGAGCACCTTCGTCCTGCACTTTTGCTGTCTTCTTGTATTCCCAGGCAAGAATCATGGAATAGTTTGGATTAGATGGGACCTCAAAGCCCATCCGGTTCCAACCCCCTGTCATGGGCAGGGACACCTCCCACTGGATCAGGGGGCTCAAAGCCCCTTCCAACCTGGCCTTGAACACCTCCAGGGATGGGGCAGCCACTGCTTCTCTGGGCATCCTCAGCCAGGGTCTCCCCACCCTCACAGGAAAAGATTCCTCCCTAAGAGCTCATCTCAATCATCTCCCCTCTCTCAGCTCGAAACTGTACCCCCTTGTCCTATCCCTGCACTCCCTGATCAAGAGCCCCTCCCCAGCTTCTGGAGCCCCTTTCAGTACGTGGAGGCTGTTCCAAGGTCTCTCTGGAGCCTTCTTGTCTCCAGGCTGAACAACCCCAACTCTCTCAGCCTGTCCTCATGGCAGAGGGGCTCCAGCCCTCGGATCATCTCCGTGGCCTCCTCTGTACCTGTTCCAATAGTTCCATCTCCTTCTTACGCTGGTGATTCCAGAACTGGACACAGGTGGGGTCTCACCAAAGTGGAGAAGAGGGGGAGAGTCTCATCCCTTGACCTGCTGGGAAGGCAAAGTAGCCTCACCTAAGAAAGACCAGTGCATCGGGATGTCTTCCCATACTTTCACACCCACATCTTTGCCAGTGGGCCCTCAGTCACCTTGCCTGGAGGCTGTGTCACCATTAAAACTGAAATGCCAAAGTCCAAGGACAACGGGAAGATTCTACAGAGAAAGAGAGTTCAGCTGTCACGGCAAAGAAGCCACGTTTGAGTTCAGCCACACAAACCCATGGGCAATACTCTGTAACCAGTACCAAAACTCAGATTCCAGTAGGAGTTGTAGCAAGGAAGGAACACACACAGAAAGGATTCACAGATCTCTGCCTTTTTAGGGGACAGATCTGATAGAGGTCAGGAGCAAAGTTTGCTTTATTACTGGTGGGGTTTCTAAAATGTTACCATTGATTGCACCTGTGTGAGGGAAGTACACAAAGGTGTTGGCTGAACACAAAACTGTGATTGGTTGACAAGGTTTAATACATGAAAAAATAATCCATTCCTTGAGTTTTTCTATAAAGCATTAATGTTTAATATATATTAGATATAAAACTTCATGTATTTGCTGAGTAGAGTAATGGAATGAACTGTTTAATATTCCTGCCTCTGGGAGGGGAGGGGAAGAAGTGAAATGAAAATCTATGAAGTCTAAGTTTTTTACCTACTTTAGCAGTAATTTTCAAAGCACTACTAAAAAGAGGCAGCCTCGTGAAAATAAACCAGGATATTATTTTTCCTCTTTAATAGTTTTGTCATATGCTCAGCTGATACCTAAATAAATCAAAAAGAACAGCCCACAAACAACATCAATATTTTTTCATCTTGTAAAGGTTATAAACTCAATCATAACAGTTTTTCAGTTAATTGTCATATCTGGAAATATAAATCTGGATTGTGCTGGAGTGGGAGAGGAGGTGACCATTCACATGAGGTCTCAACTCTCTTCTCAGCCATAAAATTTCATAGACCTGCTCCAACTTTGCATTTCCATTTCCCTGGGTTAAAGCAAGGCACTTTAACAGAAATGGTTCACCTGGAGTAATCTCAAAGCTATTTCTCCTGGAGCATTTGTCCTTGTTTTCCCCAGTTTCCTGGATCAGTTTGTGTCTCAGCCTGCAGGGAACACGGCCAGCACGCAGTAACAAACACATTAGACTTAAAAGGCAACAAAATGATCCATAAGTGCTGGAAAATATTCCACCAAGAACTGGTTGAGGGAATGACACGCTGTTGAGAGATGTGTTCTGAATTATTAATCAGACCCTTCAAGCAGGTGTTCTGTAGGGAGGAGCAGCCTTGCAGCAATCCCCACCACATCTGCAGCTCTGAACCAACCCATCAGCAGCGATGCAGAACATTGTTCTGCTCACCCAGCTCTGCTGAGGTGAATTCCTCATCCAAGGAAACTGGGCAAACCCGATAGCAGCAGTGCAGGGGGTGGAGGGTGGGGAAAACAAGACCCCTCTTCACTCAGCCAGGGAATGGGGCTCAGTGAATGTCCTGCTGTGCATGAGCAGCCCCTTTCTTGTAGAATCATAGAACCATGGAACCATTAATGGTGGAAAAGCCCTCTCAGCTCATCCAGTCCAACCACCAGACCAACCCCACCGTGCCTGCTGAACCCCGTCCCCAGGTGCTATGGTTACACGTGAAGCCAGGGCTTCACCACTCTTCCAGTGAAGAAATTTTCTCTAATATCCAATCTAAACCTCCCCTGGCACAATTTGAGGCCATTTCCTCTCTGTCTTCTGACCCTCCTGTGAGTCAAGTAAGACTCTGAATGTACTTTTTGAAAGCTTTTTACTCCCACCATCACTCATTTTTGATGGATCCCTGTGTGCCTGGTGCTCAGGTGGAGGCTTTTGGTCAGCTGACACGCGATGCCAAAGGCAGAAGCACTGTCTGATCCCCTGCCTGACCCATCCTGTGCTGGCAGGACCTCGGCAGAGAGGACCACGAGGTCTCACCAGCAGCACAAAAAGCCTGGTCGTGGGTAGATGGTGTTAGAGATTTAGAAGATGTTCATCCTCTGCCTGGTGACAAATCTTACCTGAAGTGGAATCCCATGTCAAGAAGAAAAAGTGTTTTAGATAACTTTACCTTGATGTGGGAATAGACTCCAAGTGGGAAAAAAAAAAAGCCCCTGGATTTATGGGCTCCAGAGTCATTTAAAATCACTGAACTAGAGCTGACCACAAACACCCTCACCTCAAAGGCAGGGTCTCATCTAATCGTGGCTCCCCTTGCACATGGCCCCGCTGGCACTTCAGTGCTTCTAGGGAAAAACAGCCATTCCAAAATCAGGTTTCCTTACAGTGAGCTTTGCTTTTCCTTCCTCTGAAGGACGAGTGCCGTGCAGTGACAGCTCAGCTGCCCACACTGGGGCGTGGGGTGATGGGGACAGTGCCTGGGAGCCCCTCTGTGTGCTGCTGCTGCTGCCCAAGTGGTACCAAATGGATGGGTCCCACCAGCCTTCACCAGTGCACACAACATGTTCCACTTT
Organism: Dromococcyx pavoninus; assembly: GCA_033558185.1. Taxonomy (NCBI): domain Eukaryota; kingdom Metazoa; phylum Chordata; class Aves; order Cuculiformes; family Neomorphidae; genus Dromococcyx; species Dromococcyx pavoninus. Next base: position 720,539 of record JAUMJL010000441.1, read on the forward strand.
GAAGAGTTTTTCTGGAGAAAAACAAACACAACCCAACCCGACTCAACCCAAACCCTAAACACATAAACCTATACTCCAAAGAGTGAGATGGGTGACTGCAGGAAGCTGTGCCCCTGTCAGGAGGCTCCCCAGCGTGTGCTGCCTGCGCAGGAGGTGAAGGACTTCCCACATCAAACCCGGCTCCCCACCACAGTACCCAGACCCTGCCAGACCCCAGCCCTCCAAGGACATCCCTCAGGGATATTAAGAGAGGGAGTCATTCGGACCATGGTACTGGACAGGTAAAGGTTCTTGTGATGAAATGTGGTTTCTTTTCTCTCTGAATTTTCACTCTGGCTACATCTGCACATTCTGTGGTTGAACTTTTTCAGAAAGGAGCCCATCCATGGGTGTCTGAAAGCCTCTCGTACGTCCTGTCAGGGCTGTGCTGCAGCAGCCTAACAGCATATTGAAAATAAGCCATCCTGAGTGCTGAACAAAAGCTCTTCCCTCTGCCTGCCTCTCTGCCTTCTTCTCCATGGATCTCTCTCATAATGAGGACGCTTTTCTTTCATCTGCCAGACATTTCAGGTGCTGATTCCTGAGAGAGCAGCAAAGTTGAAGCCTGAGAGGCTGCAATAACAAATAAACCCAGAGCTGTGCTTGGGTAAAAGGTGCCTTCAGTGTCATGTGGTGGTGACACGCTGAGAGCAAGCATTTCAGGACTGAGGGGATCAGAGGTTCAAACCTCTTCAGGATCCCACCAAGCAGAGCAGCACACAGGTCCAGCAAGGTCAGTCCCTCCCAGGATGCAGCTTCCAGCACTACTGGGGACCCTCAGCTGGGTGACCAGGACCTCCAACCTGGAGGGAAAACTGGGTCACACCAAGTCTCCAGCTGAGAGAGACTCATTGTCTGAACACCTTCTCTGGCCCCTCAAACCCAGGACTTCTAATTTCTTTTCCTGTGTGCTCAACACTCAAGTGTAATGTTTTATGTACTCTATTTCTTAATATCGGTGTATTTACACACCTTGGATAAGAGTGCTCTGAGACTGCTAATTATTTGCTGGGGGCTTTGCTTTATCTTTATCATCTGCTGATTGTTGGGCATTGTGGTGCAGCAATGCTGGGAATTCCTCTATGAAGAAATGGGTCTGTTTTTCACTTATTCATGTGTGTAAAAGGTAATTCCTCCCCATGCACATGGCACAACTCTAATGCTCAAAGGTGGAGGAATCAAGAAGTACGTGGGCTTACAGCTCCCAGCAGTTTTAAACTCGTATCGTGTGTTGCTTGTGATGCAATATTTGCTTCAGAAATGAATAAACACTGCACTGATTTCTGCCCAGGCCATGCAGTGTGGGGCTCCTGAGACACCCTCACTCCACCTCTGCTCTTTCCAAAACCCCTTTTCCACGATGTCAGCAAAGAAGAGTTCAGATGAGGCCTGTGAAAGGATCCAGCATGGATGCTGCAGGGAGCTGCCTCCACTCACCACCCTGAACCTCTCTGGTGAGACTGGAGGATGGAATCCCACTCATGCCCAATAAAAAATTGTTCTACATTCACTGAAAAGCCTCAAGGATGAAGAAAAATCATGAGAGCATCTTCTCCCACCCCAACTACAATGTGTACGCAGTGCTCCAGGAGGAGAAGGGAGCAGGCTGTGCCTCCATCCTCTTCCCAGACCCTCCGTCCTGCAGGAGCACAGGCACCATCTCCTCCACACTCCCACCATCTCCCCCCTTGTTTCTCAGCTGTCTCTGAGCTGCTTTCCTCCTTGGCCCCATTATCGGATTTCTTACTCGTGCCGTGGAGCCTTGCAGTGAGGCTCAAATACTCTTCTCACAGGTTGAAGGTGCTAATTCACAATCTGGCTGCTGCCATGGTGGCTCCCTGAAGGAGGCCACACGGAAATGTCCATCAGGTTTCCTGGTGGCAGGGCCTGTCAGATACTGCACTGGTTTTCCTGGAGCTGTGTGCCACCAGCTTGGCAGGGCAATGGGCTGGCTGTGACAGGCAGCACTCTGAGCTCCCCAAACCTGCTGTCAGCTCTGCCACAGACTCGCCATGGGGTACAGCCAGCACATGGCAGGGAAACCCTTCCTGGGGAAGGCTGTGTGTGCTGCTGGTAAAATGGTCCATAACATCCCCATACAAAGAGCACGAGTGGGCAGAGCACGTGGAGCAGCGGCAGAGGGGGATCCTGGGGACACAGGCAGCCAAAACAATGCCGGTGAGGTGCTGGGGGAAACCAGGTTGGAATGAATCCCCGTGGACATCTGTGTAGAAACAGAGCCTCTGGCATTGGATGGACAAGCGTGGTTCTGCTCTGTTTACAGGTAAATATCTATTTCTTACACCTTCCACCTTGCTAAAAGCACCTTCGCCTTAGACATTGAGAGGGGGTTGTGCTGGCTGAGCCAAGGGCTGCTGAAAGCCTTTTGTGTGGAGCAGCGCTGAGCAGAAGCAGCTGAGCCAGAATCCAGGCAGGAGCAGGGAGCCCTGCGAGCTGGTTGGAGCCATCCTGAGGGCCACAGCTTTGAGGACAGTGTGCTGTGTTGCTGCATCTTATCACACGTTCTACAGCAAGTGGCCTCCTGTGGTGGATCAGCCGAGGTGTACAGCACTGATCAGAGGGGTATGTGTGTGGTATTTATTGCAATGGCCTCATGTTCCACCAGGGAAAGTTTAGATTGGACATCAGCAAAAATTTCTTCACCAAATGGGTTCTCAGGCCCTGGCAGAGGCTGTCAGGGAGGTGGTGGAGTCCCTGTCCCTGAAGGAATTTAGAAGACAGGCAGATGAGGTGCTCAGGGATCTGGTTTAGTAGTGGACAGGGACGGTTGGACTTGATGATCTCAGAGGTCTTTTCCAATCAAACAATTTCATGCTACTAAATCCAAAACTTTCCTGTAAAAATTCTTATACTCATTGCCCATAAACAATGCCTGAAAGCAATGCCCATGGCTTTCAGACACAGAGCCAAGGCCATGGGGCATCATATAAACAGAGAAATAAAGGAATATCTAACTATAAAATATTGCCCTAACCCTGCTAATTCTATCCAACCTGCTCCAAGGTGACCCTGCTCTGAGCAGGCAGCTGGACCCACACCTCCAGAGCTCCTGTTCCACCCAGTTTGTGTTCCATGGATACCCTTTCAGATCCCAGGAGAACAGCACCAGGCAGAGCCTGCCTTTGCTACCCAAGTAACAGGAGGGAAATCCCCCTCTGCCTGCTCCCCTTTCCCCTGTGCACAGGAGGTGCTGCCTGCCCACCCTGGCCCTTCGCTCTCCCACCTCTCCTCTGCACGTGCAGAGCTGTGCAGGACGAAGAAAGGCGCCGCAGTTCGAACACGGAGCTCTTGCTCTTCCTTTCCGCCCTTGCTGGCAGAGTGGTGTCTCTGCACCAGGTCTGAATCCCTCTACGACCAGACTGGCTGCTCCAGAGAAGCTCTGCTGCTCTATTTTTAGTACAGCCCACGCAGCCTATCAAGTAGTAAAATGAAGGGGTAAAATTAACACGTCAGCCGCCTGCACACCCCAGGCACGCTGAGCACAAGGCAGCTTTTCTGACCCAGACATCACCTGGCTTTGAATTTAAGTCCCAAGTGCCTGAGTTCCGTGAATCCAGGCCCCCACAGCCCTGAGCTGGGTTGACAGAGCTGCTGCCAGCAGCCTGGTGCCAGCAGAGCAGGTTCAGAGCCCAGCCTGCCACTGGATTTGACCTCTAATTTGACTTGACCCTCCTCACTGTAACTGAAGGGAGATGCCAGAGGGACCAGCGACACCAGCTCGGTACTCACTGAGAGCTCTTTCGCATCAGCGAAGCCTCGCTTGACCAGATTGAGCTGTTTTCCAGCTCATTTGAGCTCTGAGCAGAAAGTCGGGCAGCTTGGCTCGCAGTGGGGGAGCTGGAGGCGGCAAACGAAGAATATGTCACCCCCTCTGCTTCTCGGTTTCGCTCCCGAGATCACTCATCTCCAAAGAAAATGATCGTGTTAAGTATATTCTGAGAATAAATTAACAGGAGTAAATCCTGGGAACGACAGCGGCAGTTCCTCTCCGCAGAGTTAAGGGCGTTTGGTCTGGTTCAGGTGGCTGAGTTTTATTTGAAATATATCCCTAAAGAACAAACATCCCCACAGAGTCCATGCTGGGATTGAAATGAAATCTGTCAGAACAAATGTCTACATCAGGGAAAAAAAGAAACAAATGTTTGATTTGGAATTGAAAATGAAGAATTTGCATCTCAAATTCCTATTAAATGGTTAAAAATGTGTATTCTTCATGACCTGCATTGAAGGTAGAAGAGTTATAGATGAGAAATACAGATCTTTTCTATGCAGACAAATTGGGGCAAAAGCCCAGCAGAGGATTTGCCTGTGAAAGCTGGAAAGTCATCAAAAACAAATCATCTTGTTAAAGACAAGCAGGGAACTACAAGAGCACTGAGCGTCTCCTTGAGTTGGAGTTGTTCAGCCTGGAGAAGAGAAGGCTCTGGGGAGACCTCAGAGCAGCCTCCCAGGACTGAAAGGGGCTCCAGGAAAGCTGGGGAGGGGCTCTTAATCAGGGAGTGCAGGGACAGGATGAGGGGGAAGGGTTTTGAGGTGAAAGAGGGGAGATTGAGATGAGATCTTAGGAAGAAATGTTTTGCTGTGAGGGTGGGGAGGCCCTAGCCCAGGTTGCCCAGAGAAGCTGTGGCTGCCCCAACCCTGGAGGTGTTCAAGGCCAGGTTGGCTGGGGCTTGGAGCCCCCTGATCCAGTGGGAGGTGTCCCTGCCCATGGCAGGGGCGTAGGACTGGATGGGCTTTGAGGTCCCTTCCAACCCAAATCATTCTGTGTTGTTGTGATTCTGTGATAACTTCTGTTTTCCTTGGGCAAAGTTCCTCTTAAAAAATTTCACTTCCAGAGGTGATTTTCCATTGGAAATGAAGTGAATTAGAGGAAGTTGTGCTCACAATGAAGCTTCCACCTGAGCTTACCAAAAAGAGCAAAAGCAACCACACTGAGAAGAAAGTAAATCCCAAAGTAAAGAGTAAGAAGTGGGTTTGATTAAGATGTATTGCATTATGCTCAGGTAGGATAAGGCAGAGGATTTAAAACAAAATAAATCATCCATCGTCTTGATATTTATTCGTGGCTGCTAAAGAAAAGGGAGGCTGCTAAGCAAGCCTTTATGATGGTTTATGAGACAGAACTGTAAGAACAATAGTGCTATAGAGACTAGAATGAATTAACTTGTAATCAGCCCCTCAAAAGCCTGCCTTCATCTTTGAGGACTTCTTACTTCCCTTATAGCTCTTTCCTTCTTGACAGCCAGCTCACACACCTCCAGAGAAAGACGGCTTCCCAAAATATTTCCTTTACTTGACAGGACAACTGGGATCTATGAATCACAAACATAGCTAAAAAACGTCTCACTACAAATGCAGACAGACAGCCCCCCGAGACCCCTCCGGAGGTGCCACGGCAGGGAATGCTCTTGAATATTCCACACAGCAAGCTGCACCAGAGAGAAATAACATCTGCAGAACATGATCCTTCCTCCCTGGATCATCTTCCTGCTCCAGCAGCTTTCTGTGCAAACATACCCATGGCACAGCCATTGCTGCACCCAGCTCTGAAGTCCTCAGCACAGGAAGGGCATGGATCTGTTGGAGTGAGTCCAGAGGAGAGCACAGAGATGATCCAAGGGCTGGAGTACTTCTGCCATGAGGACGGGCTGAGAGAGTCGGGGTTGTTCAGCCTGGAGAAGAGGAGGCTCTGGGAGACCCCAGAGCAGCCTCCCAGGACTGAAAGAGGCTCCAGGAAAGCTGGGGAGGGGCTCTGGATCAGGGAGTGCAGGAATAGGACAAGGGGGAACAGTTTTTCAGCTGCAAGAGGGGAGATTGAGATGAGATCTTAGGGAGAAATGTTCTCCTGGGAGGGTGGGGAGGCCCTGGCCCAGGTTGCCCAGAGCAGTGGTGGCTGCCCCATCCCTGGAGGTGTTCAAGGCCAGGTTGGATGGGGCTTTGAGCCCCCTGATCCAGTGGGAGGTGTCCTGGTCCATGGCAGGGGGTGGAACTGGGTGGGTTTTGAGATCCCTTCTGACCTAAACCATTCCATGGTTCTATGAAAACCAAATGAAGGATGGTGGAGGCTTGCTTGGGGTATAAACACCCCACAAGTGAATGGATGAGTCCCAGCTCCACAGCTTCACAAGGCAGACACCCATTTTCTCATTTCAGTGTTCTTCCCCCTTCTCCCTTCCCTTCTGCTCCTGCCATTCATTGCCCTCCTTATTTGTGTTTGTTTGCAAATAAAACTCAGAACAAGGTTGCTAAAGCTCATTAGGGGCTGCGGGGCCACCCAGAGATGTTATTGCAGAAAGCTTTACGTAACAAAGAAAAAGAGCATCAATCTTCCCGGAGCAATAAAATCCACCCACACAAGTAGTTCCGACAAGGACTAGAAAGGTTGAAATCAGGCATTGATGCTGAGTGTCTGCATCCTCTGAGGAGCCGTGGGCTTGGCTCCCACCAGGGAGAGCAGACGGCAGGGCCGGGCACCCACGCAGGCTCACGCAGACTGGGCTGATGGCGCAGGAGAGACTCTGCAGGGACAGACAGTTGTCAGACTGACAGAAATCTCCCATCCACCCTCTTCCTAACAGGCTGCCGAGGAGGCAGGGAAAGCAGCCGGTGCTGAAAGCTGCTTGAGATTTGCATCTCCAGCTCTACTCTGAGTCATCCATGGATAGAAACACCACCCTTTCATCCCCTGCTCACTCTGAAGGACAGAGGCCTGTGTTAGGGACCTTCTACAGACACTCACATGGACACTTCAATGTGCTTTGTGTTTGGTTTCTCTTTGGTTTGGGTTTTTTCTTTGTTTTTGGAGAGGGGGATGGGGTGGAACACTCCTGAACCTGCTGAAGAAACAGCAGACTGCTAAAGAGTGTCTGCAGAGCCCATCTGAGACAGAATAACAGATGACAGACTCATAGAATCTTTTGGCTTGGAAAAGACCTTTGAGATCACCAAATCTAGCCATACCTGTGCACTACCAAACCATATCCCCGAGCGCCTCATCCACCCATCTTCTAAATACCTTGAGAGATGGGGAATCCACCACTTCCCTGGGCAGCCCAGTGGAGAGCAGAGAGGCTGTGATATGGCAAACACACACACTGACAGGAGCTAATTTCACCTAGAGACGCAGTGGCTGAGCCTTTGCTGAGGCTGCTCTGAGGTGACCTGACACAAAAGCTCCTTGGCCATTTCAGGTGCTCAGGGACTGCTGCTCCCACATCCTGCACCAGTCGATCCCACCCCAGCTGGCCTCGGGTTTGGATTGGTTCCTCCTGCTGGACAGAAGTCACTCTCCCCATCCAGCCAGACTCTGTGGCTGTACACCTCGGTCCTGGTGAAGTACTAAGGGAGATAAGCACGGAGATAAAATCTCTGCGGTATTTCCAGTATCTGGTGTTTTGAAACATCAGTTAAGCAAGGAAGGCTGTCCGAAGTGTGACAAACACGATGAAAGCTGAGAGAACGCATTGCCCTCCACTCCAGCAGAAGAGCTCTCGTTCTCGGGTCAGCACTCCAAGCTGTTCCCTTAGCGCTGAGCTCGCCGGGGCTGCAGCGCTGCGGCTCGGAGCCGGGATGGAGAGATGGAGAGATGGAGAGATGTCATCGGAGACAGCGATGCGGAGAGGTGGGAGCAGAGCTCCGCCTGGGGTCCTCATGGAAAAGAGCTCGGCTCACGCACCCGTCACATGGAGCCACCAGAGCACTCAGCGGCTGTGGCATGCGGGGGGGGGGGGGGCGGGGAGGAATTTAAATAAGCCCTGTTTTTTCTAATGCAGAACAAGATACATTTCCAGGTATTTGAAACCTCACACAAACCCCAGAAAGAAACCTGGGGTACCCCTGGGCTGTGACATCGCTCTGCAGGAGCTCGTCTTTAACCCCCATTACCATAATCTGACCAGACAGGGTGAGAAGGTGAAGAGATCTGCTAGCCTTGCAAATAAAAGGCTTCGCGAAGCCCAGCGGCCGGGGCTGATGTTGCAAAGATTAATCCCAGGAATAAGATGCAGTTTCCTTGGGATCAAAGTGGTGAAAAGGAGAAATATGTTCCCCAGAGAAGTAGATCTGCCAGAGCCCGGGAGCTTTGAAGGAGCTGTGACAGCCCCACCCTCGAGGAGGGTCTCCACGGCCGGAGGGCAGGGTGAGGTCAGTTATTACCCATTTAACCCTCGGAGGAGGCTGTTTGCCCTCTCCCTCTTCTGCATCACCACAAGGTATGAGCACACAGCAGGTACCCATCCCCTTCCCTCACCTCTGAGTCCGACGGCCCTTTTCCATCAGGAGGTGGGATGTGGGGATGCCCCCATGCCCGACAGCAGTGCGATGCAGCCTGGGTGGGCTCAGCTAAACCAGCTCCCAGCCACGTTCAGCGTCTGAGCAAAGAAGGGAACTTTGCTTATTTTCCTGTACAAACCAAACAACATTGAATCTTCTTCCACACAATGCTCCAGGCTGGGAGAGGTGTGGCTGGAGAGCTGCCTAGAGGAGAAGGACCTGGGGGTGCTGATTGATAGTGAGCTGAACATGAGCCAGCAGTGGCCCAGGGGGCCAAGAAGGCCAGCAGCATCCTGGCTTGGATCAGCCATGGGATGGCCAGCAGGAGCAGGGAAGGGATCATTTGTCTGCACTCAGCACTGGTGAGACTGCACCTCGAATCCTGGGTTCAGTTCTGGCTCCCCCACTCCAAGAAGGACATTGAGGGGCTGGAGAGTATCCAGAGAAGGGAACGGAGCTGGGGAAGGGGCTGGAGAACAGGGGTTGTGGGAGCAGCTGAGGGCCCTGGGGCTGTTTATCCTGGAGAAGAGGAGGCTGAGGGGAGACCTCATCCCTGTCTACAACTGCCTGAGAGGAAGCTGTGGTGAGGTGGGTGTTGGTCTCTTCTCTCTGGTAGCCAGTGACGGGATTCTATGACTTTAAGCACAAATTTCTCGGGTTACCAAGAAGTGGGTGAGGGGTTTATTATATGTGTATTTTTTACTTGTAGGCTGTGATTAATCCATAGGTTTGGGAGATTCTTTCCAGTAAAGAACATCAGACATCTAACCAAAATCCCATAGTAGTTAAAGGACTTTCATGTAGCTGTAGAATCACCCACTCAAACTTATTCAGACTGGAAAGGATCCCAGGATGCCCACAGCCTAAGCTCCTGCTCTAAGCAAGGTCGATGCTGGATTTGTACCAGGCTTTGCCTGGTTGGGTCTGAAAAACCTTCAAGAAGAAACTTTTTAGCTGCTTGTGTGAGCCCTTTCTGGAGCCTGATCATGTATCCTTATCCGTAGGCATCAGATATCTGCTATCCGGTCTCTTTGCTCTGTAAGCAAATTAAAGAACAGGTTGAATTACAAAGAAATCCTCTGTTAATAATATATGTGCTCTGGAACTGCAATCAGGCTGCTAAAAAATGGAACATTTTCAGCATGAAAAATAGTAAGTCTCAAACATTTAATGACAGCTCTAGGTTTTAATGCCTGAAACAAAATTCATTTCTTCAATGAAAAAGATACAACTTATTTTGCTTGACCTTATTTGAGGAATTTTATACAGCTTCTGTTCTTGTCTGACTGAACAGCCCCAGTTTGGTTTTGCTTTGGATTCCTTTGTCTCTTTTTCTATTTCTTTTTCAGTGCTATGGAAGGCAAAAAAAGGATCAAGGCAGGGAGAAAAATATTAAATATTAGGTAGTGTTGAAATTACAGCTCTCTATTACAGTAAATAAAACTAATAACTTCTATATTTAACCTAAATTACCCAGAGAAAGTTCTCATTTTCTTTGGAAATCTGTTTTCATTAACAATAATAATGCTGCATCAGTGCTGGAGCTCTTGATGCTTAAACAAACACAGAAATCAAGAGTTATTGATTCTCCTGACATATAAATCCTCTCTTAGGGTCACAACAGGGTTACTACAGACTTTGTTTTGTTTTTACCAAGGTGCCCCCACACAGCCCCTCCTTACAGGACCGGTTGTAAATGAGTGCTGAGTGTTGGCCCATGGGGAACATTCACACCTCCTCCGAACCACCTGCAAGAGCTCCCGGGTGCTTTGCTTAATCTGGGATTTACTCCTGAATGGAAACTGAACAGGATTGTGATAGGAAAGGCTCTGTGCCTCGTGCCTGCCCAGGGAAATGTCCTGGATGCAGCGATGCACTTCACTCACAAGAGAGAAGCAGCCGGGGCAATGCACAGTTTCAATACAGGATGGGGGATGATGGGATTGGGAGCAGCCCTGAGGAGAAGGGCTTGGGATGCCGGGGGAGGAGAAGCTCAACATGAGCCAACAATGGGCGCTCCCAGCCCAGAAACCCCCCCCCCCGTGTGCTGAGCTGGCCCAGAGCAGTGGGACCAGAGGGGGAGGGAGGGGATTCTGCCCCTCTGCTCTGCTCTGGGGAGACCCCACCTGGAGCCCTGTGTCCAGTTCTGGAATCACCAAAATAAGGAGATGGAACTGTTGGAGTGAGTCCAAAGGAGGCCACAGAGATGATCCGAGGGCTGGAGCCCCTCTGCTGTGAGGACAGGCTGAGAGTCTGGAGAAGAGAAGACTCTGGGGAGACCTTAGAGCAGCCTCCCAGTACTGAAAGGGGTTCCAGGAAAGCTGGGGAGGGGCTCTTGATCAGGGAGTGCAGAGACAGGATGAGGGGAATGTTTTTCAGCTGAAAGAGGGGAGATTGAGATGTGATTTTAGAGAAGAATCTTTTCCTGTGAAGGTGGGGAGGCCCTGACCCATGTTTCCCAGAGCAGTGGTGGCTGCCCCATCCCTGGAGGTGTCCAAGGCCAAGCTGGATGGGGCTTTGAGCCCCCTGATCCAGTGGGAGGTGTCCCTGCCCATGGCAGGGGGGTGGAACTGGATGGGCTTTGAATTCCCATCCAACCCAAACCATTCTGTGATTCACTCTGTGATTCAAAGTTCAACGGGAAATGCAGCAGTGGTTTAACAAGATTCCGTGGTAAGGAGCACTGGATTATTTACTGTGCAGAGGTCAGGGTCTGCAATAGCAGGTGATGATCCCCGTCTGTATACAAATATTTATAAACACAAATATCCAAATGAGAGGACTTTAAAGCTTGAGACTCTTTAAATTACTGTTTATAATTGATTTGCTGAAAAGGCTCAGAAATACATATTCTAGCATCTACTGGCAACTCGAGCACAAGGACCTGGCCATGAGCAGTGGTTGTGGGCAATTTTGTCACATATTTGTTTATTTTTATTGGAAAATAACAAGCATTTTTCACTCTGTAACTGCAATTACATGAGATGCCTTTGTTCCAAGCCCTGCAGGCTCAGTCTGTCGCAGACATGCGTGTCTTGAGTGCTTTGTCCTTAGAGAGGACTCTTGGATGCTCTGGTTGGGCCGTGCCCAGCTGCCCAGGTACCACTGGGATGAACTGGACAGCCCAGGGTGAGGAACAGCCCAGGAGAGGGGAGAAACTACTGCAAAATCTGCCTGAAGGAGGGACCAGTGGAGATCAGAGAGAGGGGAGTTAGGAAGGGGGATTTTCCCTGGGGGAAGCTTACCGAGGGCAGATGGAGCACCCATTCCCTACCAAGAAAACCAAGAGTAGTAGAAGGAGAGACCAAGCGCACTCCTGCTCCCTGGGTTGTCCCATGGCCACAACCTTGCTTGCCTACTGAGGAGGCCAAACATTTGCCTGACATTGAGTTGAAACTTACGCTGTTTATTTCTTTGATCCCTTTACATAAAACAAGCAAGTAAGTAAACAAGCAAGCAAGCAAACAAACAGAACCCTCTCTTGTCAGGTTAAAACTGAATATTCAGCAAGACCAGAAGATCTTTCATAGAATAGAAATAGAATCATAGAATCGCTTGGTTGGAAAAGACCTCTGAGATCATTGGATCCAACCGTCCCTGTGCACTACTAAACCGTATCCCTGAGCTCCTCACCTGCCCGCCTTTTGAACCCTTCCAGGGATGGAGACTCAGCCACCTCCCAGGGCAGCCTTCACTCTCCCCCCAAACTCCAAGTGAAATAAAAATGATTAAACCCTGCACATTTATTCAGTGCAACTGTGCTTTCTGACAGCGATCACTCCGGTAGAGCTTCTGATCAGCTCCACGAGGAACGGCCGTGTGGAGAGAACACCCCACACCACGGCTGCCAGACTTTTTCCTGCACTGACAAGCTGGGAAGCCTTTCCATTCAAATGCTGTTTGTAAAGACCAGGCGAAGAAAGGAGCAGGGTTTCCTCAAGCAACAAGTGTGTCCAGCAGGACCACTCAGCCAGGAACAAGGTCTGTTGTAGGTTCACCACTCTACAAAACCCTGAAGAGGAAGGCTGACACCCACTCCCATCTGCAGCACGAGAGGCATGTTGGTGATGGGGGTTTCTCTCAGTCAGGCTTATGTAAAACCAGGCAAGACAACAATAACCAACTCTGCTTTTGTCTGCCAGGAACCTGTGACCTGGTTAGCAATTACTCACACTGAGCGTGTCTCCGTGCTGGTGAAGAGGACTGCGCTGGCATGCACCCCGCTGAGGCTGTGACGTTGCTTTGACAACAGCACTATGTGGCCAAGTGGACTCGGGTCTGAGAGAAAAGATCACAAAGCAGAATTGCTTTGTGATTCTGGGGAGGGAACAGAGCTCCACGTAGGAGCACGCAGTGCCCTGGCAGTGATCCCTCCAGGGATGGCTGCAAGAGGCATGACGGTATCTCCGCCTGCAGAGCAGGGTTTATTTGTCACTGGCTTCTGCGCTTCCCTGGAAAGCTGTGCTTGCCCTAACACCCTTTATCACAACCTGTCATTTCTGGAGGCTGCTGGTTTTGATGGAAATGAATGCTTCCACAGCCTGGCGTGAAATAAAACAGGGCATCTTGCCTGATCAGGTCTGACCGTGCTCCACCTCTGCAGGTAACTCCTGTCCTCCAGACAAGGGAAAGCCACAAGATAAATGGATGCCCAGTAATCCCACAAGCCAGACACAGCAGTAAAGCTGTGAAATTGATACCCCTTCAGCGGGGAAAAAAAATAACATAAATCCACATCTGACAACGTGTAGTCTGAGAATTGGACAATTCATTCGGTTGATGTACCAGCTTTTATGTCGCGTTATATCATTTGTGCAGCAGAGCCCAGAGGTGTCACCGGGATCTGGACTTCATCGTGCTACACACTTTGCTAAGTGCATGCTGATAGGTAATGGTAAAGCCATCCCTGAGGTGCTCAGAGCATCCTGGCTGGTGCTGTGACTGCTGGTTGCGGAGCAACCTGACCAAGGGAAAAGGGAGGGAAGGCAGCCATGCTCACCTTAATGTGGCAAAGGGAAACTGAGGCCAGAGCAGGACCGTTCTGCCCAAATTCATCCGAGGAGTCTCTGGAGCAGGCACGGGGCTTTCACATGGGCTGGATCCCACCTCCTCGGAAGGCCCAAGTGAGGCAGCAAGGACTGCCTATTTATGTTTGGAATTCCAATGAAATTATTGATGAGACAGTGATGTTCTAAAGAAACAGGATGAGCATCCTCCCAAAAAAAATGTTCTGGATTCATTGTTCTTCTCTGCATTGTGGTCCCTATTTTCTAAGAGTTTGTCTCTTTGTGATGAAAGTAATTTTATGTAAAAACAGTCAGGACATTTCCATGGACACAATTCATGAACCAACCTCAAATCCTGCTTTGCTGTGTGAGCTGGTTCCTCAGACACTGCAGATAAAACTCCAAACCGAGTCTTAGAGAGTTTATTTGCCGGCATTTTCAGTATCACAGGCATCTCTTGGTAAAGCAGAGGAGCTCTTCCAGGTGGTGGTTTACACCATTTAGGCTAAGCCTCACGCCCTGAAGCAGCTTCTTTGGCTTCCAGAGCATCCTGAGGAGCCTGACTTCCTGGCTTGGAAATTATGTCTTCTTTGTAGGGGAAAGGACAGCCCTGGAGGTGGAACAGGAGAAGGAGCAAGCTGCTGTGCATCATCAGCTATCATCAGCCGTGCTCCTTTTCCGTAACAATATCCTACCCCCTGGGGGTATCCATGTCAGAGTCAACAATCTGACACTCCCAGTCAGGTTGCTCCAAGGTCAGCTGGTCCTCACTGATGTGCTGACCTGTCGGATAGCCCGCATCGGGCCATAACTGGATCTGATTACACCAGCAGCAGCGGGTGCTGGGGAAGGGTGAGTTGCAGGAATAACGAGATGAGCATGGATTGCTCACTGAACAGCATGGGGAGAGGGGATTTGTGCTCCTGCTGTCGCTGCTTGGGACCTATGGGTTCATAAGCAAGCCCAGCGTCTTATATAGGTTCTGATGAGGAGTAAAATGAGCCTAATTTCACTTCTGGATGTAAGGGAGGAGGAGACATGGCTGGGGAAAAAAAAAAAAGATAAAAAATAAAGAGCCACTGAGAAACCCTAAAAACCAAAAGCAGGCATGAAAAGACGTTGGTATCAACTGCTGCCTTTCTCTTCTGGAGCTGCTTCTGTTGGGATTTCCCTCAAAAGCTGCAGCTTGGGAACGTATCTGCGGGCAGCGAGCACTGACCGTGGCTCAGCAGAGAGTGTTTACAGGGGAGGAGCAAGAACAGCAACTGTGAAGGGACATTCCAGCTTCTTGAACTCATCCTTAATATCAGCTTCTTATATCATACTTTGCTAGGCAGAGGAAGATCCTTATCAGAGTAGGAAGGTTTAGGATTTAACATCTGGACTCACAGCTGGTTTTGGCACCAGGAGTTTTATATCAAAATTCATAGTGTGCATGGTACTATGGAAAGAGATCACCTGTGCCTTGTGGAGCTCACAGCCCAGACAGCCCACAGAGAACAGGTAGGAGAGACCCAAAGGAATTCCAGGGTTTTCCAAAGACCTTTCAATGGAGAACTATGAAATGAATCCTGTTTTTTTCTGGAGCTACATCACTGTCTTCATTACAAGACGTTTATTTCTGAGGTCACTCCCCTCCAGCCTCAGAGCTGGCTCAGGGCAGGCCCTTATACCTGGGGCAGGCAGTTTTTGAGGTGGTCCTTGCCCCTGTGCCCCACTGCTTGCTCCTTCCTTTGGGCAAAGCAAAGTGACCCCAGGTGCCACTCGGAAAGGCAGGCTCTGTTGTGAACTGCCCCAGGCGTTTCTCACAAGCTGAATAAATGAACATACAGTGCAATCACAGCAATTTTGTGTAGCTGTTTGGAGAGAACCCGCAGCTGTGAGGACCGTGTTTGTTCAGGAATTAATGACTTGAGTAACAGGGGCAGCACCTCCTCTGTCTGTTCTCTCAGCACGTGGGGAAAAAGAGAGACTGGGTAAGGTTTTACTCCTGACGAGGAAGACGAATGGTCTGATACAAGCCCAGAGTTGCCTTCATGTTGTGGTGGCTGAGACCCTGCAGGAGGAGGAAACTGCTATGAATAAGAAAACACTGCACCAGCCTTCCAACAGGATTTATTCTCTTGGTGATAAGCCAAATTAGTTTTACTGTTCTCTTCTTAATCTGATTGACAGGGCAAATCTGCCGTCTTTTATCATGACACCTAAATTGGAAGTAAATTAAATCAACAAGAATAAAGCTATGTAACACTTTATCTTGTGCAGAACCCCAGGGCAGGGTACACAACGGGGCTCAGGTTCCTCCTGGACACTGGGATGTGCGTTTACTGTTGGGCTGCAAATGAAAGGAACTGCTGGAATGGCTCCCTTTGCCTCCAAGGTGGCACTTCTTGCCTGCAGGCCCTTATGTGCAGGCATCTGTGTCCTCACAAGCTGCCTGAAACATAACTTGGTTATTGAAGGTTAGAATTTGTGCAGCTTAAGGTTTACTCGATTTAATTGAGCGTTAGTGTTAATTTAAACAAGTCAATGGCTTCCCTCCCGGTTCGAGAATTTGGCACGCAGGAGAACAGGATTCACTCTTCCTGCCTGTGTTCAGCAATATCTCTTATAGGATAGAAAATGTGAATGAGCTGAATAAATAAAAGTTGCTTACCCTTCCTTTTCTGTCAGTTACCATGAATAAAGCGATGTCATCTGACCGATCGGTGATATGTGAGCCTTCCTTTCACTAAAACATGTTGCAATGAAATAGGAAACACATCCTTCTCCAACCTCCCCGAGCCTCTAGAGCAAGGGAAAATCATTGCTGTTCAGAAATCAGTCAATTTTTAAAGTATTGAGGATAAATTCTGTAACCTCTACTCTGATCCAGCTCTAAATGAATCCATATTTGCATTTCTATTGATTAAAAGAAAGTAGAACAGCCACACACTTATCATGCAGGCAAAAATTCCCTCTGAAGTTAAAGATTTGCCTAAGAAGCAGAGGATTTTCTTTCAAAAGTCTGTCTTTTGGGTTTTTTTTTTGGTGGGAGGGGTAAGTTTTGCAGCAAAACTCCCTCAGTAAGGTCTAAGTAAGGTGCTTATGAAAAGAAACCACATTTCTAGCTTGCCTGAGCCCAAGTGACTTTTCACATCTGGGGAAGATTCTATTGCATTCAAATATGTTATGATTTTCACTTGTGTATGTGGAGTGTCTAAAAACATTCAAATCTCCTCCAATCTTTTTCAGAAGTAAGACATTTATTGTCATAAAGCATTTCTTGACTAGAGCTGAAAACCTGTGAAAAGTAAAGCACCCAACCCGAACGTTGTCCAATATCTTGCGAACATTGTATATGTAAAAAAATGTTATCCTGGTGTCCAAAATTTTAAGGCTCCAAACAAGATCTGATGAAAATCTGAAAATCACAACTGATCTGAACAATCTTAGCAGTCACAGACAGACACCAGTTTATTGGATATTAGATTATTGTTGTGCAAATTTTAACCAAACTCACCAGCTGTGCCCGAGCTCTGCTTGTACCCAGCTCAATATATACAGAACTGAGAAAATACTGTATGTTGTGTGGAACAACTAAAGCAAATCCATTTTCCTTTCTATCAATAAATTTATTTTTCATTGACTTTTAGATGACCTGAGCTTAATATGGATCTTTTGGTCGATATTAAAGAGTTCAGTGACACGGAAGAAATATCTTTAGTCCATTATGACCATTTTCTGCCTTTTTCAATAGATGCCGGAGTCTTTGCTGAACAGAACAAAATGGAAAATATATTCAGAGAGAGAAATAAAATGTTTACATGTTGTTCTAACGCCAGAATGAGGAGACATCAAAAGCAAATGGTGGGAAGCTGTATCAGAACAGAGCAATGTGGAATGTGGGATGTGCAGTGGAGCCCTACCAAGGGAATTCCTTAGCACAGGGTGTTTTGATGGCAACAGTCTCCGTGGGTTCAAAAAGCAGCTGTGCAAATTCAGCAGAGAAAAAATGCATCAGGGAGGAAAAGTATAAAGAAACTCTATTGGCACAGGAGATGTTTTGGTCTGCTTTGCTGAAGGCTAAAGTGTGTTTTATAGAATGTCACTGCCTGATTGTGCACAGGAAGGGATGGTGAGAGGGAGATAAGGGCTTTCACTGCTCCCTTCAGCTCTGCAGGTGCCTTTCAGAAGAAACGTTTGGAGAAGCGCCCAGCGCAGCAACAGGCAGGGGCTCCCACACAGTTACAGAGCCGTACGGAGCCCTGTACGGTGCCAGGTGTCCTGGTCCAAACCTGGACTCTGGTACAGAGCAGTTTCAGGGTTCTGAGGAGTTTCCATACCAGCTCCGGATGCTTTTCCAAAATGAACTCTCTTCACTCTATTGACACATGGGGTGTGTGATGGGAACTGGGGCTTGCTGTCCGGTTCCATTAAACACAATGAGGTAGAAGAGTGTTTCAAAGGGAAGCGTGAAAACTGCACAAAGAAATTAATTTAAAAGATCATCTGTCCATGCAAATGGCACAGGCAGCTGCTGTGAGTGTGAGGCACTTACACCAAAACTGCTGCTAGAACTGGAAGTTAATTGAACTCCATCTAGATTTATATTTTTGGGCACTGACCAAACCTATCGATTCAAACTTGCCATAAATGTAGCTTTCTGTAAATCATTTTTTCCTTAATTAAGCAATTCTTGTGTTAGGTCAAGGTATAAAGAATAAATGACCTGTAACTACTTCTATTTCAAAGCTTAATCAATAGCTGAGCTCAGCTGTTTTATATCTCAGGTAATTCTTTCACTTAAGTGTTCAGGTCTCGGGACCTGTCCGTCCAGGGCTGACATTGTGTGCCTTGGAAAATGACACTTTTCTGTTCCCTTGCTGTGGTGTTTATGTATGAAAAGTACTTTGCTCAGCACACAACAGCAAACAGAGTCATCTTCCTCTTTACTCAGAGACCAGCCAGAGTGAACCCGGCTCAAAAGCCGTTACAGAGGGACAGAATCCCTCCCAGACACTTCTCTGCCAATGGGCTGGAATGAACCCAACCTCTGCGATGAGGACAGGCTGAGAGAGTTGGCATTGTTCAGCCTGGAGAGGAGAAGGCTCTGGGGAGACCTCAGAGCAGCCTCCCAATACTGAAAAGGGCTCCAGGGAAGCTGGGGAGGGGCTTTTTTTTTTTAATATGTTAAAAAATCCTACGTAAGGAAAATATTTAGAAAAACATGAAGCTGTAGTTTAGTATGAAATCCCCCGTGGAAATCTTCAGTGAAAAAAGAAAATCAGAAGCCTATGCAGCCAGCTGACAAACAATGGGTGAGATAAACATGGGTGATGAAGCTAATGTCATCCTGAGGTCATAGAATCACAAAATCGTTAAGATTGGAAAAGACCTCCAAGCTCATCTAGTCCAACAATCAACCCAATCCTCCCGTGCCTACTAAACCATGTCCTGAGGTACCATGGCCACAGGTGAACCCCTCCAGGGATGGAGACTCCCCCACTGTCCTGGGCAGCCTCTGCCAGGGCTTCACCACTCTGTCAGTAAAGAGATGTTTCCCAGTATTCAATCCCTGGTGCAACTTGAGGCCGTTTCCTCTCTTGCTGAAAGGAGATGGTACCTCCTTCAGTCGCTGTGTTTCAAAGGGTAACGAACAGTGCTCTGGGAAAGAGGCAGCCTGCACACACACAACTGTGGCAGAAATTATCCAATATTAGAGAGAAAGAGATCCAGCCACAACTTCACCACCATAGATCGAACTTGAAAGCTGTGCACCAAAAAAGTCCATTAGGAAAAGGAAGCCCACCAGGCTCTCCAAAGCATCTCTGGCACCCGGCTCCCCTCTGGCATCTGCCATGCCCTTGCAGGTTCAGTTTGTCTCTGTACCAGGCTGTGCTGAGTCACTGGTGCATGCAGAGCTTCTGATTAACAGATAATTTGGTGACACAAGGCCACTTAATGGGCTGAGCATGGATATGTTAATAGAAACCTGTCAAAAATTAAATGTACAATTCCCCAAACATTTTGATTTTGTCGAGATGTGCTGTTGTCTTCATTTGAAGTTGGACAACACATTTCATTACAGCGTGACTGAACCCTGGAATGTGAAGAGAAAATTAGCTTGAAAAAACAATGCTTTCTAATTTATGCATTTTTCAACTGATTTTAACATTTAATGTGGCAGATTCTCAATGGCTTGTGATGGAAAGGCTTAATGCTTACTAATTATTATTACTATTACTATTTTTGCATTAAGCCTCTGTAGCAATAATTCTGTTCCCAAGGATGCTTGGGGGGAAATTGGATTTGATTTGGATGCAAAGAGTCCAGACCATTGCACAATATCCTTAACTTCTAACCTGGGTTGCTGCAGGACACCAGATGTCCCTGTGCATCAACTCCTATGACTCAGGCAAGTTTTGGAAAAGCAGCTGCCTTTGTTCTGCAAGGTGTAATTATCATGCATATAAATAAACATTAACAAGTGTGGAGGGACAAAGCTCTCCATTATCCCTCAGTATGCGGAGCTGAGGTTCAAGAGATGGAGCACTGGCTACCTGCAAATGCATCTTCCATACCAAGTTAATGCCTTGTCAGATCGCTTCCCAGTGTTCAAAATTTGAACTTCCATGAGCAGATCTCAGGCTTTCCTTGACCCGCACATTAAAGAATCTTGTCTTAACAGGAATACACATAAATACATCCACACCATGGTTGATTCAACTCTTTGCTTCCTCTGGGATAAAATATTTAGTCTAAAGGGGGGGGGTCTGTATTCATTTTTTTTTCCAGGCTGGTTTTCCCAGAAATAATTTCATTGTTATTTTTGTTGTTATTGTCAGTGTTTTCTACATCTTACCTGAACAAACATTTTACTCTGGGAACAGAGGGAGGTGGAAATGGCATAAAGGTACCTTGGGTGTGGGTTTGTGGGAGTGGGTCCTATAGTCCCACAGGCCTGGAAGGGAAAATAAATTCCAGAAAACAGCAGGACAAAGAGAAGAGGAAATGTGCTGGGAAGGCAGCCTGTGCCTGCCCCCCCGAGGACTGTTGCAGGGACTAGAGGGCTTGGGGGACTTCATGGCCAGCCATGTGGAAGCCACCAGCACACCCGTGCCAGCCTCTGCTCCCAAACTCCCAGCTGGGGCTGGGATCCCTCTGGGGCTCCTACTGGGGAATGTGAGAGGCAACCAGTGAAGCTGTGACTGTGCATGTGAACAATTATCTGCTGCTGTTAGCAGAATCAAGTTATTGTTGCTAATAACAGCAACTTAATAAATTAAAGGTTTTCTATGAGGGCTTCATGGTGACCTTTAACTCCTGACACCAGGGAAAGGGGATTTAAAGGAGAAAGTTACTCTCCTTTCTTTTTCTGCCCCCTTACCATTGTGGGTTACAGGACAGAAAACAAGGTGAGAAGCACCATCCTGCCCTGCCCTCACTCCCACCCTGGGGGCTTCGGACCAGCAGGGCTCATTCCTCAGTCCCACAGCTGCTGGTGAAGCAGCAAAAGGCAGGAGGAGCAGGGACCGGTCCTTGGCAGCTGGAATCATTTCCATCTCTTCCCCTCCACGCGGCCAAGGATACATCAATCCTCCTTAGCCCCAGTGTCTCCCTGGGAGCTCACAGGCAGTTAGGGTGAAACCCTTTCTGGTATAAATATTAGACATCTAAATCTGAGCCCGTTTTCCAGGCTCCCCTTGCAGTCCATCGGGAGGAATGGGCAATTCATTCCCATCCTGCTGCTTTACCTACATAACAAGTGCCCTTCTGATGCTCTTATTTCTCTTCATTAGTTCTGAGCAGAACCCAGGGTGACTTTACCTTGACTGAGGAGTCTGGCTCTTGGCTGCCTAAGCCTGGGCACACCCAGCTGGAAAAGTCTCAGCTTGCTGATGAAAGCCCGGCTTTCCAGGGCTCAGCTCCGCATACTGAGGGATAATGGAGAGCTTTGTCCCTCCACACTTGTTAATGTTTATTTATATGCATGATAATTACACCTTGCAGAACAAAGGCAGCTCGACTACTCCGCTCACATCATCTCTGCCTCCCACTCCTCGCAGGAAAACCTCATTACTCGCATTCCTGGCAATGATGATACATTTCCTTTCATGTGAAAGTATTTTATAGCAGAGGTTCCAGAACAAGAGTTACAAAGCCTATGAACTATTCCTTGGTGAGTTCCTCATAAACAGCACACATCAGGTATTTACGCTTTTCAGAGACACTGTTACATTGCTTCCAGTCCAGCTTTAAAAACCCTTGCTGTATAAAATAATAGAGAAAAATTTCGGTTTTAAAGTTAAGGGAATAAACTGATTTGATGAACAGTGTGACACGAGCACTTAGTGTTGGAAAAGCCATCATTAATTTAAGTTTGTTTTGGTTTTAAAGATACAGCATTTGCATTCATGTCATTTCTTTTTATTTAATAGCGATGACTGTGGTAAAACAGAAATAATCCTATGAAACCTACTAAAAAGGAATAGAATGCGACCTGATTCTATGGAGAGATCTTGCTGAACCAGGACAGGAGTCCTGTGTCTTCCCCAGCACTCCTGGCCATGGAGAATTTGCACTTCTCACTTGAATGGGAGAGTGCTTGGCCGCTTTCTTGGGAGAAGAATCAGAATAAACTCTCTATTCAGGGAGTTTTGCTGTAAAACCTTTGCATTGTGTAAACTGATGGGCTATTATGAGCGCTTTGATGCCCATTTCCCAGAAGCACTGCTAAGAAGTTAATCTCTGGAATCGTTTGGAGGAAGTTACAAAATGTGGGTGGTTTATCAAAGGGCAGAAGGACTCAACTTACAAAGAAACGGGAGCTGCTAAGAAGGCTGGGGCCGTCCACGCAGGCAGTTTTGTACCCGGAGCAGTCAGCTGGAAACTCATCTGTCCTCACCCAGAACTGCAAGAACTTGCTGGTGGGGAGGCGTGAGGATGCTGTTGGCAATAAGTCACAGAGGAGAATGATCTTTCTAGAACGAGCAGAAAACCAGTAACAAATCAAGAACTAAGAGCACCCCCTCTTGTGTTTCCAACAAGTTTGCAGCAAAGTGTTTTGTGATGGCAAAACATTTTTTCATTAAAATAAAGCCACCCTGCAGCTTTGGCTGTCACGTTTGGCTCATGATTTATCCCATACTCAATGTTTCAGCTTCATTTATCACAACGTGGCTGCTCTTGCACTCGAAGAAGGCAGTTGTGAAGTATTGCCAATGTTTTAATAAGTGTATCCAGTTTTCTCTGTTCTTACACAATTCCAGAGATGTTGATTCCAGGGATTTCAGGTTGGCTGTGGGAGATGTGGTAACATGCAGTAAATATCCACTGAGGTTTGGTCCACAGCCACCACTGGGCTAGGAAACATCTGATGGAATGGAAGAGACTATCAAGGGCACCTCATAAATACCAAGGAGCTGATGGAGCTGTCTTCTTTCTGGAAGGCTGGATAAGGTGCAAGTGACCACCTCTACAACTGACTTTTGCCTCTTGCCCCACTGTTGCAGAGACACAATCCTTCATGGTCTGACACACTGCAGCCCAGACCCACGGCTGGGCAAAGCTTTCCAGTCCTTTACAGGCCACATCCAAAAAAACAGCAGGAAAAAAATTAAAACAGAGAGAAATATATAGTTTGGAGTCATCAGAGAACTTACTTTGCATCTAAAACCCTTTCATTAGGTTAGCAGGTATTTTGTAATCTTGGAAGGTTTATATTGCTACATTGTGAAATGAGGTGTTGAAATATATTAAAGGCATAACATACATTCAGGTTAAAAATTATGAACTTCTTGGGCGGAAATTATTCACTAAATAGAATCTAATTTGGCAAAGATTGCAATCAACCCCAAACTTCAGTTTTTGGTTTAACTAAGATGCCCTGCCTTTCCTGGGTGATTATCACTTGCTTTGCATTGTAAGCTGAAATTGCTCTCTTATTAGCTTTTTAAACCCAAAGAAGGCAAAAGGGAATGATGGCACTAAAAGATTAAAAGATAAGCTCAGTTATTTATTTATTTTTTTATTAATAAGCAGATATGATTTTTTTCTTCCAGAACTTTTTTGGCTCATTTGCACACAATACAAGTGAAAGAAATACCTCTCCCCCTCCTTCCTTTTAGAATTCCTGTGACAGTAAAATAACAAAAAGGCATAAAATAACGACTCCCAGTTTGAAACCTTGACTAATGAGGTACACCCTGGTTTAACAGCATCATTTTAAAGGTTTGAAAACATGGAACTAAAATCACATAATTATCACAACATTAACTGCAGTGGTCACAGTTTTCAAAAAAACATTAAAATTGCTCCTAAAAAGGGCACTGTGGCAGTGGATTAAACCCTGGAGTTGGGGAGCTCTTCGGGAGCCCTCCAAGAGGGAGCTGCCTATGCAGCCGGTTGCCGGGCATGACCGATGGGTACAGGACCAAAACCAAAATCAGATCTTCCACAGACTCCCAGAGAGTGAGGAAAGGCATCATGGATTATCTAGAAGAAAGTGATTTACAGTGATTACAATCTCCATTGTAGCTTATTTTACACACAATTTCCACAGAGCTTTGGGCAAATAATTAAAGCAAATAATCTGTTATTCCTCGATTCATTTTGCTAACTTTCTTTCTCTGCTCCCAGTGAAACGTCTTCGAGCTTATTGCTTTTTCCTTTAGATACATTTGTTATTCAGATTTGCTTCTCGCTCAGGTTTATTGCAAGAGTATTTGTTCCAAACTCTCTCAGGGGCCTCCCCAAACCTCAGGCCTCAGCCCCTGCGCCCCCCACCATGATGCCCTCAGCTCCTCCCTCAGCAGACCCTGGGGTCCCTGGGCACTGGATCCCTCAGGATACAAGAACCACCCCAGGTTCCCCTTCGCCACGGAGGGCCCAGGTTTGACTCCACACAGGGAGAAACGATCCCTGCCCTCGGCCACCCCCCCAGTGGTGCTCAAAATGGCGCCCGTGGGTGCTGCCCGGGCCCCGCCTCGTGTCCTGCTGATACCCAAAATGCTGACAAATAAACTCTCTAAGAGTCCTTTTGGAGTCTGAGAAAGCAGCAGCCTTTATTTCCACACTGGATGTGTGCAGGAACGGTTTCCATCAATGCTGTGTGCCGAGACAAGAGCTGGGGACAGAAGGTATTTCCCACTTACATGTTTCTGTATAAATTTTCCCAGAAATCTTACGCATATTCTTTTACTTTCCAAGGAATAATTTTAATATTATTATGAAATTCACAACAGCAAAATCTCTTGCTAATTGGAGCTTTGGAGGCAGCTCTGTCTGTCCTTGCATTTTAGACAGGGAAAGACTGCAAACAGAAGTGATTATGGAAGAAAACACATCTGTTCAGCACAGACCATACTTAACACAAGACGTTATCATTTCTCTTTGAACAGTGTCTGGAAAAACACTACTTGAAAATAACCATGCTATCAATAAAATGTGCTGTCAGAGGGACATTCTGTCTAACTTTGAGAAAAAACAGTTACTTAGATGAAACTTAACTCTGCTTCAGGTTAAATCAAAATATTCCATTTTTTGTAGTAGTAACTACTTCTTGTACCCCTGCAGCCACCCACGTCGAGGGGCCTGGGGAGGGCCTGGATGGCTTCGGGAGCAGAACCAGTTTAGGTGCCACCCTTGGCTCAAGCACCCTCTGCTAAACACGGCATCCACATGAGTTGAGGGGGTTCATCTTCTGTGTCCACTCCAACTGTTCTCATTTTCCTAGCATTATGAAAACACGTATGGTCTTGATAACAGATTTCCCTCAGAACCACATCTCCTGTTATAATTGTGTTCTGGTGCTGTACATGTTCAGGAGCAGCAGGGTCAGCAGATTTATTGTGCCCATTTTTTTCTGAGTTATGATGAATGATGGGCCTTTGGGGGGAGAAAGCTTTAGAAAACATGTTTTCTCAGGAATGGCTCTGCCTTTTGTGAGTAACCATCACAAGGGTTAATCGATACTCAGGATAAGGGTTATTAAGTACTCAGCACTCGTGAGGCCACACCTCGAGTGCTGGGGTCAGTTCTGGGCCCCTCACTCCAAGAAGGACACTGAGGGCTGGAGAGCGTCCAGAGAAGGGACCGGAGCTGGGGAAGGGGCTGGAGAACAGGGGTTGTGGGAGCGGCTGAGGGCCCTGGGGCTGTTTATCCTGGAGAAGAGGAGGCTGAGGGGAGACCTCATCCCTGTCTCCAACTGCCTGAGAGGAGGTTGGGGGGGGGGGGGGGGGTTGGTCTCTTCTCCCCAGTGACAGGGGATGGGATGAGAGGAAAGGGGCTCAAGTTGCACCAGGGCAGGGTCAGATTGGACATCAGGAAACATTTCTTCCCTGAAAGGGTTCTCAGGCCCTGTCAGAGGCTGCCAGGGAGGGGGTGGAGTCCCCATTCCTGGAAGGGTTTAAAAGCTGGACAGATGAAGTGCTCAGGGATCTGGTTCAGTAGTGGACAGGGGTGGCTGGACTTGATGATCTCAGAGGTCTTTTCCAGCCATACAATTCTATGATTCTAAATCAGACATTCTGGCAAGTTTTGTCATTTACATCAAGATTCTCCTATAACAATTCCATATGTTCTTAAAACAAACTATCTCAGGGAATGAGGAATTCAGCTGATTGCCAGAGGGAAAGAGATAAAGCACTTGTCTGTCCTGTGGATTGTAATGCACTGTAGAAATATGCAAACTAACTTTAAACAAGCAATTAAGCCCAGAAGCAGCTCAGCCACAGCAGCATGGGGTCGAACAGAAGCTCGTTTTTTGGTAGAAAGCGAGATAAAATAGCCTGCAAAGAGCCTGCGTTTGCAGCTAGAGTACCTCTAACAGGAGAGCTGGCACGTCTAAAAGAAGGCTGATTTGTCCTAAAGGATGCTGAAATCCGTTGTGCAGAGGACACGAGAGAAGGTGTTTCTGATTCCGTTTTTCTTGGTTCTGAATGGCAAATGGGCTGCCAGAGGTGGGAATCAGAGCAAAGGATGTCAAAGTATCTCCCTGGTAAGCATAGCAGCCATTTAAACGAGGTGTGGATGCAACTGATCTCCTTCTTGCAGCTTTTCCTAGGCAGCCAGCCTGCCTTTCATCAAACCCTGGCTTTGACAGACACCTTGGGGTAGCCACAAACATCTAACAGCCTGTGGTCAGGTTAGATGTGGGCTGATTAAATCCAGACTTTATGGTGGTGCAGAGCAGCTGCTGTCACCCCTACCCTGAGTCCACCATACCTTTGCTATGCATCCCCTGGCACGCTGGGAAGTTGAGAAATTGTCCGGCTTAGAAAAGCTATTTTCTCAGAATATCATTAATTGACCATAGTGGAAAAAGCAGAGAGCTCACCGAGATAAACTGACTGGTCCAACTGTTTGAAGGCAGGTGGGACTGCACAATGATAAAGAATCCATCTCCCTGGGTTTCTCCTGGATTCTAGTGCTCTTCAGCCCATGCTCCTGTATGGCACTGCACCCCCTGACTGCTTTCTGGGCTGAATAAGCTGCTTGTGAGGCAGCACCTGGCTCTGGGCAAGTTACACATAAAGTACCACTCCTGATAAACAACATAGCTGAGGCTGAGACAGTTTGGGGTCTTCGTGTTACACAGTTGAGGACAAGATCATTTTGGGTCTTCATCTTGCACAGTCTTTCAAAGCTCACAGATGCTTTCAACTAAAATTAACCAATAAGAAAATGCCAAGTGCCGTGCAGTCTGTAGGTGCCCTGGCCAAGGATAGGTGTGCCTGGAGTAGCACAGACACAAGGTCTGCTGCACTGCCTGATCCACAAGCCAGGGATGTCCCCAGGGTGGAACGATGCCTTCATAGAATCATAGAATCTTCCAGTTGGAAAAGTCCTTGGAGATCATAGAGTCCAACCGCACCCATCATCCGCTAAACAATGTCCCTCAAAAACTCATCTGTCCTTCTTTTAAATACCTCCAGGGATGGTGACTCAACCACCTCCTTGGGCAGCTGTTCCAGTGTCTGACCACCCTTTCAGTAAAGAAATTGTTCCTAATATCCAGTCTGAACCTCCCATGGTGCAACTTATGGCTATTTCCTCTTGTCCTATCACCTGTCACTCGAGAGAAGAGACCAACACTCACTCTGCCACAGCCCCTTCCAGGCAGCCATAGACAGCGATGAGGTCTCCTCTCAGTCGCTTCTTTTTCAAGCTAAACAACCTCAGTTCCCTCAGCCGTTCCTCATGGGATTTGTTCTCCAGCCCCTTCACCAGCCTCGTCACCCTTCTCTGGACGCACTCCAACACCTCAATGTCCTTCTTGTACTGAGGGGCCCAGAACTGACCCCAGCACTCGAGGTGTGGCCTCCCCAGTGCCCAGTGCAGGGGCACAATCCCTGCCCTGCTCCTGCTGCCCACGCTGTGTCTGACACAGCCCAAGATGCCATTGGCCCTCTTGGCCCCCTGGGCCACTGCTGCCTCATGTTCAGCCGGTTGTCAACCAACACCTCCAGGTCCTTCTCCTCCAGGCAGCTCTCCAGTCACTCTTCCCCAAGCCTGTAACGCTGCACAGGGTTGTTGTGTCCCAAGTGCAGGACTCTGCACTTGGCCTTGTTGACCCTCATCCCATTTGGTCTCAGCCCATGGACCCAGCCTGTTCAGTTCTCTTCGCAGAGCCTCCCTTCCTTCAAGCAGATCAACACTGCCACCCAGCTTGGTGTCATCTGCAAACTTGCTAAGGGTGCACTCGATCCCTTCGTCCAGATCATTAATAAAGATATTGAACAGGACTGGACCCAGCACTGAATCCTGGGGAACACCACTTGTGACTGGTCTCCAACTGGATTTAACTCCATTTACCAACACTCTTTGGGCCTGGCTATCCAACCAATTTTTCACCTAGCAGAGGGTGTGTCTGTTCAGCTACCTGAAAGGAGGTTGTAGTTGGTCAGGGGTTGGTCTCTTCTCTCAGGTGACCAGTGACAGAACTAGAGGGCATGGACTCAAGCTACGTCAGGGAAAGTTTAGGCTTGATGTGAGGAAGAAGTTCTTTACTGAAAGGGTGATTGGCCATTGGAATGCGTTGCCCAGGGAGGTGGTGGAGTCGCCGACCCTGGAGGTGTTTAAGGGGAGATTGGATGTGGCACTGAGTGCCATGGTTTAGATGATGGTTGGTGTTAGTGTTGGGTTATAGGTTGGACTTGATGATCTCAGAGGTCCTTTCCAACCTTGTCATACTGTGATACTGTGATACTGTGATACTGTGACAATGGCAGCCAGTGGGTGAAGCCATGTTCTATGTCAAGTTAGGACTTGGGCTGTAAACCATCCAGATCCTTCAAATACCTCAACTGAGAGGCCTGGGGTGTCTGCTGCCACGGTTCAGCTCCTCTGAAAATGCTCATCCATGTGGTGACAGTACTGACGCGAAGGTGAAACGAGGGAAAGAGCAACCCTGTGAAGAATTCCTCATGATGAGGGTGGAGAGGCCCTGGCACAGGTTGCCCAGGGCAGTGGTGGCTGCCCCATCCCTGGAGGTGTTCAAGGCCAGGCTGGATGGGCCTTGGAGACCCTTGATTCAGTGGGAGGTGTCCCTGCCCATGGCAGGGGGTGGGACTGGATGGGCTTTGAGGTCCCTTCCAACCCAAACCATTCCATGATTCTATGATTCTAAGAATCTCTGCAACTTTCTTTAATAAGCTGAGGGGGCTTTCAGACTTGTCTTTGTGTTGTTCTCTTCCTTTATTTTTTTTTTTCCAATTGTTGCCCATTTAGCTGCTGTGCAGCATCTGGAAAGACACTTCTCTCCCCACAGAGTTGAAATTCCAGCTCATTCTGTAAGCAGAGTAACGAATAAGTGAGAATGACCACTTTTTCCACCTATGGTGGTCACTTTCTGGAACATCAATAAATCTTTGTCCTGCTGTGCCTGAGCTGTCCTACTTTCAGTATCAGCATTAATGTTGAAAGCTAAATTCAGCAGGTAAATAGCTTTATTCAGCACGTCCCCACATTACTCACACCGTTGGAGTGAATTTCACCTTAATTTGGGTTTCAGAATCTGCCAGAGGCAAACAGCTCTGCTGGTCCCTACAGGGGCATCAGCCCATGCTGTCCTGGAACTGCACCACATTGGCACTGGTCAGGGGAAGCCAAGAGCTCTTTCCAATTATTTTTCTACTTAACAAATTATTCTTTTTCTCAGTTCTGACAAAAAATGGCATCATAGAGCTCCATGTTTATAGCATCTTATGTGTTACCAGAACAAACACATTTTCTGTGTCAATAGTTTTTAGATGTTTTTTTCTGTATCAGGGGACTCTGTGATATCTTTTAAAAATTTGAAAAAATCAAAACTTCTATGAGTTAAATTAAGCTATTTGTTAGCTTGCATCGAGCCCTCACTGACACAAAGTAGGTCAGTCTCAATTGCCGTGAATTATCTTAATTATCCTAATTGTGTTTGTTCAGACCAGCTGAGAGTCTAGACTGAAACTGGCCTCAGTGTGTTCAAAAAATGTGAAACATTGAACATTTGAAGTCCTAAGAGAAACATAACCCAGTTCAAATCCTTTTATGCCATCTGCAGAAATAAAACAACCCAAAATTCAGTTATGGTTAGAAGGAAAAAGAGTTTTCAGTAAGAGTAGGTTGAGCAAGGTTCCATTTTAATCTTAACCTTGGCTCAAAGTGAAACAGGGGTAATAAGCTTGCACTTTGAGTAACAGGAACATCACCCTGAGATCCTACAATGCAAGAAACAGTGATGATGGAATTTACTCTTGCTTATTCACTCTCCAAAAAGAACGGGTACTGGATGTTAACCGTGATAGAAACTGGAAGGTTTATAGTCCTAAGTTGTACAGAAAAATCACCTCACCCCCAAAAGCATCTTGAGATAATTCAAAACCCTCTGAGCCATGCATAAACAAGATTTACATTTACCCACTCAGCTTTTGGGTTGTAAGGATGGATACTGAGCTGTGATGTTTTGAATGAAGAGAGGAAATTTTAAAAGCCCAGACAAAACTTGTGCTCACATGTTTTTTCATTAAATACTGGGGTAAGATCGATGTTTGCATACATTAGGCTCAAAATTGCAGCAGTCATGATGGCTTTAGCTGGCTTAAAGCTTGGCTCCTGGAAGACCCAGAGAATTAACCAGAGGTATTTGGAAAATGATCTTGTAATTGCCTACTATAAATTCAGACTGGGTATTCTACCAGTTGGCATCTAATCTCCTTTCTAACAATAAATGGACAAAAAGAACCCGCTGTGAAAAATAATTCTATTTTGTGTTTATGAATGTTAGTTCATTAAATAACGCCTTTTGATAACAGAGTTGTAAAATGCTGTCTGACGTAAGAATATCGTGTTTTCTCATACTGCTGAGTCACGTGGCACAGAAATGTGAGATTGGACATATGACACTTCATTATAAGAGAGCTCTATTCCTCACAACACATGATCATGGGTGGCAAGAGTGAAATAATAACCCGTTATGAGTCAGGCTAGAATTACTCTGTTACACATAACGACCTTCCCATTCCCTAGAGGACTGAAAGATGTCCAAGCTCTTTGAGAGCAGTTTCTCTCTACAGCTGCCTCTGTGCATATCTGCCTTTATTGAATTCCTTACTGATGGAGTTCAATGAATAAACTCTACTTAGGTTTGGCTCCTGTCCTAATTTAAAGTCCTGGTTACTGCCGTGGGAGGTTTGCCAAGTAAAGACATTAAGATAAATTCCATTAGGATGACTGCTGAAAACATGCATTTATATTTCTGTTATGGGAACATCTGGAGATCACAGTTGGAATGAGTTACCATTCTCACACTGGTACTCATAACTTGTACAGACAGAGAGGCCTTCACCCTCTCTAATGGCTGAGAAGCTAGGGGATGGTGAGATTAAAGCTGTGATTTCTCTTTCCTGACTGCAGAATCATCCCCCAAGAAGGAGGTTTCAGCTTGATCCAATCATCTCACTGCTCAGCGAGGCAGCGGGGCAGGTCGACTGCCAGATGGGTCTGTTGAATCGCTCTGGAGTGCCTGTTTCTGTCCCCTGACTATAAGGGGAGCCAAGGGTTTTGTCTGCATTAGTAATTTGGCAGAATTGGTGCAGATCAGGAGTTCGGAGCAGCTGTTGGTGAAGCTCCTGTGTTTATACTGTGTGAACCTCTGCAGCTTCGCTTTGGACTGAACTTAGTGTGGTGTCCCTGACTGAGAGGGTGCTTTGGGGCTGTCCGAAGAACTAGTGATGGTTTTGGCCTTTTTTGCACCTTTAGAGAGGCCAGAATACATTTTACACTCATCTGGAGTTTAATTCAGGAGTGAGTAACCTCTGGTTCATGCAAAATAATATCACTCTGCGTCAAAAATGGGCACAATCAGGAGATTTGCTTAAAAGCTGTGCCACATTTCTGAACAAAAAGCTGCTGCATGTGCAGCCCACGTTCCCGGCTTAGACTCTGTCATCTAAACAGCTGCTTGTCCAAAGTGAATCGAGATAACTCCCACCCCAGGTGAGTGGTTTAAGCTCTCAAGGGGTCTGCGTCAAAGCTGGAACTTAAACATCACAGATCTTATAAATCACAGTGCGGGTCCTGAGAGCGTACGTGACCGTATTATGCTGATCATAGCAAGTGACAGAAATCTCACAGAACAAAAGACACTGAGGTCAGTGTGAATTATATCGACCTCAGAGAAAGTTAATTATAGGGCTGATGGTATTGGCTTTGACTCCATAGTACTGGGTGGTTTTGAGTGGCAGCTGTAAGTAAAATAAGAGGAATATGTTGATAACGGATGTTTCTCACCCAAGATGTTCTTAAGCTGTTTGGCCACAGCCCTTGGTGTGAACATGAGAGCTGGAAGAGATTTCCAAGAGAGCTGGAAATCCACCACAAGGGCTGTATTCCTTCTTGTGAGAAGAAATCCCATCCTCTGGTGAGTGTGCTGAGCTGTGCACACACAGCAGTGAAACAGGAGTCAGTGCACAAGGCATGCAGAAACCATCCCTGGGTTTTTATTTGTCCCAAAACACGTCTCTGAGTGTGAGACTGACTGTTCCTTCCTCTGACATGGACACACCTCACTGCTGTGAAAGCAGCCGTAAGCCACCAGCTAGTGTGGGGGACACAAATGAGGGTGGAGGGAACAGTGATGGGACACAAAACCAGCTGGAGTGGTTCCCATGGCTCGGCTGCCTGAGAGAGGTGACCTCGCTCCCACACCTGGAGGACGTTGCAGTGGGGCCTTTCTGTCCAAGTTTGCAGTAGTACTAAAGTCATGGAAAAGCCCAGAAAGTCCTTTTCTGGAGGCCTTCTTCCAGCTTTGCCTCGTTGTGCAAGGATGGATAAGTCCATGACTTGCTTTCTGCTGTCTATTTCTCTACCCAGTAATGCTCTCCCGTCTGTCCCACTGATTTCCCCCAACAGCTGGTGTAGTTTATTCCACATGCAAACTGCTGCTCTCTGCTGTTGTGATGATGGCCCCAGCTCACCCCTTACTGCCAGCTCAGCTGCTTCTGGTGAGGGAAGAGGCTCTGAGCACTGCAGGGATTTTCTCTTTGTGGTGTGCAAAGCCACAGTCAACGTTGTTTATGTGAGCTACACACATCAACTTACACCAGTACTAGGGTTAATTGATGACTGAAGGCTGGAGCCCCTCTGCTGTGAGGACAGACTGAGAGAGTTGGGGTTGTTCAGCCTGGAGAAGAGAAGGCTCCAGAGAGACCTTAGAGCAGCCTCCCAGTACTGAAAGGGGCTCCAGGAAAGATGGAAGGGGCTCTTGATCAGGGAGTGCAGGGATAGGATGAGGGGGAAGGGTTTTGAGCTGAAAGAAGGGAGATTGAGATGAGATCCTGGGGAGAAATGTTTCACCTGTGACGGTGTGGAGGCCCTGGCCCAGGTTGCCCAGAGCAGTGGTGGCTGCCCCATCCCTGGAGGTGTTCAAGGCGAGGTTGGATGGGGCTTTGAGCCCTGATCCAGTGGGAGGTGTCCCTGCCCATGGCAGAGAGTGGAACTGGATGGGCTTTGAGGTTCCTTCCAGCCCAAACCATTCCATGATTCTACGTTTCTGTTTGATAAGAAATAAGAAGAAAAATTAAAATATGGATAACCACGGCCAGAGTGCAAATGCTGGTGCCCTTTCAAGTCTGTGTGTGCCCGTGCCATCACGGGTTCCACAGATCTGGGATCTTGTGGGATAAAGAATTTGATGTACATAGATCTCTCAACTGCATCAAAGGATCTGCAAGTGCAGAGGGAAGAAGATAAAACTGGTGTTAATCAGATTTCCCAGAGGCTCCCGGGGTTACCCTGGAAGGTCTCAAAGGCTCCATGGATGGTTTTGGAGTCTCTGTGTCTTCTGTACTGCTCTGTCTGTGCTGGGGAAATGTAAAGTGGCCTGGAAGTCCATCAGAGTAGTTTCGGTTAGAGAGAATCAACATTTAAATTAGTGCTCTAAGGAACAAGAAGACAAGAAGATAAGGGGGGGGAGGGGGAGAGGAAGACCCTTTTTGCCAGCAGGAACCAGTGGCATAGCCTGAGGCCTCAGTAGACTGAGCTCCTGGAGCTTTTCAGACTGTGTTCTTCATCCTGGTTCTGCAGCAAGCTCTGAGCTCCATATGCAGGGGCCTCTCTGCTGGCTGTAAAGTTTTATTTCTTTTATTTTTTAATTAAATAATTGATTGAATTATGATGTTTCGTAGGAAGAACAAATCTGCCAGAGTAGGTTGAAATCAGCAAAGAAGTTAGTAAAAATAAAGAAAAAAGGATGCATTTAATTCTGAAACGTTGGATTTTAACATTAACTGAATGAAATACTTCAGACTTTGATATTGTATAGTGCTTCATATCAATCTTTAATAAATCACTTTTTATGTAGAAGTGGCACGTTCCATATCAAAATTAATACAAATCTAGAAACAGAGGGGGTGTCAATGGTTAAATAGCAACAATCTGAATGACAGCGAAGTGGAACTGCAGTTTCAGAGTATTTCTTTTTAGAAAACTTTGTTTTAATTTAACATAAATTCCCCCTTCCTATTTTCTTTTTACTTTGGATGTATCTGAAAAGCCCATTACTCCTCTTTATGGATACAGAGCTCCTATAAACGTAGATAAATCATTGCAAGGGAAGTGCTCCCAAGCAGTACAGCCGAAGGATGAGTGGATTGGAAATGTTGTGAATGGTTCCTTATAACCAACACCAATGACCATTTCTAAAAGCACTGGCTTGGAGCCGAGGAGTCTGAAAATTCGTCACCCTCCATGTTCTGACTGCAGTTTTCATTTGTACTGCTCACTCTATGTTTGCCTGAAGGCAGAGGCATCAGGAGAGAGAAACTGAACAAGGCTTAAAAACCACCTAAGAGCAGGCTGATATTTTAGCTCTACTCTCACACCGGGAAGGGATGAAGAAGGCAGGGAATAAAAGGAGGTTGTCTGGGTCCTGGAATGACCTTGCAGTCCACACAAATCATCCGGACCAATGATGAGGTGGCCTGTATGACTTCAGCTTTGAAAGGAGTTCTGCCCCATTTCTAACATGAGCCATTGTACAATAGATGCTTGAGATTTTATTTTTTATTAATCAACCTTGCCATTTATTTCTGGCTTCTGGATGTTAAAAGGTAGAATTTGTTCCCTAAACCCTTTTGAATATCTAAGTGTCTTCCCCAGTTCCACTGGACACTGCAGTGCATCTCTTTCTTTCTGCATCTACCCTATAATTTCTTTCTACAACAATGGGTTTTTCTGTCCTATTCTACTCCATTCATCTAATGATGTGGCCATTTATCCCTGCCAGTATTTGTCTTTGCATTTCATATCTTTCTATGGCTGAGAACTAACTATTCATTCACACTTTCTCCATCACCATGGAAACCTGGAATTGGGAGATGAAGTTTGATAATGCCCTCTAACTGGGTACAGCGGCTGCATTTCTGCATCTTGTGAATTTGTGTGACCATAAAGAGAACAAGAAGGGCAAATCCCTTCACGCAAACTGGTCCAGACATTCTCACCTTTGTGATAGTGGGAATCGGGTCTGGTGGGTTCCAGATGCGCTTCCCCAGAGCCTTCTCCTGCAGCAGCAACTCATTTGCTTTTTCTCCTCAATATAATCCTTATTTTCTCCCTTTGCTGGGTTGCAAAGAGATGTAAGCAGGTTCCTGCAGATGTGCTGTGGGTGGATGTGGTTTAGTTACTAAAGCCAGAACACAGCCATGACTTTTCATCCTTGCAGCACCGACTGGGGGACGCTGAGCCAGTTCAGCTCAAAACAGATTTCTTAGGGATGCATTGCCAACCGACCTCAGATAATTAAGTTTTAAGAGCTTTATACTTTCCCATTCTCAAGGCTGCTCCATTTGGAGCACGTGCCTTCGGAAAAGGAATGCTGTATCTTGCCTGTGGGCAGTGTGAGCAGGGCAGGAAGCTGGGAGAAAAGTATCCAAAGGGATAAAAACTGTCTTATCATTGTAAGGAGGGGCTGTCTGCAGAGGGATGAGTACAGAGGCATCAGCACTGACCTCCTAGCTGCACGAGGTTCTCCCCTAAGGAGTTAAACTTTAAGAGGAGAAAGGGCAATTAGGATAATTGATCTGACCCTGGCTTGCATCTGGGCAGAAGGAGGAGAGCAAGAAGGAAGCCAAGGATGAATACAAAGCACCTCCGCTGCCACAGGGAAAATCTCCATAAGGAACAGGGTAGGATTTCTGCTGCCTAAGGCAGAAAATGCTCTGGTGAAAGGGATTTGCCTGGGAATGAGTGAACTTGTTTGAATCTGTAAACCTTCCTGTTTTGTTCAGTCATTTCCTTTGGGGTTCCCAGTCTCTCAGGTCTTTTTCACAAACATCTACTTTCTTTCTCAGACAATCTGCTTACAAGTCTATCCCTTCACATTTCTTTTTCTAATCCAGCCTCTCTGGCCACAAGAGTTGTTCTCAAGTGCCCAGGTGCCTCATCATTCCGAGCTGGAGTTCCCCAGGAGGGCCTGTAATCGTGCTCTTAAGTTTGTGAATAGCTGTTTAGATTGCTAAAGCCCTGAAGGCTCAGATCAGAGTAAGACACAGCTTTCCCTGCTCTTCTGCAGTATTTTCTGTTTATGGCTTATGGAAATTTGTATTTTTAGTCAGTACAAGAAAGCAAGAACTTTAAGTTTCTATGACACTATTATAAATAAAAACTGGTAAAGGAGTAGAGCGTTAATGTGCTAAGAAAGTTTTGTAACAGTTCTGATGTATTTTCTTGCCCTGCTATGTTAGAAAATCTGAGCAGCAGATGGTCTCAGGCCAGGAAATTACTAACAGAGTGGAACAAGTTGAATTACAATCGGTTATTTCTTGCCAGGTTTCTAATCTCAGCCCTGCGAGGTGTTAAGTGCCCTCGGCTCCTGATGAAATGAGGGCTGATGGCATTCAGCTCTCAGCTGGATTCGGTGCTGCATACATAATATAATTTTTCTATTTCAGAAAGGCAATTTCTGATACAGGCTCGTAGCCTGCACGTTAAAACTGGGGGCACGAAAGCAGGTGTAGCTGAAGCAGGGGCCTCTTGCACCCATGAAAAAGAACTATTTTAAGCAGGCTGTTTTCTTGTCTTAAGTACAGACATAAGCGCTCAGCACGAGTGTATTAGAAGTATGTAAATCAGAGAATCATAGAACCGTTTCATGAAGAATTTCTTCCCAATGTCTAACCTAAATCTCCCCCCTCCCAATTTAAAGCTGTTTTCCCCCTCGTCCTATCACTACAAGCCCTTGTAAAAAGTCCCTCTCCAAGGGGACAAAGAGACTCGTGGCATATTCACAAAATAGGGTACAGGAAATGGGTGTGTGCAAGGAATAAACCAGCAAGGAAAGGGAAAAGGACCATGCACCAGGGCATGGCTGTATGGACAGAGACAGGGGAAGGGGCAGCTGTGCAGGACGGATCTTCAGCTGCTATAACAATAATAGTTGTTCACTGATAATAGTGTGGGCAGATTTAGTGCTGCTGTGTCCAGTTCAAGAAAGACCCTGATGTCTTCTCTCCCAGGTGCTGAGCTCTTCTCTCTCGTGACCTATGATAGGACTGGAGGGAATGGCAGGAAGAGATTGGACATTGGGAAGAGGTTCTTCCCCCAGCGGGTGGTGGAGCACTGGAACAGCTCCCCAGGGAAGCAGTCAGGGCACCTGCTCTGCCAGCATTCCAGAAGCATTTGGCCAATGCCCTCAGTCACAGGGGGTGAGTGTTGGGAGTGTCCTGTGCAGGGACAGGAGTTGGACTGGATGGTCCTTGTGGGCCCCTTCCAACTCAGGTCATTCTGTGATTCTGTTCTATGATTCTAAGACAAGGAACGAATGGAGAACATCCAGCAGAGGCCACGGAGATGATGAGGACTGGTGCATCTCTCTTATGAGGAGAGGCTGAGGGACCTGGGCCTGTCCAGCCTGGAGAAGGCTGAGAGGGGATCCCATCACACTGCTCACTATCTGACAGGCGGGGGTCAGGAGGATGGGATCAGACTCTGTCCAGCGATGCCCAGCCTTGGCAGAGAGAGGAATACACTGTGGTTCTTGCCACATCCAGCCATTTCAGACTTCATCCTTCCAATAACAATTCCCTTCCACTTGGCCGGATGCCATCGGGAATGCAAATAACCCTTGCTTTAGGCAACTTCTCCTCACCTTGAGAGCCGATCCTCTTGGAGGTGAAGCACTGCTTCCTTTGGCTGTCCCACTTCAGCTCCTTGCAGCCGTTTGCCTGCAGCAAATGCTGATGGTTGGCGCCTGGAGAATCTGATACGGGACCGGAGCTCCTATTTCAGGAAGCAGATTTGCCAGGTGATGCGACTCTTAATTGATGTCCTGTTTCTCATCTCCTTTCGAAGGTTATTGAAAAGTGTAGGAAATTCACCTTCAGATTTGTACAGGTTGGCTTGTATAGGAGTGATAAGCAGTTTCAGATGAGGTTTTTGACCCTCTGCAACCAAGGGGCTCTTTCCTTTTAACAGAGGAAGGCTCTGCCTGTCCCAGTGATGTTGCTCCTCTGTTTGTGCTGCATCCAGCAACTTAGAGTCTGCAAAAACTGAGGATTTATCCTCCAGTTGTACAAACAAACAATAGCTTAGATTTCTTCTGCTGTATTGTTTAAGCCAATACCCATGACTGGTTGGTCAGTACTCAGCAGGCAATTTTTCTCATTTTAGGCTGAAATATACATCTTTTTTCTTTATTTCAATTTTTTTTTCCTAGGTTAATTTTAGTTAATATTAGGATGGATTTAATACTATCACCCTCTATTATGTTACATAAGAGGAATAATTTTTACTTGGAATCTTTAATCCTCAGTACTATTATCCATGTTCAATTATTCATACCCAAGCTTTGGTTTCTTTTGTTGCTTTAATCATTTTTTTTAATATTGGAAGTTATAAGAAAGATAAAGGGCCCTTAGGAAAGAAGACCAAGTGCCATCCTAACCCTGGTGGCATAGAGTGTCTCATGTGGCACCTTTCTGCAAGCTAAAATCTAGATAAACCTGTTGTCCTGTGTTTCTGCTCTGATGACCGTTCTATGGTTCTATGATTGTATGAGCCCAGTTGTGAAAGGAGCTGCCCTCACATCTCTCTGTCATTGCAGATCACACAGCAGACAACCTGTGACTAATTTCTCAATATCCCAAGCTTTAAGAGCTGTGAAACTTTCAAAGTAAAAAGTAACATTTCAAGTGTTTTCTGCTCACCTCTTATCTCTAGTTTATAACAGAATCATAGAATTACACAAGTTGGAAGGGACCAAAAAGGATCTTCAAGTCCAAGTCCTATATCCAGGCTCCCAGAGCAATGCAACAAATGACTTGATTTTCAACAACAGTCACAAAAATATATTGTGTTTCATTAACATTTTAAAGTTTATTGGTTTTGTGGAATTGCTGCAATAAATTGTAAATGACGTATGAACTGAAGAACTAATGCTGAGCACCGGGAGATTGTGGACTAGGCTCTGTTATCCAGGCTCTGCTGTTTGCTGTGACACTGAGTTTCCATGCACAGCAAGAGGAGATCATTAAATATCTGACTGCTCCTCCTCAAGTGAATCATCCAGTTCCGCCCAGGAAATGTTGAAACACAGCACAGTGCCCTGCCAGAGGACTCCTCGGCTGCTTATAGGCCTGGGTTAAAAATCATAGAACCACAGGGTCGGTTGGGTTGGAAGGGACCTCAAAGTCCATCCAGTGGGACACCTCCCACTAGATCAGGGGACTCAAAGCCCCGTCCAACCTGGCCTCGAACACCTCCAGGGATGGGGCAGCCACCACTGCTCTGGGAAACCTGGGCCAGGGCCTCCCCACCCTCACAGCAAAATATTTCTTCCTAAGATCTCATCTTACTCTCCCCTCTTTCAGCTGAAAACCTTACCCTCTCATCCTATCCCTGCACTCCCTGATCAAGAGCCCCTCCCCAGCTATCCTGGAGCCTCTTTCAGGACTGAGAGGCTGCTCTAAGGTCTCTCCAGAGTCTTCTCTTCTCCAGGCTGAGCCACCTCATCTCTCTCAGCCTGTCCTTATATGAGAGGTGTTCCTTGGATCATCTTTGTGTCCCCCTCTGGAATTGCTGTGTTATGCATGTATCATGTAAACTTAAGCACAAAAAAGTCACTCAGTTTTATTAATCCAGTGATCAAAGCGAAGGAATAGGGTTTGGCTGTAATAATGAGAAGAGGAACAGCACCAGGGTCCCAGCTCCCAGGGTTAAGAAGGACTCCCTCACAAAGCCCTGGTGACAGCAGCGGTGCTGCGTGTGGGCTGTTTGGTAGCTGTTCCCCTCTCCAATGTGGGCATAGATGCAAGGAGACAGCTCCATGGGTTTCCCTCTTTGCTCCTGTTATCCATCTTCCTCACTGGGGTCCCTGCTGCCAGGAGGACTTGTGGGAGGAGCTCTATGTGCAGAGGGAAGAGCAGCTCAATGTTCTGGTTGGTACCAGAACTTTCCTATGGCCAAGCTTTAACACCACTTCATTAACACCAGCTCCTGTCCACTTTAAACACTTTTTCTTAACCTAATGAAAACCTCAACTTATTCTCCTTTATTAACTGTTTTCTCAACACTTGTGGAGTGTATCCAAACAAAATATTCAAGGCAGCTCATTCCTGCAGGCCAGAGCACCATCCTCAACCTCTTCACGCAACCACCTGTAAACAGGGTGTTTCACAGTGTAGTGTCAGTACACATCTTCTGCCTGTCTGGAGTCATTCATAGGGGATGGTGTTGGGGAAGATGCTTCATAGACCAGGTTTGAAAAGACTCTGCTAATTAATCTGGGCTTGAATCTGCAATGACCCTGCTGGCTTTAGAGATCACAGACAGTTGTGTCTTCTGGTTGCCCACAGGCACATTCCCATGTGCAAGGATGAGGTGACCTGGCAAGCGCTCCAAGCACCTGGTGGATGCACAACCTGTCCCTTTCGCCTCAGTCTGATGTCCCACAGGAAGAGCTTCCCCGGCGTGGAGGGGGTCTGTGGTGCAGGAGCTGGATGTGCCTGCCTGGTGCAGGCTTTGCAGGCACAGCAGGCAGGCTTTGTTTAAGCTCCCTCTCATGAGGCATCTGCAGGTAGGAGACCAAAATGTGTGTATTTACAGAAGCAGCCATTTCCAACAGTCATTTTTAAACATTTGTCCCCGTAGCAAGGTAACATTTTGCCGAAGTTATTCCTTTTCTTACCATGACCTGTTTGAAGCTACATAGACCTCAGTTTGCTTTTACTCCTCCTGCTGGCTTGTTTTAATTTGAATGAACTAAACTAACCTATTCAACACAATAAATAATGTGCTGCTATTTTCTGTCAGTAATTGCAATGTATGGAGTGAGAGAGGTGATGAATTGCCTTTCACGGGTTCCAGATCAATAAATACACATGCGTGTGAGAGATCTAAATTGAACTCTTGAAGGAGGTCCAGATTGATTAGGTTTGTGTCAAAGGCCACACCAATTCCTGCAGGCATCGAGGGAGCAACTTCTGTGCTTTATTCAGCTAACTGAAATATTTTCATTGAAAAAGGCAGCTTCACCAAAATAAAAGAGTTTCCTGGCAATCTGTTAATTTTTCAACATTTTTGCTTCATTGACATAAAGATATTTTGTTACCTTTGCTTCAAGTATATTTCTCAGAGATTTGTAATATTAATTTGGTGCTATTTACTATTAGATTCTATTAGGTTGTTTTGACATATGTCAGATGTCATATGTCAGAGCATTACAATATTGATCCCACAGGAAACCAGAGCCTTTCATTCCTGCATAGCTGGGCTTTAAACATAATACATTGCAGAACAAGGATCCAAATATGTTTCTGAGCATTGGAACTGTCTATCAAGAGGAAATCCTGTATTCCAGCCTGCAGTACTTAATATCACAGCCTGCCCAGAGTGGTATGGAACACTGAAAATCAGCATTACCTGCAATTGTGGATCTCTATTATAGGCACGGTGAGTAAGGAGTCAATGTCCCACTTTAAATCAGCAGAGTTGTCTTTTGTTTTGCATCGTAAAAGGAGGGGATGTGTTAATTTATAATGCAGACTAACACAGCTTGTCTCAGTGGTGACTGCAGCAGATTAGGTCCCTCAAGGTCCCCTTTCCGTCTCAGTTCAGAGTTTCTAGAGTAAGAGATAAAGCGAGAGAGCAGCTTTAAACCTGGAAGCCTTCTACTGGCACTGTGCATGGATGAGCCAGGTCTGGGAGAGCATCTTCTGTTCATCTGCAGCGCTGAGCTTCAGCCAACGGGTGTGTGAGACTCTGCACGTTTGGGATACAAAGCTTTGCTTTATTTTGGTTTTCCACCCCAAACAAGAGCCGGTGCTGTTCGTGGCCACTGGAAAAATTGGGCACTTGAGAGGAAAAGCAGTTCTCGCAAGGTCTTCAGGGAAAACCAGGAGGCTTAGTGATGGATAAAGTCTTAGATGAACCCTAAGCCTCGGCATGTGAGACGTTGTTGTTGTCTTACCACTAATGGCACCCAGAGGGTGGGCAGTGCTCCCCAAGGAGTGTGGCCGTGGCCAGCTGTGGTGCTGGGACCCAGGGGCACTGGGCAGGACAGGGGTGCTTCTCTCTAAAGACAGCCAGGCACACAGCATGCAGAAATATTGTCTGTACAGAAATACTGGTAAGGCTGTGGCATCAAGGTTATTCAGGGAAACAATTAAAAGGTTTGAGTCTCAACTAAAACTTAATCTGGATGCTTGGCCAGGGAAGGGACCGGAGCTGGGGAAGGGGCTGGAGAACAGGGGTTGTGGGAGCGGCTGAGGGAGCTGGGGCTGTTTATCCTGGAGAAGA
This sequence comes from Dromococcyx pavoninus, assembly GCA_033558185.1. Lineage (NCBI taxonomy): Eukaryota > Metazoa > Chordata > Aves > Cuculiformes > Neomorphidae > Dromococcyx > Dromococcyx pavoninus. The sequence continues at coordinate 763,132 of JAUMJL010000441.1, forward strand.
GGAGGCTGAGGGGAGACCTCATTGCTCTCTGCAGCTCCCAGAAAGGAGGTTGTGATGAGGTGGGTCTGGGGCTCTTCTCCCCAGTGACAGGGGATGGGATGAGAGGAAATGGCCTCGAGTTGTGCCAGAGGAGGTTTAGATTGGATATCAGATATTCACAAAAAAGGCTTGTCAAGCACTGTCAGAGGCTGCCCTGGGGAGTGGTGGAGTCCCCATCCCTGGAGGATTTAAAAGCTGTGTGGGTGTGTTGGTTGGGATAGGGTTTAGTGGTGAACTGGGTAGTGTTAGGGTTGGACTCAATAACCTTAAAGGTCTTTTCTAACCTATAAGTTTTCTAACCTATGATTCTATGAATACAAGGAGGGTCCCCAGGCCCCTAAGTCCTATGTCCTGCTGTTGCTGTCCTGTGGTGGTAACCTACTGGCAAAAAACACAGCTTCCTTCCACACTGCCATTTACTCTGTGTGATGCCACCTCACCACACACTATAGACAAAGCTATTAATGCAGTTTCTAGCTGGCCCTGAGAACAGCAACATCACCTGGCCGCTCACCCAGCCCTCCCTCTTTCCACACCTCTTGCTGTTTCCCTTTCAGTGAGTCTGTTATTCAATTTACATCTCCTTACATTATTCTGCTTTAATAGATTATTTCCTGTGTGGTGCTTTATTAAATATTTTATGAAAATTCAGACAGATTAATCCCCTGAATTTTCCTCACCTAGAAAAAAGAGCTACATTATCAAAGCTCTCCTTGATACCAGCACCTTAGTCTGGAATGATGCATTTCATCATGGTCCCTTTACAAACTCTCATGTCATACTCTTCTCCAAGATGTGTACAAAGCCATCCATGCTAATGGACGTAACGTTACTGGAGTTGTTTCCTCACCTCACCCCAGCACGTTGCTCTACCTCAGAGCAGGATCAGCTTTATGTAATATCAACCTCAAATTTGTTAGATTTATTAAAAGCCTCTGCCCATGAGCTGCAATATGGGATTCCCTTTGCTTTGGACTCCTGGTGTATAGGTTACATTGCCCTCAGAAAAGGCCAAGGCAGCGATTTCAGCTGGCTTTGCAGAACAGAGATGGGTACCTGTTCCTATGAGCTTGGCCAGGGTGTGAAGAGGGCTCCTCTGGGCCCAGAGCCTGTCTCTGGATGGCATCACAGAATCATAGAACGGTTTGGGTTGGAAGGGACCTTAAAATCATCCAGGTCCACTCCCCCCGCCATGGGCGGGGACACCTCCCAGTGCTTGCACTGGATTATTGGGCCCTGCCATGAAGTTCAAAATCCCTGTTAAAGTCTAAGGGACTCATGTCCTGAGCAATCCCTGGTCTTGAGCTGGGTCTTGTCTTTGCTCTTCGGTGCCAGACAGTTCCAGCTGCATCCCTTCCTAACTCCCAGTTCCTTGCCATGTCCAAGTGCCTGAAGACATAATCTGGCTTTTCTTCTTAGAGGCAATTTGGAAAACACTTAGGTAATGAAGAATACCTCATTCAGTTTTTCCATTAACTGAACTACATTTGCAGTGTCTTAAGAAAATTATCTGACACCCTCACAAAGCCACTGTTGGGTTCATACAGGTGGGGCAGCTTTGAACACTGTAAAGAAAGGAGGCAATCAGAGAAATTGCTCCCTTTTGTGAGATTTTGTGCCTCCTACATGTCCAGGACAGTGTGCTGTGGCTGCCCAGTAATGTTCTGGTGGGGGGTGTGGTCTTCATTTGCCATTGACTTTGCTAGACTGGATTAGTTCACTATTTCTTTTCAACTGTAAGAGGCACCCTAGCTATGAAATATGGTCCTACAGAAAGCACCTGCTGGTTTATGGGTGAAAATGAAAGGTGGTTGGTAGAGCTGACTGGAATTCTTAATACAGACATGTCCCAAAATAGCCACAGCCTGCATGGCTGCATTGGGAACTCATCAGTAAATTTATGATATTCACTCCATGGATGCTCTCCTGCAAAGAGTAGTCTTGTATGCTGGTAGGGCAGTTGGATGTCAGTTCTGAGGACAACCTAGAGCAGCCTCCCAGTAGGGGCCCCAGGAAAGCTGGGAAGGGGCTCCTGATCAGGGAGGGAAGGGATAGGATGAGGGGGAATGGTTTTGAGCTGAAAGAGGGGAGATTGAAATGAAATCTTAGGAAGAAATATTTTGCTGCGAGGGTGGGGAGGTCCTGGCCCAGGTTGCCCAGAGCAGTGGTGGCTGCCCCATCCCTGGAGGTGTTCAAGGCCAGGCTGGATGGGGCTTTGAGCCCCGTGATCCAGTGGGAGGTGTCCCTGCCCATGGCAGGGGGGTGGAACTGGATGGGCTTTGAGGTCCCTTTCAATCCAAACCATTCCATGATTCTGTGATCATTCCATCATGCCAAATTGAAATTGCTTCCCACCAGTTACCCCACAGCTGCTCCATTGCAGAGCCCATGCTCATTCTGAAACCTTTCCCAAGCACAGGAATCGTGACTGCACCTCTGCCACAGACACACAGCCACGCACTGCTCAACCGCAGAGACGCTGAACACTGGCACCGCTTCCTTCTGCAGGAGCCTTTCCAGAAGGGAACGTTAGGGGATGTTTCCCCGTTCCTTCAGGGTGTGGAGGATACGGCAGGACCCACAGTCCTGTGTAGAGCCAACACAGCAAACTCCGTGTGGGGGGAGCTGGAACAGGGTGCTTGGTGGGGGAAAGGCAAGAAAAGGATGAGGGCAGAGCCGTGCTTTCCCCAGCAAACAGCTGATCAGAGACCACCCAAGTCAGAGACTGCACCAGGCTGAGGTGATTAACTCTTCTTCGTGGGGTTTTATTCTATGCAGTGATTTGCTTTGAACGCGTTTATAACTCTGACAAAGGCTGAAGCATTTGCCAATGAGTTCTGCAATCTAATTATGGAATCACAGAAAACAGGGCTGAAAGGGAACATCAAGAGGACATCTGGTCCATCACTTGCCCCAAGGCAAGAACAACTCCATAATGTCATTCCTGACAGATGTTTGCCTAACATTTGGATGAAAAAAATCCTCTCTTCTGTTTGTTTTTAACGTGTTACCTGGTAACTTGGCTGGGGTCCTTACTTTTCCTTCATGAAAGTAATGACTGCCCACCCCCCATTCACTATTTCTGGGCAATTTCCCACTTTGCAGGCTGCAATCGTATTCTCAGGGGATGATTTTTTTCCTCTCTGAGGCTGAGACACTCTAATCCATTTAGTCCTTGCTCATACATATGCATGCAGGATGTGAGAACACTGCTGCAGAGCGCTCGTTTCCCTCCCTCGCTGGTACCAACAGCCATGAAAGTCCACAACTGCCTGGAAAATCACACAGAACTGGTTGGACCAGTGCTTTTAGTGCCATAAACCCAGGGGATTCTGGGGATGATGGAAAAGAAGTGCAGAAAAATAAATGCAGTCTATGGGGCAGATCGTCCCTATCTAGAGGGCATTTCCTATTGGTGATGAAATAACTCCATTTCACTCTCCACACATGCTTTATAGTTTCAATCCCTGGTGCCAGCACCCACAACAGCATCTGCTCAGCACAACCAGCTTTGCTGAGCCAGTCCAGTCTTTCAAGAAAACTCATCCAGGAGTTTTCCATTTCCTGGCAATGCTGAGAGTCCTTTTGTAATGGTCAGGTTCTAAAAAGGAAAGTGTAATTAGAAGGAGCGTATCCATGGTGCTTTCCAAAGGGTGTGTTGAAGACAATTAAATATCCAACTTCTTCAGCTCAATCTGTGCAACAAAATGCTTCAGTTGACCTTCTTGTTCCCTCAGTTCTACCACTGTGCCACGCTGTGAGCGAGTCCGGCATGGAATGGACACTGATCACTTGGATTTCACATTGCTGCCAAAAATTAATCAAGCCCTTGCTAATTATTGCCATTAATCTTGGAAACCAGTTTGATGCTGACCAAGAGCGCAGGCTGTAGATCCATGGGCTGAAAAATGCCTGTGAGGAGATTACAGCAGAAATTATTTTGTGGAATAATTTGGGGGGGGGCTTAGAAAAGAGATTTGAAACCCATGACTTAAAAATTATTTTTCAGAAAGTCTTTCTTATCATTACGGGTTCAGGTTTAGTGCAAGGAACCACCATGTGATAAATAAATATGTTCATATCTGGTCTCTCACAGTGCCAGTGGTTTCATGCCATGTTTTTTTCCATGGCCACACCACTAAAACAGACCAGTGCACACAGGCACAAAAAGAAATAAAAGTATATCTGGTATCCAAACCCAGTAGCACAAATCCTAAGATGCACAAAACAATCCTAATTCAATTATGCAAAAAAGGGCTTCTAACCTTAGTAACAAATTGTTATCTCAAACAAATCTGGATTGGCTTCTACAGGGTCAAAATCAAATATCTTCTCTTAGCAGGGAAAATGCAACTGGGGAAATACAAACCGTGTCTGGGGCATTAATAATCTGTTAGCAGGAAAGGCAGCGCAGCCGCGAGAAAGCGTGTAGTTAAGAAAGAAGGTTTTGTGGATTAATAGCTACCAATTTAACCCCCCTCTCCCTCTCTGTCTTTCATTATCCCCTTCTTCCCTCTTCTTCCCACATCTTTTCCAACACAATCAGCTTCTTTCTAGTTAGTTTACCTCTAGAGCTTAGTTTTTCTTCTGCTGCTCCGAGAGTAACCAGGACAGGATTCACATTCACGTTGCCCTCCCTGTGCAGAGACTGTGGGGAGAAAACAGGGCAGGATCTCTACACGAAGCAGAGATCCTTTGCTGAATGGACAAGTCCACCGCGTCCTCGCTTCCCTGCTCTCTTTCTGCTGTGGCCTTGCCACTTCAGAGTCAGAGCATTTTGTAACCTGCAATGGGTTTGGAAGGTGTCTGTGAAGTAGGGGATTATTATTCTCGTTCTAGAGGCAAGAGTTGGCAGCACGACCTGCTGAAAGCCCCAGGCTTTGGGAGAGCTGAGATGGGACCTCGAGCACATCACAGCACCCAGGAATGGAGAGAAAAGGCAGTCACAAGGGAGAAGTTGTGTCACGGGGGAAACAGCAAAGACAAGGTGAGGATCTTATGAATGATGGGGCCCTATAAGAAAGCTGAGGAGGAGCTCTTGATAAGGAAATGCAGGGGTAGGACAAGGTGGAATCGTTTTCAGCTGAAAGAGGGAAGATGCAGGTTAGATATTAGGAAAAAACATTTTTTTTGAGGTTGGAGAGGCACTGGCCCAGGTTGCCCAGAGCAGTGGTGGCTGCCCCATCCCTGGAGGTGTTCAAGGCCAGGTTGGATGGGGCTTTGAGCCCCTGATCCTGTGGGAGGTGTCCTTGCCCACAGAAAGAGGGTGGGACTGGGTGGGCTTTGAGGTGCCTTCCAACACAAACCATTCCATGATTCTATGATGCAGGATTGGCGAGGAGACAGGGAGTATTTGGGTCATTGTGATTTCATACATCACATTGGTGATAAATTCCTAGAAGCACTGTGGACAAATTACTGCACTGAACAAAGATTCCATTAGTTATAGTCCAGACCTGCAGGAACTAGAAAGATATATCTTCTGCACGTGAAAAAACATGAAGAAATCTCTACACCAAACAGGGTGGTGAACTGTCCTCCAATTCTTTTTCCTCCAGGAGTACACTAAAAAAAAAAATACTCCTGAGGTTTTCAGGTCAGCAGGAGACCACACCCAGGATCCCTGACTGGGCTGGTTTGAGAGAGCTGTATCTCTCCGGTACTGACTTTTCGGGAATACCAGGGAAACTCCACAGCCAGGGACGCTTCATCAGGCAGAGAGGATGAACCAAGCAGCTGCACATTAGGTGACACAGTACCATCCCTCTTTAATTAATAAACAAGCTGATGGTGGTTGAGGAGAGAGCAATGAGACAGGGCCAGTCCCAGCCAACATGGATTATGAAAAGCTGGTGCCAAAGATCTGGTTTTACTCTTATAGACGGGACAGACAGAGATGTAATACCCATGAGATGTTTGACTTTCTCTTTGGGTTTTTACTAAGAGGAAATCACCAAATGAAGGTGTTTTAATAGGACTAGTTAGTAAAAGTTAGAGACAGATACTATTCCCTGCATTGAGGGTGAATATATAGGTGTTAGCCAACACGACAAACACGACAGAGGGTAAAAATGGATTGTAAAGATTGCCAGGTGAAACTGATAGTGAACAAATGATGTGTTAATAGAAATGAGCAGGTACCAACACACAGGGCTGATGAACAGAGAGGAGCCAGCAGGGATGCTGAGGAGGTCAGAGTGGCCAGTCACCAGCTGGCTCAGCACTGGCTCTTCATTTGATACCAGAGGCAAAAACAGTGCTCGGAATACGTAAAGGAAATACAGAAGATGTTTTACTTCTAAAAAAAACAAAAGCACAAATAAAATCAAAACAAAACAAAGAAAGAAAGGAAGTCTGAAAGCAGTGGCCACTCCCCGTATGGACTATTTTGCTTGGATCGGCACAGAGGCTTTAAACAGCGATTACTTTAGGAGCAGGTCTGCTGTTGGGTGGGATCAGTCCCTTAGTCTGGAAGTGGCTAATGAACAGTGGAATGCTAAAACTGATAATAAACAGGTTTCTGATTTCCTGAACACTCTTACCTGTTATGACACAGGACGTCCAGGGATCACGCAGAATGTCACAAGTTGATCTCAGACCCAGCAGATATCTCAAACCATCAGTCCACTTCAAGACAAGGTCACTGGGAAAGCCAGGCAAGGAGCTGCCTGGAGTCAAGGAGAGCGCTTCTCTGTGTTTGTCAGCAGTGATGTCCTTTCCTTTGTGCCCACGCCTCAGTCCATGTTGTCTGGTGCTCAAAAGGAAAACAAAAACCAATATCCAAAACCCTGTAAGATGCCCGATCTCAAGAAAGCAAGAAACAAAAACTCATGTAACTGGACACACCCCAAAAGTTTATTGACATGAAAGGGTTTGATCCCCAAAATTTCTTTAGACACCTAGAACTCTGCTGTTTGCTCTTCTGTCCAAAGTGCTGCGCTCTTGGCTGGGACGTGTACATCAGCATCTGTCTCACACCTCCTGGGTGTATTCATAAATGAAGTTTTAGTCCTCATTCTCTGAGCTCCACAACACAGGAAGCAGGGTTGGAGTGCAGTCTGTGGCAAAACAGGCAGGAGGAAAATGGGAAGGAGGTGCTTATCTTAAATGCATAAGGAAAGGGTGGAAGTCACCAGTGCTGCTCATCAGGGGAGTTAAATGGTTACAGGGCCTGAAACAGCTGTGGAGGCTGGGAGACAGCAGGAGCCACAAGGAGAACAGACCAGGAGAGAAATAACTAGTTGACTGCCATCCATTTAAATTCTTATTCTTTTTCTTACTGGCAGGAATGTTGGTGATCATTGCTTCTCCCTTTGGATATAACACAGCAGCCACTCCATAAAGTCATGTCTGCAGAGGAAATTCAGCCTTGGTTTCTGACAAGGACAAATGTGACCGCGGGCTGGTTTATACCAGCTCCATGAGATCAGGCTCATAATGTCATGACTTGCAGCAATGTGACCTTTCTGGAAACCATTATTTTTTTGGAGGTTAAAATGAATACATCTTCCTGTGCTTTGTTTGAACAGCTCCTCCAAACTGCCCTGAGAGTCCCCAGCAAGACAGTGTCAAGCTCATCTCTTAGGAAAAAAGCGTCCTTCATAGAGTTTTACCATCGAGAAAGAAAACGATTATATTCACAGACATCTAAGTTATAAAGGACCTTGAAAACGTTAACTGGTCTGTCTGACCCATAAGGAAGCAGCTTTTTCTTCCTCCCATTGGATTGAAGTGAGGGGAAGCTGTGGTTGAAGTGGAGGATCCGTGACCTGTAAATGTCAGTGGCTGTGGAGGATGTGTGCTGAAATGTATTGAGCAGTAACGAGGTGCAACACAGCTCTGAATCTGTGAGAAGGGAAGTAAAACATTTCCTCATTCGTACTTCTCCAGCCAAGCTTAGAGACATCCCAGGGGTGAATGTTCTTCCCATTTCTCTCTACAAGTACCCATGTCTCCACCAAACTGGGTTTCGGAGAAGGGAGTGTAATACAGGCAACAATGAATCAGAAACTTTACTGCTGAGACGCCATTTCCAGCAGGCTGGATCCAAGAAACTGTGGGTTTTAAATGGAGATCAGTGCAGTGGGCAATGGCATAGCTCCAGAGGAAATGGAAATACAAGTAATTAATTACCAGTTCTGCTCTCTGTTCAAGTGCAGGCAAATAGTCACTCAGTTAACCGTGATATTACTACAGCCAGTCCTCTTATAATAGTCCTGCTATGCCCTTGATCCTTTCAATTAATGGTGTATTTGCACACTAATTGTGCCCCAGACTGCAGCGAAATTCTCAAGCAGACTGTTCCCATTTTAATCTTTCTTAGAGCCCTGTCAGGTTTGGAGCGTCAACCCCTTTTCTTAAATTAATTCTCAAATCCCACTCTTATATAGCACGAGTGTAACATGGAGAGAAAGAAAATGAAATCTGTGTTGTGGATACCCCTGCTCTCTGTTCCAGTTCCCTGCATGCAACGACTGCCTTTGGCAGTAGGAAACATCCCTTACTTTCACTCAGTTAAAAACTTGTCTCTTTTTTTTTTCACTCCATTGTTTTCTTCACATTTTAGTTTTTTGAATTGTTTAAAAATCATATTTACTGGACATCAAAGAAAACCCAGGGGCCGGGACAGGAACCATGTGGAAGGCCAGGAGCTCCTGAGGTTTGGTTGTTCTTTACTTTGGTAAAAAAGTGAAAGGGGCTCCAGGAAAGCTGAGAAGGGGCTCTTGATAAGGAGGTGCAGGAGTAGGACAAGGGGGAACAGTTTTGAGCTGAAAGAGGGGAGAGTGAGATGAAATCTGAGGGAGGAATATTTTGCTGTGAGGGTGGGGAGGCCCTGGCCCGGGTTTCCCAGAGCAGTGGTGGCTGCCCCATCCCTGGAGGTGTTCAAGGACAGGCTGGATGGGGCTTGGAGCCCCCAATCCAGTGGAAGGTGTCCCTGCCCCTGGCAGGGTGGGTGGACTGGGGGTGGGAGTTGAGGTCCCTTCTAACTCAAACCATTCCGTGATTCTATGGTTGTACCGTACCCCACTCCAGTACTGAGTACTGTACCTCTTCTTCAACATTTGCTGCCAATGTTTGCCCTGCTCTGAAGAGCATAAGGGTGGTGAAAGATGAGCTCACAGTGTGAATACAATTGATAAGAGCTTGATGCTTATTAAGTCAATAATTCAATGGACCTAGTTCTTCCCTTAACAATTGCCTTCAGAAAACACGATGATCTTAATGAGTCAAACCTGAAGTCTTCCTTTCAGGTGAGCAGATTAATATTCTATATAATTAGTTAATTGTAAAAACTCGAGGTATTGATAGCAAGTTAGAAGGGAATCAGTAGGACACCTTGTTCATGTCTCTTGAGGTGAATTATCTGAGAAGACGCTGGCACTGTAAAGACTGTAGAAATTTTGAAGGTCTCCGTAAAATGTTGAGGTTTAAGAAATTAGAAGAGAGCGTAGATTTAGCAGAAAGATTGTTTTATTCTCTGGTGGTGTTCTCTTCTTTTGATCACTTATTTTACATCCTGACACTTTTTTATTTTGCTTTTTACCTTCTCTCTCCATCCTGCCGTGAGTTACAGATTTCTTCCCAAGTTTTGTGTGCCATTCCATTGGAGATCAAAGACTTTTCAAATATTTTTAACCCCTCCAGTGGTAGAATTTATAACTCTGTCAGCATCAACTTTGAAGTATTTGTATTTGGTTTTTTATATGCAAACCACATTTTCTCCAGTGGGACAACTCCTACTGGATCAGGGGGCTCCAAGCCCCATCCAGCCTGGCCTTGAACACCTCCAGGGATGGGGCAGCCACCACTGCTCTGGGAAACCTGGGACAGGACCTCCCCACCCTCATCGTGAAGAATTTCTTCCTGGTGTCTAAACTAAATCTTCCCCCTTTCAGTTTAAAGCCGTTCTCCCTTGTCCTGTCACTCCAGGCTCTTGGAAAAAGTCCTTCCCCTGCTTTCCTGGAGGCCCTTTCAGTCCTGGGAGGCTGCTCTAAGGTCTTTCTGCAGCCTTCTCTTCTCCAGGCTGAACAACCCCAACTCTCTCAGCCTGTCCTCACAGCAGAGGTGCTCCAGCCCTTGGGTCATCTCTGTGGCGTCCTCTGGACCTGCTCTAACACATCCATATCGTTCTTATGTTGGGGATACCAGAACTGGACACAGGGCTCCAGGTGGGCTCTCCCCAGAGCGTAGCAGAGGGGTAGAATCCCCCCACACCCCTCTGGTCCCACTCTCTGGGTGCAGCCCAGGACATGGTGGGTTTCTGGGCCTGGAGCACTCATGTCAAGCTTCTCCTCCCCAGCACCCCAGGTCTTTGAGCTCCATGCCAGCTGCTCTGGGAGGGTGCTCCTTGCATTGCATGGGCACCCAGGATAGCAGACAGGCTGGCAGACCCTTGTTCAGTTCCAGGGTGACAGAACAGGTCTGGGTGTGTTGAAAACAGAGCCTCAGCTGAAGAGCATGAAATGCCCCTTTCTCTCTGTGACAGTAATGGCCAGAGGCAGCGGCAGCAGTGAGGTCCTCATTTGGATGCAGCATTCCCAGCAGGTGCTTTTACAGGTCAGAGGTGCCAGATCAGAACAGGATTTAACTCATTTCAGTGTTGCTGGTGGTGACGTTAATAACATTGCTGTGAGGTGCACGGACAGTCAAGCTCTCATCCTCCCAACACCCTTGTGAGACAGGCAGTGTTCCTCTGAATTATCACACGCGTCGTTGTAGGGACTGACTCTGCTTGTATTGCTGTCCTGGACATCATGTGAGTGCTGTGGCTGCTGATTGACAGGAGGGCTGGCTGTGCTGCCTCCTCCTGCAACTGCCCCAGCCTCAATTCCAGAAGCTTCTTGAAAGATCTTCTGGCAAGTACAGCAAGACAACCCCTCATGTGATAAAAGGGGCATGAATTTGCCCTATAGATCTGGTCTAAAAGGCACAGGGTGTATGTCCACCAGCCCGTGGAACCCACCTTAAGATGTGCTGCAGAAGAACTACAGGACCATGTGCTCCTGAAGATCTTGTTTTCCAGAGGCCTATGGAGTGGAGACTATTTTTTGAACACCCTTCAGGGATGGTGATGCCCCCCACAGCCCTGGGCAGCCTCTGCCAGGGCTTCACCACTCTCAGTAAAGTTTCCTGATATCCTGTCTAAACCTCCTCTGGTGCAAATTGAGGCCATTTCCTCTCATCCCATCCCCTGTGACTGGGGAGAAGAGACCAACCCCCACCTCACCACAGCCTCCTCTCAGGCAGTTGGAGACAGGGATGAGGTCTCCCCTCAGCCTCCTCTTCTCCAGGATAAACAGCCCCAGGGCCCTCAGCCGCTCCCACAACCCCTGTTCTCCAGCCCCTTCCCCAGCTCCGTTCCCTTCTCTGGACGCTCTCCAGCCCCTCAATGTCCTTCTTGGAGTGAAGGGCCCGGAACTGAACGCAGTAGCATTGAGTACGTTGTGCCTTGCGTATGGAGTGTGTTATTTCTGCATACAGTATGCAGAAACACTTTCACAGAGTGAGCTTTCAAACTCTCTCTTCTAATGGAACTTGTTACTGGTCCTGGAATATATGTTTTCGTGTTAAATCTCGTGGTAAGTGATATATGCGGCCCATAAGGACTTACCATGAGTTTTCTTAATGCGCGTGAATAGCAGCATCATAAACGAAGCCACTGTAGCACTTACACACTTTGCTACAGCACTTCCATTTATTCCACACAAATATTAGGATGACAAGCAATGCTTCTAAATGTGCATTGATTTAATAAAAAAAAAAAAAGTAATAACCTCCCATTTGGCCATTTTCAGTGCCTGGAAAATAAAACATATTACTGAGTAGTTTGAACAAACTCTTCACCCAATTAGTGTAAGCTGTTATTTCATGCATTTTCTTTCTCAGCTTGGTATGAGGAAAAATCCAAATACGTCCCAGGACACAGGAGATATTTACCAGGGCCTCAATAGCTGTCATCAACTTTAATGCAGGCGGGAACTTGATAATAAACCTTCTATGGAATCACCCGCCGAGGATCGTTATTATGACAGCAGAGATACCCATTCAGACTTGTTCACTGATTAGAAAATGTTTGCCACCACGGTCTGCAAAGGAAAAACACTGCCTTACAGACTGAGTTATTGTCTCTAAGGAGAATAATATCCATCCCCATAGTGTCCACCTGGAAAGCTTTCTTATTTTTAACAATAGCATTTTGTCAGGACTCTGCCAGAACCAAAGCTTTTCTCATTGCCTGGCTCGTTCCAGTCACATGTTTTAATTGAAGAACGTGAATAAATTAAACAATGTGAAGCAAAGGGTTTCGGTAAAGCTTCTAAGTATTTGTTTTAGAAGAAGAAGAAAAAAAGGCAAATTCATCTTGCAAATAAAAAGCCTTTCACTCCAGTGATGCGACTGAATGAAGAAGACTTTGATTTCTTCTGAGGATTTCCCTCACGCTTAGGAAGCCGTAATTTGGGGTTTGTTTGTGTCCCATACACTCAGGGCCAAGTTCAGCCCTGGGAGGACACATCTACAATTCCCAGTGAAGTGGAGCTCACGCAAGGCCAGAAGTTGCCCATTATTAAACAGTAATTGTTTGAACAAAGTGCTGTTCAGCCTCTGCAGGGGCGGCGCGGCGCTACATTAATAATTGAAGCCGAGGACCTCAGGGCCTGGCACAGAATTTTTATTTGAATATGTTTAATTGCATTCCTCACTTTTCTCTGAAAATAATCTTTACATAGGACACTCTCCAATTAAAAATTACACAGGATGTGGCATTCAAACTGCTTGCAAATATTCATTTTAATTCAGCTGGGTAGAGAACCATGAAGGCGAGAGCCTCCCGTGAAGGGAACAGCTTCGTTTTGCTCCCTGTGTTTTGGAAAACAGCAGCTCCAAGGAGACCACGAGTGCCCAGAATGATTCTGTGCATAGGGGAAAATAGAATATTGGAGAAAAAATACCACAAGTAAAAGTCAAAAACTTGTTTTACCAATTCATGGGGACTATCTGAGATGGTTCCTGAAGTCCAGCGGACAATGTCGTGACCTGATTCCAGTGAAAAACTGAAAAGGTTTGGGAAAACCAGCCATAACTATGGCAAAGCTCTGGAAATCTCTACAAGATTTTTAACCTGACACAGAGGAGGGGCAGGGACTCAAACCTAAGTCTGGGCATGTGTACAATATTGCAAATGAGTATTTAAATGCCCAGTGTGATGGCAGGTGTGGAGGCGGCAGGCAGGGAGGGCTCTAACTAGAAATGAAGTCCAAGTCCATCCAGCCCATTCCAACGATGAGGACAATTAACAACAAGAAGTTTGAGCTACAACAGGGTGAATTCTGTATCACTGAAAGATGCCTTGACAGAGTCACAACTGTGTCCTTACAGCAGAGCCCCCGTGCTCCAGCCACCATATGTTGGTCTGGAAGTGTCACCAGTTGTGTTACAGGACACGCCAGGCTGACTGTCCTTCACTTTCTCTATTAGGATGGAGGTCCATCAAGGACCAGGCGTGGAGGTTCCTCTCATAAGGAACAAACCTCATGTTAAACAACTTTCATAGAATAATGGAATGGTTTGGGTCAGAAGGGACCATAAACCCCATCCAGCTTCAACCCTCTGCCATGGGGAACACCTCCCACTGGATCAGGGGGCTCAAAGTCCCATCCAGCTTGGCCTTGAACACCTCCAGGGATGGGGCAGCCACCACTGCTCTGGGCAATCTGTGCCTGTGCTTTAAATTCTCTTTAGATTCAAATTTCTTTAAATTCAAGTTCAAGTGCTTAAATAGGAAGTCTCTAATTTACAAATATGAGATCCATCCATCCAGAGTTTGTGGTGAGGTCACTTCACTCAAGTTCCCAATCTGAGGCACTAAAATTTAAAAAAATTAGATGCCAATGAAAGGATTTTCACTTTAATTAATACAGGTAAAAAAAAAAAATCAAGGGTTAAATCCTGTCAGAATGTGTTTTTTCACAAGGTGGCCCAGCTCAGGATGGTCAACACGGCATGGCAGGAACCACTGGACTCACAATTTTCTTCTCTGCAGCAACATCCCAGTTTATTCCATGAAAAGTGAAAATAGAGCCACGTGCCACATGCCATGTTGGTTTGTTCAGTTCTAGATAACAAATGGGCTCCCCATGAGAGAACAACGTAATTCAACATCAGCAGTGATCCTTCTCCAATAGCTCAGAGCGTTGGGCAATTCAAACTCCTTCAGCCTTGAGTGGTTTGTGGTCTCACAAAGATTTACTCCTATCTGACTTTACAAACTGCAAGCTGAAGTTCTTCAAAGAGACAACCCTTACCAAGGCTTCATTTGTATTTTCACCTCCCCTTTATCATGTTGTGCCATAATTATTCAATATATCCACAGTGTTTTAAGATAAACACCTCGGCACCACAGACTGAATCACCACGTGAATTAAGCACAACCGCGGAGGCAGCATTTATACTTCTAATGCAGGAAGACAAAGGTGTTGGTAGAGAGGGTCAGACAGCTTCAGTCTTTAATCAAAGTCTGAATGTGGATCGTCTGCCATCACCAAGGTCCTGTCTCAGCCCAGCATCTCCCAGTGCCAAGTATCTCTGTCTGCTTCTGTGGATGCGCACAAATAGACAAGCAAACTTATTCTTCATACATTGTCTGGTAAAGACACCACAGGGACATAAATCAGTCTCTTCCTGTATCTGCAAGATCGTTTGCCCACCAGAAAGAGCATTTTTCTTTGCAGTGGCTCTCACTCTGCACACCAACAGACACCCAAACCCACTGCCTGCTGCACAGAAGAGACTAATGAGCTATGTGTGGAGCTTCTGAAAATGCCAAACATTAAACAAACTGCAGATTTCAGGGTGTCAGTAGATTGCTGCATGGGTAGATCTGATAGTGTAACCAGCCTTGTGGCTCCACCTTAGCTATCATTCCATGAATCAGTGACTTAGATGGGCTTGACCCTCCTCCTTGCTTGAGACTCTGCAGAGCCAGAGAGTGAAAGCCACATCAAAGGGCTCAGCAGGTTAAAGGGACGCTGGGGACCTTACAGTTCATTTGTGTTTTGCTATGGATTCCAGAGACCTTGTTAATCTCACACCACAAATATGCTCTAAAAATCAAGGATTACTATAAACACCTGTGCACTGGCAGGATCACAGTAACTGTGCCACCACAGGGCAGCTGTGAGCCCACCACTGTGAGCTGAGAGTTGGAAGCCTCTGAGATCACCACGGCAAATCTGTTTTGGTTTTGGCTGTCACCAACAATCCTACAGCAGCTGGAATTCCTCAGGAAAAAAAAGAATGTAGCTACATGCCATTGCAGTGGTGTCCAGAGGACCTAAATCCTCCAAATCCATGTGACGCAGATTCCCTGCACCCAGCAGCTCAGAGTACAGGACTGCTCCTCTGCCTCTGGGCTTTGAGAACACTAATTGACCTTAATTGTCCTCAATTGCCCTCAGGAGCCTCACCTGGCCACCCACAACTTCCTCCCCTGGGCTGGGAGCTCCATTCAAGCCCAGGTCTGGAAACCTGGGCTCTTCCTGAGCTGTGGGTGTTGCTGCCTCATGGATGGGCTTTGGATCCACATCACCCCCTTGTCTCTAGTCCTCTCTCCAGCTCCATCTTCTTTTCCTTCTGGCTGAATTCTGGACATGTTTGGCTCCTTGCTGTGCCTGGGGCTGCTGATGGACTCTCTCACCAGCTGTGTTCAGGCCCTGTGGTGTTGTGCCCGTGCTCCTGAGGGTCCTGGGTCGCCCTTGGCCCCTGGAACACTGTTATTTAGGAGCAACTGGCCCTCACCAGCACCAGCAAGGTCAGTTCGTAAGGTAAACCTGCAGGGGTTTGGATCAAGAGCTGTCTGTGCCTGCTTTACACAGCAGGACAAGAGTGTGTCAGTCCTGGAAGAGTCTTCTCAAGTTTACTGAAAGAAAACTGAAAATAGAGTGATTGAACGTTAACTTTTTGAAGGAGAAGCTTTTGTGGTGACAGCTTTAATTGCTATAATTGGTGACACTGAGAAAGTAAACCCATTGTTCCCTCTGAGCCTGAGCTGTCAGGAAGCATTTCAATCTCTTCAGCTTTCTGATGTGCAATGCTAAAGACACAGGAGGTGGATGGGACACCCGGTGCCCTGGGCCAGGATCAGCTCTGGCTGCATCACCCCTGGGGCAGAGTTTGTTCTTGGCCCCAGTAAAAAGTTTCTGCAGCTGTCCCCCAGCAATGCTTCATCCCCAGCGTTAGAAACTTCCTCGGAGTTTCTTGGCCCAGTTTATCTTTGTTCTGTTTGCCTTATCCCAGAAGAATGGAAAACCAATTATTTAATGTTTCTTGCCAGGCTTTTATCCAGTTGAAGAGCATTAACCATGTCTGGTTGAAACTCCTCTACGCTCATCATCCCAAGTCTCTCCTCAAAGGTAAGATTTTCCAGTTCAGGGTTTTTTTATGAGAAGGCTTTTGTGTTCGTTTGCCAACTGTGTGTGATCAACCTCTTTCCCCACCAAACACTGGTCACAGCAAGCCAGCCTCTATCGTCCTGACACTGACTGGAGTAGAGGATCATCTACTTCATTTCTCTCATAGGTAATATTCCTCTTCAGAGACTGTTTTTCACACCTGCACATTGTTGATGTGGTTTGCTTCCATCAAACCCCACATCTTTTGCTGTGTTTTGGATAAATGCAGGTTGCTCCTGCCCACGAATCATACTTCCAGCATTTATCAGCTGAGAGCTTCCTACACTCCCATTCCACCTCATACAGCAAAGCTGTTCTGACTTGGGCTGCTCCTGGGTACATCTGCAATCCCTCTCAATGCGGTGATTTTATGATTGGATTTGAGGATCTTTATGTGTCTTTTCCAACCCAAATGGTTCTTTGATCTTTAAGATGTGTCTCCAAGTCGTTAAAATACTGGGTTTGCCCAACCCAGGCCGATGCAGCCCTTGATCTTGGTGATAAATATTAATAACCATTCCACAGGTGTAATTTCCAAGCAGGCTTGCACCTGTCATACAGTTTTATTATTTTATAAAATAAAGTGTACTGTGCACCTCTAAAAATTGTAAAGATTAGTTTAGACCACGCTTCTCCCGTTTGCTCACAGAATACTGTGTGAGGTACTTACACTCTTGTAAGGCTTTGGGAACTGTTTCAGCTGCCTCTTCATTAGAAATCATGAGATCGTTACTGTCTTGTGGAGAAGAAAGTAGACTGGTTTGATGCGATTCATTAAAACCAAGCTGTTTCTGGTTTATCCTGCTGATTTCTTTCACAGTGTTTTCCATGAAGTAAAACCAATTTCACTGATTTTTACCTCCTGGCTGTTTCTGTTGCTGAAAGTCTGTGTAACATTGACCCTTTCCCTGCCTTCCAGCATTTTGCACCTCCACTGGTGCAAAACAAAAGTTAGTAATTATTAACTATAATCGCTGATAATGCTGGGATTTCTCCACAGCTCTTGGCCATTATTCCCTCTATTTTAAAGCAGGGCAGAGATGTGACACTTTCCTTGTTCCATTAACTGTGCTGGCTGCCTGATCAGTGATTTTTATTGTTTCTGATGTGGTCACTGGTTACCTTCTGCTCGAAGTTTCTTGCTCCAGTGGGTACTGAAATACACTACTGGGAGACCTCTCCATCCTCTATTGATACTCTCGATGCTCTATTTCCCACTGTCTTCATTACCAGGGGCTGATGTGTCCTGATCTTTGAGTATGCATTGTACTTTTTCCCATGAGTTATTTGATTCTCTATTTTCACTTGGCTTCCTTGTTTGTGGAGTCTAAGGGAAAAGCACCTGTCTTGTCTTCCACTCGAATTCCTTAGTCTGGGGACAGTGATTGCTAATTGACAGCTGCGGGATCTGATTTGTTCCTGTCAATATTTCTGCTGAAGTTAATGTTAGCAGATGTAGTTTGACAGCAAGTCTAGACAGTGTGAGCTGAATGTCATTGTTGGAAATGGGGTTTCCATCATAACTCAACAGTTTTCAGACCAGATAATTTTCAGAATGAAGTCTCCAGTAAGGGTGGAAAAGGAGAAAACAGCTGACATGGTTCAAGCTGAAAAAGGGAATCTCCCAGCCTCTGCCTTGGTTCCTGAAGCACAGTAGGACAGAGTGTGCTGGGCTGGTTTATTTCCAGTGCAAGGAACTCATGACCCACCCTGGGACTGATACAAGTCATAGAATCATCTGCTTAGAAAAGACCTTTAAGATTGAGCCCGATTGTACCTGTCCACTACTAAACCATGTCCCTGAGAAACTCATCTGCCTGTCTTTTAAACCCCTCCAGGGATGGGGACTCCACCCCCTCCCTGGCAGCCTCTGACAGGACCTGAGAACCCTTTCAGGGAAGAAATGTTTCCTGATGTCCAATCTGATCCTGCCCTGGTGCAACTTGAGGCCATTTCCTCTCATCCCATCCCCTGTCACTGGGGAGAAGAGACCAACCCCCACCTCACCACAGCCTCCTCTCAGGCAGTTGGAGACAGGGATGAGGTCTCCCCTCAGCCTCCTCTTCTCCAGGATAAACAGCCCCAGCTCCCTCAGCTGCTCCCAGAACCCATGTTCTCCAGCTCTGGTCCCTTGAGATGCACTCCAGCCTCTCAAGGTCTTTCTTGGAGTGAGGGCCCCCTTAAGAGAGTGATCAGCCCCAACTCCCAGGGATGTCATGGAGTTTCAGGCCTTTGATGTTCCTACAGGGCAGTTCAGTCCCTCTTCTGGCTGAAATGAACCCCAGTTCTGCCATAACAACACTACTGCAAGGCCAGGGCACTGCTCGCTGTCATCAGACTGGGAGAAATTTCCTAACAGAGCACAGGATTGCTGGCCTTTTACAAGGAAAGCTGAGTGTTTCTTTCAACTGTTACCTGTGTTTTCTTTGGAATTTAAAAATGAGGGCATTTCACTGTGGTACTTGGATGAGATTACACTGGATATATATATTACTATGCTTTGCTTTGATTCTTTGTTAAGGTAAAAGCACAGAAAACCCTGGGCAAAAAGCATCCAATTTGGTGCAAATCAGTCAAAATAACTGTAAAACATCCTCAGAATTTAAACGTCTAAAAATCTCTCTTTAAAAAAGAAATCATTCTATAGCAGCTTAATTCCTCCTTTATCCTGCCCTACCTCTTCTGTTTGCTTCTTGTGTGTTCCACGGCCACTGAGTAGGGGTTGGTTCACTGGAACTCCATGCGACAAGTTAATCTCATTTTGTGCTCATAAGAGGGGCTGTAAAAGGATTTTGCCCTTGGTTACCTCACTGCAACTAAGCCAAGATAAAAAGGAAATGCTTGAGAGGATCGTTTATCTGCGCCTCTGTGTCAGCTGTCACGTAAAAAATAATTACACAGAATTGTGGTGCTCAAATATTTTAATCAAGAATACATTATAGACACAGAATATCTGTGTATTGTACAGAAAAGAAATCTGTGCCTCTGTATAGAAATGCAAGGTATGTGTGCATGGATCACTTAGGGGTGTTTAAACAGGCCTGTGGAAAAAGAAAGCTGGTCTGAAATGAGAGAAAATATGTCCAAAATACTGAATACAGAAACCTCTTGATTGGAGCAAAGCTCCAAATCCACACCCTCACAGCCCCCCTCATCCGTCTTTGGGATGGGAAGGGTGTGTTGAACTCTAACAGACCGAAAGCTGTTGCATTGGGTCCCTCTGTGGGTAAAAACCTGTGGCAGCAGTGCAGGGGTTTCCTGTTGTGGCCACAGCAATGTGCAGGTGTCCCGGGATGCGACTGTGATCCCGGGGTGCTGGAGGGATGTGGGGGGAGCAGTCCCTGGCACAGCATCCTTTATGAGGAAGAAATTCTTCACTAGAGGGTGGGGAGGCCCTGGCCCAGGTTGCCCAGAGCAGTGGTGGCTGCCCCATCCCTGGAGGTGTTCAAGGCCAGGCTGGATGGGGCTTTGAGCCCCCTGATCCAGTGAGAAGTGTTCCTGCCCATGGCGAGGGGGTGGAGCTGGATGGGCTTCCAACAGAAGCCACTCCATGATTCCCGAGGCTGGGCAGGAGACTGGCCTGGGGTTATGGCTGTGTCAGTGGAGCTGCAGTTCTTAGAGGATGTTGTTGTCGTACTTGGAGAAGCCTGAGGAGGATCTGCCAGCAGAGATGCTGCTGCTGGAGGGCTCTGTGGAGTGGCACATGGAGCATCTGCTCTGGGAAAGAGGATTTAATGCAGAACTGGCCTCAACTTCTGTGAAACCCACACTACCAGGTTATCAAACAATAACACAGTTATCAAAGCCTGACAAAGAGAGGCAGAATTCCCCGTTCCTCACCCAGGTAAGGAGTCACAGCACCAAGCCTGACGATATTCCAGCAGCATTTGGCCAATGGCCTCAGTCACACAGTGTGAATGTTGGGGTTGTCCTGTCCAGGGACAGGAGTTGGGCTCTTCATAGGTCCCTTCCAACTTGGGGCAGTCCATGATTCTGTGCCCACCCCCAGACATCTGAAGGCATCAGAGTGAGAGAAGTGAAGATGTTAAAAACAAGATAAAAGCAGAATGGTGTTTTTCACCACAGATCCTGTTTGCACAGGTAATTGTGACCCTAAAATCAGCCAAGGTGAAGGATTTGGCTCTTTTCACAGCCGGACTCTTCTGATAAATTTCACTCTGTACTGAGAAAGAAAAATTGTTATGGTCACAGCAGAGACAAAAAGGAGGAGCGTGGGCTATCAGCTGTGAGAGCTCTGGGTCTGCTGGGAACAGGCAGGGAAGGTGAAGAGGGACTCATTACTGCACCAGAGAGGGGCTCAGCCTATTCGGATGGAGCTGCCAGAGAGAGATCATGTTGGATGCAAAAGGTTATGTTCTGTCCCTACACAGACATGTGAAAAAAGAGGAGGACGAGTCAATTTGTTCTGCTGCTCTGTAAAGTGGTGTTGAGGGAAATTGTTGAACGTTTGTGGATAAAGAAACCAAGACAGAATAGCAATGTGTTTGTGTAGGGGCACTGCTGCAGGGAAGGGAGGTGCTGCTTGATTTGCTGATCAGTTTGTGGGCAGCACCGAGCTGCGGCTGGGAGCAGAAAACATCAGGATGTGTTGGTTTATCACCTTCTTGAGAAATGCCAGGGAAGATGATAGAATCACCTGAGCTGGAAGGGACCCACAAGGACCATCCAGTCCAACTCCTGTCCCTACCCAGGACACTCCCAACACTCACCCCGTGTGACTGAGGGCATTGGCCAAATGCTTCTGGAATGCTGGCAGAGCAGGTGCCCTGACTGCTTCCCTGGGGAGCTGTTCCAGTGCTCCACCACCCGCTGGGGGAAGAACCTCTTCCCAATGGCCAATCTCCCCCTGCCCTGGCACATCTTCCTGCCATTCCCTGTGTTTTCCATTTGGGAGGAGAAAGGTTCTACCACAAGCACAGCAGCTGTAGCTCCATTCCTGGTGGTTGTGGAGGGCTGGGTGAAGGGCTGAGAGGTGGAAGGCATCGAGGGCACAGGGGAGACACGAGCACATCCAGAGGTGGAGGTCAGTGTTCTGACAGAGGGATGGAACGAGAGCGCCAGGAAAAAGCTGATAGGCTTAAACAGAGAAAAACCCTCTGACTGCAGCAGGTTCAGGGAGCAGCAGGGGCTGAAGCCTTGGGAACAAACGCCGGGAGGAAAACCCGTGTGGGCGGGCTGGCAGCTACGGAGAGGAACTGCATTCCAGGTAGAGGGGGGGCCTTTGTGGAAGGCAGCCGAAAAAAGAACAAGACATATTGAGAAAGGCCAATAGAGGCTGAAGTAAAAAAATGCAGCCTGAAAATCCACCTTTACCTCCTGTTCTGAAGAACTCGGAGGTGATGAGTAGATCTGTCAGAACTCTTTTAATGGGAAAGCTGTGATTTATGAGTTTTTGTTTTTCATTATTTTTCTCTATTTTTTTTAAAGATAAAAGTAAAGTTTCCTTGGGTAACACTCAGGTTTCCCCGTTTCTGTTGTTTTGAACTGAAAAGGATGAGGGAAATGGACTCCGTTTACGTATTATGCTTTTTAAATATGAGAAAACAAGCACATAATTTTTAATTACTGTTAAAACTGGAAGAAAGCTTTAATAAGCAGGATGAAAGTGAAAGCAGAAAACATTTCTCTTTGTATAATGTAGGCTGACTTTTTTGTCCAGGAAAAAAATAATACGAACCTTTCATAGGAGACACTTGGCTATAGGGAAAAAATATCCCATTTTTCAACTAGCTCTACTCAAACAGAATTTGCAGACACACAGATTAATTGCATTAATTACATGTTTTCAACCACCTTGCTGTTCCCTCTGGTAGCCTGCTGAGAGGGAAAGGAGGGCCCTGCACCTGAAAGCTGCTGCCTGGGCAAAGTGCTGGTAATGTACTGATAAGCTCCCCTTGCTTGCTGAGATTTTCTACCCCTAAGCAGACAATAACAGGCATTGTTTTTAATTTTTTTGGAATATTGCTTACTGGAGATTAATGTTTTTTCTCTTGGAGTGCATTTGTTGTCGTGCTCCCTCCCGTGAGGCTGTGATCATCAGATGTGAGGACATGTTAGATGAACCACACATTCTATTCCCTTTGTATTTGCTCTGTGGATGTGCTGAGCACGTATTGGCAGCTGCCAGACTTTGTCTGTGCATGAAAAATAGGTGATCACAGAGTGGTGAGGTGGGAAGGCGCCTCTGGAGGTCACCTGCACCAACCCACCTGCTCAGCAGGGCCACCTACAGCCATATCCAGGTGGTTTTTGACTGTCTCCAGGGCTAGAGGTGGGCTGCTCCGTGATGCAACGCCGAGACGTGCTCAGCATCCCATCCCAGGGATCCCTGGAATAGACCAAAACATCTTAGAACATTAAGTATTCCTGGAGACAAGAGGAATCGTTGGGTTGTTTGAGGCTCTTTTGTAAAGCACAAGGCATAAAGAAAAGGGCTGTGTGAGCAATGTGGTATCACAAAGGCGCGGCCGTAAAACCTTCAGCAGCCATAAACCACGCCGAGCGGCGGCCATGCCGGTGGCTGTGTTTTCTGGTAGGCTGAGGAGCAGCCTCCCAGTATGGGAGGGTGATTTGTGAGCACATCTTGTCACCTGTGGTTTGATGGAGGACTCCTCCACAGCTTAGACTCCCCTCTGTTCAGCCCGTGGTGAGGTCATTAATATGTGCATCAGGGAAAGTGCAGTGCAAAGAGCTTCCCCATGAGATGTCATCGCACACAGTGAGCTGCACCTGGGGCTAGGCAGCCTTGCTGTTGCATTCATCCCTCTCAGCTGTCAGTGGGAGCACTTTGCCCTGCTTTGATCATAGAAACATGGAATAGTTTGCGTTGGAAGGGACCTTAAGGCCAAATTTCAACACCCCTGCCATGGGCAGGGACACCTCCCACTGGATCAGGGGGCTCAAAGCCCCATCCAGCCTGGCCTTGAACACCTTGAACACAAGGAGGTCTTGTTTTCATGGAGTTTGATGGGACTTTGTTCCTGAAGAAAAGCTGAGCTGAAGTGAATTTCCCAACTCTCTCTCCTTGCCATGTGGACTTTGCTGTGTGAATGGTCCTGCAGTTCCTCACTGTTTCATTCTGCCGTGAGAATGAACTCTTCTAACCAAGAGCACTCATTTAATGTTTCCAGGCAAGGGAAGTATCTGACCACGCTTTGCTTGTGACCTTTTCAGTATGCAGTGTTTTGTTTGAGCAGCCACTTTGTCTGGTTCCCAAAGGCTGGCGAGATGGGGTGTGTGAACACAGGACAGTTGGAAAAGCCAAGTAATCAGAGTGCGCTCTCATAGCAAAGGTCACAAGCCTTGTGTGTGCTGTGTTATTATCCACAACATTAATTTCCAGCATTTACAGGCAGGAGCTTGCACAGCGGAGGCATCTGGGAGTCAGATATGAAAGTCTTTTCCCAGACAGAATGGCAATATAGAGGGATTACCTACGGAATATCACGAGCAGTGCACTGGGAGAGTGCGGTGGGTCTGATATAGACAACGAGACCGAGCTGTTTGGAATGATGTGAAGGCAAAGTGACCACCTTCCTCCTGGG
The DNA here is from genome assembly GCA_033558185.1 of Dromococcyx pavoninus. Classification (NCBI taxonomy): domain Eukaryota; kingdom Metazoa; phylum Chordata; class Aves; order Cuculiformes; family Neomorphidae; genus Dromococcyx; species Dromococcyx pavoninus. The sequence continues at coordinate 787,184 of JAUMJL010000441.1, forward strand.
CTGCATCAGGCAGAGCGTGGCCAGAGTGAGGGAGGGGATCCTGCCCCTCTGCTCAGCACTAGGGAGACACAACCAGGGTGCTGAGTCCAGTGCTGGGCCCCCCAGTACACAACAGTCATGGGCTTACTGGAGAGTGGCCAGTTCAGGGTCACAGGGCTGAAGGGGCTGGAGCTTCTCTCACATGAGGAGAGGCTGAGAGAGCTGGGACCCCTCAGTCTGGAAAAGGGAAGGCTCAGGGGGGTCTTAAACATGTATGTACCTGGTGGGAGGATGTGGAGACAATGGAGCTGGTGTTTTCCAAGAACAGGTTGAGGGGCAATGGTCACAAACTGAAATGCAGTGAACGTGATAAAATTCCAGTGAAACACAATCAACTTTTATGCTGTCAGAGTGGTGAAACACCAGAGCAGGTTGTCCAGGGAGGTTTTGGAGTCTCCAACCTTGGAGATATTCAAAGCCAGTTGAGCACTGTGAGGCTTTGCAAGGTGTATTGGACACCCGTGGGTACCTGACCGTGTCCCAGTGTATGAAAAGCTGTGCTGAGGGGAGAACTGGTTCTGAGGGGATGACTGCGTTAACTCCCTTCATTGAGAAGGCTGGTAATAAGGAATCTGCTATTAATTAATCCCTCTCCATTGAAACATTCACCTGCTTGCTGACTCCTGCTAACAACAGAACAACATTATTCTGTAGAAGCCAAAATCCCTCTTTCCTTGTACACGAACTGTGTTTTCCCAAAGGAAGCAGCAGTGTGCATGGAGAGAAACAGCTACTCTGTGTTTATCATAACTAAACTAAGAAATCAGCTTGGGTCTAAGTAGAAGGATTAATCCTCCCCACTCATCCAATTGAGGTGTTTCCAGAGCTTTATTCCAGCTTATTTCTCGTCGTGTGGAGCTCCCATTGCACCACCTGAACGCTGAGCAGAAAACACTAATCATCGTGTAGTTTTAATGTCAAAATTGCTACTGAGGCAAGAGAATCAAAGTAAAACAACTGGCTTCTTGTTTCCAGAGAGTGACTCTGAATACAAATTAAATTAATTAATTTGTGGCAGTGTGGATGCTGGAGAAGTGGGAGCTTCCCATGTCCCGGCTTGTGCCTGTTGCCTCTTCCCCAGTCCCTGTTCTCCTTCTGAAAGCCTGTCCCGGCCTTCTCTCAGGTCTCCTTTTGCCTCCTCCTCTTCGCCTGAAGGGATGTATTTCTCTCAGCATCCCTTTGCTTGACCTCTGCTTCAGGGACAGCAATTCTGTGCTTCACCTTTGGTTTAATTCTCAGCTGAGCTAGAATAACCCCCCAAAAATAGGTCAGGATGTGGAAAGACACCCCATCTCCCTCAGAAGTGGCTCATGGAATGAGAACACCCCTCAAAAGTGTAGGCAGATCTGCCCAGTCCCCCCAAAAATGGGTAAGGGGATGGGGAAGTCCCTTCCTGCCCCCCAAAAAAGAGGTCTGAGAGTGGGGAGAAACCCCACAAAAGTGTGTCAGGGCATGGGGAGACCCCTTCAACACCCCCCAAATAGGTGGGTCATGGTGGGGCAGAACCCTTCAAACCCCCAAAAAGGGGTCAGGGTGAGGGGGGGACCCCTTCAACCCACCAAATGTGGGTCATGGAACGGTGAGACACCCCACCCACCCCCCAAAAGTGGTCTTTCCTTGGCCAAAGGTGGACCCAGGCTGGAGTCCACCCCGACTGATGGCATCAGGTGGGCTAGAAGAGCAAACACATTGGTCGGGGATTGGTCTCAGTTGGCTGTGAAAGGGCATTATTTGGGGGTGGTTGAAACTATTGACTCAGCTGTTGGAATTACTGCATTGAAGATTTCTTTTGAGCTTATTCTTGCCTGCATTTACCATCTGATGATCTATCGTGCTTATTGCCCTCGATGCCAGTGCTGTAAGAGCACATTTTTATGTAGTTTCTCCACTCACACACATTTTGCTGCAAAGAGAGAGTGTTTTTTATGCAAAAATCCCTCTTTTTCCTCTCGTGCACATGTGCTGAGCTGTATCAGGAGCAGGGCTGTGAGACACATCCAGAACTGGCCATATGCTTTCTTCCTGCTCTCGCAGTGCCTGGAGCCCTTGCAATCTGGCGCTGGATCGGAGCTCGCAGGCGCAACCCAAAGGCTTCTCCATGCTCTGCTGGCCGGAGGCTGTGCTCCTCAGCCGACCAGTATGACCAGTGCCCGGGATGGGGGTGCTACTGGAAAGCAACCACTCCTCCTCTGTGGCTTCTCCTCTGGGGAGACATCATCTGCCTGAGCAAGGGGTAATTTCAGCTGCTGCTCTGCAGAGAGGGAGCAGCCAAAGCTGTGCCTGGTCATGCTCTTCACCCATGTGACCCAAGTGGGTCAGTGCAGGTAAACACGTAGTGGTACCTTGCTTTTCACTACCTGGGAGAGCAATCAATGATTTTCTTCACTGACATTGAATTACTTCTCCTGTTTGAGAGAATGGTGCATTGTAGCAATCCAGTTAATGGCAAGTTATCAGTTTATTGCCATCCCAATGGAAACTTCCTTGCATTACACAGAAGCCTTCTGCACATTTACTTTGATTCTTAGCTAAGGACATTTTAGTTCGGAGTCTTGTTTTCTTGTTTTATTAAAAAGCATTAAAAATATTGCTCATAAAATATATATAGGTTTTTGAACTTTTGCTACTGCTGCAGGGATGGATAAATACTCTGTATTAATAAATGCCAAGGAGAAATGAACAGCACCTTCCAGCATTTTGATAGCTTGGTGTGAGCCAAAGCCATTTCTAACTGCTATCAGTTTCTCAGCGTTGCTCCCCAAGGCAGGGTGGAGAAGGCTGGGTCACCTCTCATGGGTGGCTCCAAAGGACCACAAGTGGGGTTGGGATGCCCTCATCGCTGGGAGTGACAGAGCCCACAGTGCAGTTGGTACAAAGTGTTTATAAGGAACCTGATTTATCTTCCCTGAGTTTGAGAAGAAACAGATAAAACCCTTCTCAAATTAAAATGTGAGAGCAATTATTCTGTCATCTTTCCTCTCTGCCTCCTTTGGCAAGAGGCTTGGAACAGAGAAACAACATTTCACTGAGTCCTAGACCTACAACTGCTCTGAAGTGTGGGCAAGGTGAAGGATCTTTGCTGGTTTGTGCTACAGCCTTACCTGGCGACACCAAACAGGACCCTCTGCCAGGGCTTCACCACTCTGTCAGGAAAGGAATTTTTTCACTTGGTTTTGCTCTATCTGATTTTTTATTCCTTGGCTGGTGACTGTGTCTTTTTCTGAGGAATATGCACCAACAGAGCAAGGTCGGCTGCACCAAGACGTGCTGCGTGGTGAAAAGAAGTTTCAACGCATAGGCCGGTTCTAGGGCTGGGTCAACCCTGCATACACAACAATATCATAGTGAAATTAAAGAGGTGACAAAATGCAGACAGGAGGGACGTAATCCTGGATGCTGTCAGCTGTGCAGAGTGTGCCCAGACTTGTTTCTTCCTCCAGCACTTCCTTATATCAGTCAATAATTTCACTGTTGTCAGGGCCCATCAGCAGCTCCTGCAGCTGGATCTCACGTTAGAGCACATAAACTGCAGAGTAAATGAATCAAACAATATGAAGAAGTTACTAATGTGCTATTTCTAGGGGCTTTTCTTCACACTTTGTAGGCCATTTATCTGCTCTGCACAGTATTTTTTCACAGCCTGTTTCCATCTGCTGCCCGTGGAATTGAAAATGTTCCGCACAGCATTTCCTACTCCCGTACCCGGTGCCACAATTAAATGCACTCACAATTCTCATCTAATGCGAGCTGAAAAAAAGGAAAACAAAACCACTTTTCTAGTTCCTTTCTTGCCTGAGTATTTTGGGGATGTTCCTTTTTTTCATACTTAGCACTTGACTCTCTGTGAGCGGTGTTCTCCACTTTCAGCAGGAAAAATACATTCTGTTTCTTGGACTGTGGTGGAAAAATAATACAGTGGGAGGAAAGCTATCGGTAACCACGAGCATCATCCACAGAAGCTACTGAGCTGCTTTGTATTCAAAATACTCTGCAACAGTTATCGGGTTTTTTTAGCCAATGCTGGGATTCCCTGAGGGGCAGCAGTGCCTGAGGGTTTCTCTCTTACCCAGGAGTTATCCAGTGCCTTTAAATAGAAAACATTCCTTTTGAGTAACATTTTTTTAAGCATCTGTTTTAGGGAGAAATTTTTGATTTGTTGTCAGAAAACTGATTATCATTTCACCCAAATTCCAAAATGTTTTCATTCTCAAAGAGAGAAGTATTCACATTCCTGGTTTTAACGCTCACTTAGCCTCTTATTCCAGATATTCTTGGTCCAACTGACCCTCGGAGAGCCCCACAGCTGCAACTCAGGCCCCTACACTTGGGATACAGCAACCCCGAGCAGCGTCACAGCCTTGGGGAAGAGTGTCTGGAGAGCTGCCTGGAGGAGAAGGCCCTGGGGGTGTTGGTTGGCAGGGGCTGAACATGAGGCAGCAGTGGCCCAGGGGGCCAAGAGGGCCAATGGCATCTTGGGCTGTGCCAGACACAGTGTGGGCAGCAGGAGCAGGGCAGGGATTGTGCCCCTGCACTGGGCACTGGGGAGGCCACACCTCGAGTGCTGGGGTCAGTTCTGGACCCCTCACTGAGGAGCTGGAGAGCGTCCAGAGAAGGGAAGGGGCTGGAGAACAGGGATTGTGAGAACAGGGGGGTTTAAAGCCTGGAGGGGCTTAAAAGATGAGTCGATGAGTTTCTTAGGGACAGGGTTTAGTAGTGGACAGGTTCATTTGGACTTGTTCTCAGAGGTCTTTTCCAGGCAAATGATTCTATGACTGTATGATTTCCACAGGAAGCTGGGAGGGGACACAGCTGGGGTAGTTGACCCAAACTGGCCACAGGGACATTGATCCCATGGCATTGTGCTCAGTTTATTGGGGGGCAGCTGCCCCAGGGGGGTCAGGAGTTCTTGGCACGGCTCAGGGCTCAGTTTCATAGCTTTGTTCAGGGCTTGGTGACCACAGCTTGGGTGCTGGGGACACGGCTCAGGATTCCAGGGCAGGCACACAGGGTGCTGGTTCTCCAGGCTGTGTGATTTGCATTGTGTGTCACCCCTTTTGGATATTCTTATTGTTGTTGTTGTATGCTCTTCCTTCACTGCCCTGTCAAACTGGTTTTATCTCAACCCATGAGTTTTACTTTTGCCCCTGAGTCTCTTCCCCACTCCATGGAGGGGTCGTGTGTGAGCAAGCGGCTGCGTTGTTCTTTGCTGCCAGCTGGGGCTGCACCAGGACATAAATATAGAGAAATGTGTGTTTGCAAGTGTGTGTAAATACACACCCACGTGAATAACTCACCTCCCTGCGCCCAGGCCCCTCTCTGGGCAGGGCTCTCCACAGCTCCCCACTGGGCACCCTTCTCCTCCTGTGCCTGGCTGATGATCCTGAGCGTTGTTTCACACAGCAGGGTATTTTTTGCCTTCCTATCATCATTTTGATTTATCTCATTCCCTGGGAACCAGAGAACCAGCTCTTTAACAAGGACACACATCTGTAACAAGCATTGCAGCTCAAGCTGAGCCACCCACCACTATTTATACTTCTTTCAGCTTGCTCAGTGCTCTTCTTTTTCCACGGCCTTTATGGAGCCAATGTGGCTACTTTTTCTCTTAGAAGGGAGATCTACAAATAAAAGTAATCACAGTTATTAGCTTAAGCCCTATGCTATTTGCACACCCAGGTTTGAGGTTTACTGAGTGGAGCTAATGCTCCACTCCAAGGATATGAAATAGCTCTCAAGTCAACATTGACAGTGGCAAAAGTTGGTGTGGGCACTGGTATCTCTATCTCAATTTATGACTTAAAAACATGCATAGGGCCCTCCCGCTACAGCTTTCTGAATGGTTTTGCAGAATGCCAAATGGTTTTGAATAAATTTTGCACCTTCTTTGGAGCCTTGTGTGTTGCAGACTCCAATGGCAGGGGAACTTTCTAATGCGTTCTATTCCTGGGATCTTCCCTTTGTTCTGCCTTTTCGACTCTGCCTCGCTTGCTTTCTGCTGAGTTTGCAGACGGTGCTGAGCTCTTTCGGGGTACTTGGATGCTGCACCAGTCGCAAGGAACACTGGAATTACAGAATCATTGAGGTTGAAAAAGACCTGTAAGATCATCCAGGATCTCCCCAAACCTGTGTGAGGGAACAAGGTGGCACTTGAGCTCCAGCAGGGATAGGCATAAGGGGCTTCATCTTGGGAAAATCGTATCTTTCTATTTGCAAGTGACATAATTTTCAATATATTCTCTTTAATGGGTTAAATTATCACAATGAAAGAAACATTTCCCCTGTTCATCCACCAACACCTTCAGTTCTACTTTAGCACTGCACCATTATCTTCAACTTTGCCCAGCCTGGGGGGAGGGCAGATCCCGTTTGGTTCCAGGCTGGCAGCCCCATCCCCTGCTGCTCCAGTGCTGTGTGTTGCTCCTGCTCCTGGGAAGAATGCCTTTAAAGTACATCATCGCCCTCTTTTCCATGCTGTGCACAAACTCTGCTGCTGACAACCTTTTCATGAGCAGCTCAATCCAGCGAAGTGTTGGAGGGGGGGTTGGTGCGTTGGGTTTTTAAATACTGAGGATGTCAGTGCTGTGACTCCATCACTCCATCTGGTTCTGTGGGTTCCAAAGCAGAGTTTGCCGTGCCTTTCACCAGCCAGGGCTGCTTTGTCCTGTGTCCTAGAGTCATGGGATGGTTTGGGTTGGAAGGGACCTTCAAGATCATCCTGTCCCACCCCTCTGCTATGGGCAGGGACACCTCCCACTAGATCAGGGGGCTCAGAGCCCCATCCAACCTGACCTTGAACACCTCCAGGGAGAGGGTATCATTGTCCTCCAGGCAATGACTGTTATTCTTTGCACATGAATGCACAGATTGCTTTGCAAAAGTGCTTTTTGGAGGGGGAGAGACTCTTCGGGGCAACCTCAGAAACTCTGTAAATGATGGTCACAGTTATCCTTCTTCATGTTCTTACACGTGGTGGTCACTTGCCCAATAAAACTCACCCTTGACTCTGTGTGTCTGATCCTTGTGCAAGTTGAGAACACTTGCTTATATTTCTTCAGCAGAACTTTATTAAATAAGATTTTCAGCCTAATTAAACCATTTCAGGATTTTGGCTTCCTGTCACCCAAAGATAAGTCTTAAGTGTAAAATGAGATAACAACCATAGAAACGCAGAATGTGTTTATAGAGGGGTTTATAATTTCTGCATTGTTTTAATTTCAATGCTGTTTTCTTTTATGATCCACTTGAAAGTAGAGTGGGAGAATGCGAGCAGAACTTACTGGGGATTGCAAACCTGGTATCTTTAATAAAGTCTTAAACTGCAGGTAGGAAATGTGTTACATGTGGTAAAGAGTACAGTTAGACCATGTCATTAAACCAAAATGTGCTCAGACAAGAGGGAACTTTGGGCATTATGGTAGTTTATTACAGATATAAACTGAAACTCCAGAAAACAGACCCCGGTACCTTTTCCTGATGATCAGGATGCATCGCTTGGAAGGGAATGAGGGATGGGTGTCCTTGCAAAGGAAGGGATGAGGGTGCAGTGTGGGATTTGCTTTGTCTTCCTGCAAAGTCTGAGCCTGAAAGGAGTGAATAACTCGGTTAAGCAGTGACATCTTTGATCTAAAAAATAATACATATTCAGAACTGGTTGTTGGAGGAGGCCGGTTGCCTCTTTCAAGGGCTGCTTTTGCAAACATTTTCTTCAGTGGCAGAATTTACAGCCCTCTTCCTCCTCCCTTCTTCATCTCTGCACGCCTGTTCCTGTGCCACTGACACGTTGTCAGTGCTGAGATTTGTAGACCTATAAAAAGACCTGAACTGAAAAGAAAAAAAGTTATTATTTCTTTTATATTGGGCTCTCTCAGTGATCTGGGATCAGTGCCCTCACGCCCACTTATGGCAGATTCAGAGCTCATGTGAGGGTTTGTCTGGGACACGGATCGATTCCTTGAACACACTTCCTGATGTTCTCAGTGTGTATTTGGTTTGTGATGTTTACCTGCCTCATCAGCACCTCTGTATTTCTAGCCAGGTGGGGATAAGGCAAAGCAGTGATCCCAGAAACATGAGCTGTGCTAAAAGGGTGGAAACAGTGGCTGCCCCATCCCTGGAGGGTGCTTGAAGCCCCCTCATCCAGTGGGAGGTGTCCCTGCCCATGGCAGGGGGTGGAATGACATTCGCTTTGAGGTCCCTTCTGACCCAACCCATTCTGCATGTGGTTCTTCTGGTTGGAAAAGAGGTGTTGGCAGGAGGAGGGGTGGCAATGTGCACCCCACACGGAGAGGTGGCTTGGTCTTCTTGGCCTGTGGGCTTGTATATAGTAAGGTATGAGCTGCAGCAACCTTAGCAAGGGTGGGGACAGCAGAGCACCACAGCAGGCTCCTGAGGGCACGGGGAACACCTTCCCTATGGGAAAGGCTGAGGCACACCAGCATCCATCAGGGCCTGATGGGGCTTGTGGTGCCTCCAGCCCTTACTGGTCCCTCCCACCCCGGAGGCTGGGAGCTGCCTGGCTGCACTTCCACAGAACATCGGGTTCACGGCTCACACGGGAGCTCAGGGAGTCTGATCCTGCTCTGGGAGAAGACCTGTATTGGTAACTACTGGTGAATCTTCCAAAAACCAGACAAGGAAAAAAAACCACACCAGATATTTATTTATTTATTTATTTATTTATTTATCTATCTATCTTCCTTAAGTAACAAAACCACTTGAAACAGATCATTGTAACAGAAGAAATCCTCAGGGATGTCTCCTAAGCCAAATACACAACTGAAATGCCCCCACACACAGACGCTAAGGATGCACCCAGTACCACTTGTTATTTCCCACTCAGTTATTTCAGGATCCTTTTTTTTCTTTTCCCCATGTGAATTAAGTCTCTGACCTCCGGGGACGGCTGTGCCACTGATCCAGATCAAACCCACAATCTGTTCCCTTCACCAGGACAGGTCTCCTGAGCCTGTGAGATTCGTGCCTCGCAATGCACATCTCAGATTCTATTTTTATCCTGGTTTTTAGGGAAGCATGGCTCACATATTTCATTTATTCATGAAATGGCATCTTCTCTCGTCCTACAGTGCCACGGTTGGTTGGTCACGTCAGTTACCACACAGCTCTTTAAAACACTGAAGGGTTCTGAGCTGGTCAGAAAATGATCTCTCATTATCTTCTGTTAATGGATTCAAGGGTCTGGACAGGTTGCAGCATCTTTTATTACCTTGGATAATAGTGGGAGGAAGAAGCAGTCATGTAAACCCTACCCAAGGTGGCAGCACGAACAGCAAACCTCTTCCAGCTGTCCCTCCTTGCTCCCAGTGACAGCGATGCTCTGGTTGTCATCCCCCTGCCTCTGCTCCAACTCCCCCTCTTTCGCCCCATTTTGCTCTTTGGGGTGTTCCCTGGTTGGTGCTGCTCCTGGGCTCGGGGGGCTGCGTGGGCTGCCCCGGTGCCAAGCCTGGGGAAGGGGATCCTCTGATCACCCATTGCACAGTGCAGCACCGTGGAGTCCACCTGGAGTGATTGGCACAGGGAGGACATGGAGCTGTTGGAGCAGGCCCAGAGGAGGCCACGGAGATGATCCAAGGGCTGGAGCACCTCCCGTATGAGGAGAGAGTTGGGATTGTTCAGCCTGGAGAAGAGAAGGCTCTGGGGAGACCTTAGAGCAGCCTCCCAGTGCTGAGAGGGGCTCCAGGAAAGCTGAGGAGGGGCTCTTGATCAGGAGGTGCAAGGATAGGACAAAGGGAATGGTTTTAAACTGAAAGAGGAGGGATTGAGATGAGATCTTAGGGAGAAATATTTTCCTGTGAGGCTGGGGAGGCCCCGGCCCAGGTTGCCCAGAGAAGTGGTATCTGCTCCATCCCTGTTCAAGGCCAGGTTGGATGGGGCCTGGAGTCCCCTGATCCAGTGGGAGGTGTCCTTGCCCATGGCAGAAGGGTGGGACTGGAAGGGCTTTGAGGTCCCTCCCAACCCAAATCATTCCATGATTCTATGATCCCAGACACCTCCCAGACAGGCTGTGCTCATCCCAACAGCAAACTCAGCAGAACATGGGATAACCAAAGTTATCCTCTGATAAGCAAGTGGTAATCCTGTGCTCCTCATGGCCTTCAATGCAAGCAGAACATACTTGCAGGAGGCAGAATGTTTTACAGAGCAAAATCAGTTCCTTACAACATAAAAAAGGTCAACCAGGCTGTGGCATTGTCATAACAGTAACTCTGGTTCCCTGAGAAAGGTGGTTCCAGTACAAATGTGTGCTGGGAGGCTTTTATGAATGAGCACTGGTGAACTCCTCAGGAGGTGCCAACACAGTGATTCTGACACGTTCGTGCATCTTAACTGAACTACAGGCTCTGAAAATCCAGCTTTGCCTGAAGCAACACCCATGAAGTACAACAGATTCTGGGTGTGTTACATCAGAAATCTCCTGGATAGAGCCCGGGTTTCCAAATCATCGAGAGAACGCTGAAGCCAATCGATTCAGACTCGGATCAGAAAATCCATCACTGCTTCAGCGAGGCTTCCTCTGTGAGCACTGGGCACTTTGTTTTTCATCAGTGGTTCTCCTATTATCTAAAAAATACTGTGTCACCTTTTTGTGTCACCTTTGTCTAGGAAATATTTCCAGCAGCAGCCCATCAGGGGGACAGAAGAAGTGTGGAGGTGTTATTGCAGCCAAAGGATGCAAAGGGGACCGTGCTGAGCCTCCAGCACAAACGAGGAGGGGGAGCAGAGCCTTGTCTTTCCCCAAAGAGGCATCAGTCATTGGGGCAAATTAACTTCATTGGGATGCACCTCCCAGGAAAAATGCACCTCAGAGAGAACATCAGCCTTCTGCTTCATTAAAAACCAATTGAATTTTTAAGAGAGTTACCAAAAGACTGACAGATTAATTAAGTATATAGAAGTTGAGTCAATTTATTTGTCCCATCATAAAGGCAATTACGCCAATTACACCTGAATCTGAGGGTCACGGTTCAGCTAAAACTGAGCAGTTGGGCTCCCAATTACCTTCCCTCCCACCCCCAGGGAAAGGTGAAAGGGAAATGAGAGGAAAAGGCTTGCAGGATGGAAAACCAGAACCACAGCTTTGATGAAATAATAGAAATAATAATATGATGAAGATGAAATCCTTCCCCCACCCCCATGACTATGTCACCACAGATGCTGCAGAGCAGACCTGAGGGAAAGGTTTCGAGGCCAGGAGGGAGCTGAGCTCAGGACCTGGATTCAGGAATGCACAGATCCGGGACAGACAGACAAGGTCCTCATTGGACCTCGGCCATCAAAGAAGGAGTGAGACCCTGATGATCACTTGTTTTTATACAAAGTATGACAGATATGAGATGGGGTCCTCTGTTGGTCACTTCAGGGTCACCTGTCCTGTCCACCCCTCCCTGCAGGTGCCACCCTTTTTCCTCTCTTTGACTTATGGCTCCACCAGCTCAAGGATGGCCTTGGTTTCTACAGGAATAAGTGTGAGCAATGGCCTTTCTGCATCCCAGTGCCCTGTGTGACCACGTCTAGACAAGAACACTGTCTGAAAAACATGCAGTTAACCCTCAGACAATGAAGTTACTCAGACAAGACTGAGCTGAAGTCAGAAAACTGAATCCTCTTCAGCTCAAAGCACAATACTGGGCTTTTTTTTTTTCCATAGGTGTCTGTAGTTTTAATAAGGTCTTGGAAATTGTGTTAATCTGTGCAATTGAGTGGGATTGTAAAATTCAGTTAAGACATTGCAATTCTATTTTGATCTACAAATTATTGTGGAGACAAACACACGCTCTAGATTCTTGCTTTCAGAAGCTTAGGAACAGCTGAGCAGTAAATATTTCAGTTCAGTTAATGCACTTCAGTGGTGAAGAGAGCTCGCAGACACAAGTACCGCGTCTCTGAAATCACGGCACACCTGAAAGGCTCTTAAAAAGCTGCTGTGTTGCTTCTATTTTTTTTTCTTGCTCTTGCTAAGCAGGAAATTACCCAAAATCAATAACAAGAGCTGCAAGGTGAGGAAGAAGAGCAACTCAAACTTGGGTCTTAATTTCAGGGCCAATTTGCTTTGAATCCCAGTAATCTGTTATTTGAGTTTCAGCAGATCTGACAGCTCATTAATTACACAGGAAGATTGCAGAGTGGACAGCAGCACTGGCACCAGGGGATTCATCTTTCCTGTCAACTCAGTAATGTGAATCTGTTCTCGACATGGGAAAGAATACCTCTAGTAAATCTCTGCCCGGCTCCAGAAAGGAGATCAGCCACGACATCCACAGTCGCCTCTGGGTTCTCTGGGAAGTGCGCTCTCTAAACCAAGATGTGGGAATACATCAGCACTTCAGCTCCACGGTTCATGTTATATGAAAAAAAATGTATGAATAATCTCCCCAGAAGATGTGGGGCCGGGCAGGGTGAATGGGCAGGGTGTGTGCACACCCAGGGAGAGAGGAGGAAACCCAGTCTGCCGCTTCCCGAAGCCACGCAGGTCGCTGGGCCGCAGGGTAAATCCCTGTGGTTTCCCTACACGATAAACCAGTGCTGTGCCCGGGGACAGGGCTCTGGGCAGCAGCACAGCAAGCGGTGGAGCTGTGGCCGAGCACAGAACCATCGGACTGGGAAACACCCCTGAGATCATCCAGTCCAACCCTACCTGTCCCCTTATTAAACCAGATCCCTGAGCACCTCATCCACCCGTCTTTTAAACCCCTCCAGGGATGGGGACTTCGCCCCCTCCCTGGAAGCCTCTGACAGGGCCTGAGAACCCTTTCCAGGAAGGAATTTCTCCTGATGTCTCATCTGAACCTGCCCCAGCAAAATGTGCTTGAGCCCTCCAAGAAAACCCTTCCAGGCTCAGGAAAGCTGAATGTATGGACTATTTCACAGGCACCTCTGCAGTCCTTGGTTTCCATCCCTTTCTCTTCACTCTCGATGGTGCCGCGGTTCCCTGACCCTTTCCTGAGCCAGAAGGGAGCAGCAGCTCTTGAAAGAAGAGCCCCGTGGCTTTCCACAAAAGGATCTGATTATTACCTGACTTCAATGAATTCTCCTAAAGTTCTGAGAAGTCTCTCACACTTCTCTTAAACTGAATTAGGGGCAAATGAGGATACTGAGGTTTGTTCTCATCTACCAAAAGTTGTAAAAAGAGCTGCGAAAGCTCCACTACGTGAGAATTAAAGATAAATGAGCTCGGTGCTTCCAAAGGCGGGGGTGTCCCTACTGCTAAATGTGCAGTGACAATGAGAATGATTTTCTGGATGTATTGCCCAGGCTCTTGGCTTGTTCACTTCGTTTGTTTGCGTTCCTAAATGGGAGGGAGGAATGGAAAGCATCCTGAGAGGTGTAAGTTAGGGAGAAAGAATTATCTTGCCTGGAATGGTGCATTTTCTCCCCTCAGGTTATATAACTTCACTGGAGCCCACGGAACATCCTCGTGTTGTTTCACATTGCTTGTGTTGGTCTTTTCCCTTTCATCATCTCCTATATATATTTTCTTTCCAATCTGTTACTGTATTAGCTAAATAAGAGGGCCTAGGAAGCAGGTAACTGTCTGTATTTGTGATTCAGGTGTTCCAGCTGCTGGCAGGGAGAGCAGAGGCTCCATCACTGTGGCCCATTCCCACCCCTCCCATCCAGGAGCCCCTCTGCCAGCAGGCGCGTGGCTGCGGTGCCGATACCCACAGCCTCCAGAGCACAGGGTGTGCTGGGTTGTTGGACCCCTCGCCCCGTTACCACTGCAGCTTCTGCACCCTCACTCATGGACAGGTGAGAGCTGCAGCAGTGAGGAAAGGGAGCATCAAAGTCAGCACCACAGGAAAACCCTTCTGCGAGAGGACGGCGCAGAGAATCCCTGATTCCACAGCCACTGCTGACCAGGGGCATGGGAAGGTCTGGGCAACACTGTGCTTCTGAAAGCATCTCTCTTTCCCTCTGTTTTGTGTGAATACAAGCAGTTCTGAAAAATGCATTGCCCAGGTCTGACATGATCATTTTGAAAGATTTGATGGGAGGAGGTTCTGAGAATCCTGAGAACAGCAACTACAGAAAGAGAAAGAAAAATAGACTTGACATGAAAGACCATCTCGGAAATCGACCTCTCGCCTACCAAAGTAAAGGTAAAGGACAGTCTTGATCACAATTTCCAGCTTTTAACAACAAATGGAAACTAACTTTTTGACAGAGGACTCTGCAGCCTACCTAATAAAGGGCAAAAAAATATCCAGATAGAAAAATCAAACTAAATCAATCCTTGTTCTGAATAGTTTGGAGTTGGGAGGATAAAGCATTTTTGCTTGCTTGTAAATTCAAATAATGAGGAATAATGCACAAAGGTTTGTGGTAAGTTAGCCATTACACATTTTTTTTAAATCAAATATGTTTTTTTCTTTTTAGAAAGAGGAGTTCACCTTGCAGCAGAACCATGTTCAGAGAAGTCCTACAGTGAACCGCAATGGGAAGAGAGGAAATGGGGATGTTTAGGTTCGATATCAGGAAACATTCCTTTACTGACAGTGGTGAAGCCCTGGCAGAGGCTGCCCAGGGCAGTGGGGGAGTCTCCATCCCTGGAGGGGTTCAAAAACTGTGTAGATGTGGCACTTCAGGACATGGTTTAACAGGCACGGTGGGGCTGGGCTGATGGTTGGGCTGGATGAGCTTGAAGGTCTTTTACGACCTCAATGATTCTGGGAGGTGATGGTTTGTGAACAAAATGGTCAAAGCAGCCCTTTAAGGGTCTCAAGCAGTCAGTGGCCACCCTGGGTGATGCTAAACCAGCTGAAACCCTCAACTCCCGGATGTGGCACCGTCATAAACCTACATGGACAGATGGACTTTGAGGAACCCAAGCAGTGTTTGTTGTACCAGCTGCCAAAAGACTCGATATATAAGGCCTCAGAGAAGCCAGCAGGTCCTGAGCTGTGGTGTCCAGAGACCTGCTCAGCCCCTCGCGCTGGATCCCCTTTGCACTTTGCTCTCAGCAGGTGCCCTCAAGGCCCACACAGAGGTGTTTTCCATGCAGGTCCTCGCTGCCGGTGCCACAGGAGGTTTCTTGTGGCAAACGAGGGAAGTGCCCCACGGGACACACTCTTTTCTGATGGAAATTTGAGAACTTCTTTTGCTAGGCTGTTGTAATCCCTCTCCTCCAGCTGCTCTGAATTCTAATAACGGCCCAGGAATACCAGACAGGTTTCATTTAAATATATCAGCAATGGGTTTTAAGGACTCTGATAACAACTTGGCAATAGAAAATAAACCAGCATTTGATCTGCTTGACAATGTATTGGAAATCTTGAGTTGATCTTAATTCATCACTGCTATAAAGAACAGTATTTGTTACTGCTACCGATTGCTCTATGGAAATATCAGGTTCAGTTTCTATGACAACAAGAGTCATAAATGCCAAAATTCTTCCTGTTCACTTTCTTTTTTCAGCTTGAGGATGAGTCATTTTTTTTTTCCATGCCTTTAAATTAACCTTTTCCTTTCCCCTAAAAATTAATAATCCAGACAGTCCACGACTTCCCTGCTGCACTCACAATGTCGAGCTGAGGTCTGTCTGGAGAATAAACTCATCTCCTTTGCCCAGGAGAGACTCAGATCCTGGAAACATGATGAAAAGTGGCAAAAGCAAGCCCAAGGGTGACCTCATAGAAGCAGGGCTCTTCCAACAGCCACGTCCCCCTCAGGGCTGTGGGGTGGCACGGTTGGGATACAAGGGGGGCACTGGTGGTCGAGGTCATCTTGTTTGTCCAGGCATCAGAGGCAGCACTGAAGGTTTGCACAGGTGGTGCTTCTGCTTCTGCCTGTTCACAGCTCAGGGAGACACAGACAGGAGGGACAGGAGTTCTGCAGAGAGGCCAAATCACAGCCTTGAGTAGAGAAAAAAAGGCAGGATGTGTTTTTTGTAGAATACTGAGCTCAACAGTGCTTTCAAGATCCACCATTCCAGAACATCAGCCCTACAGTGTTGGACTTGGGTTTGCCCGGCAAGGAACCAGGGGCCAGAGGGAACCAGGTCCAAAGGGCCAGAAATACATGGAAAGAAAATCCTTTCTGAATGTGTTTTCCTGTGGTACAACAGGAATGAAACTCTTCAGTCAGTCTCAAAAGAGCTGCAGTTTCAGTGAGCCAGGGCATCCCTCCCTTTGTTTAGATCCCAGAGGGCCTGCATTCTCCAGCGTGTGTCGGGTGGGAAACTCCACACATCAGCATTTCCAGGATGTTGTACTCAATTTTCTGGTTCATATTTTGGGAAATAACTCTATGCAGTCAAATATTACTCTATTATTGGTTTTTTTCTAGATATTTGTGCTTGGCTGCCCTTTAGGAGACAACACAGGGGGAGATGCAGCTGACACCGTCACTCTATGATGCCGCGTAGATGCTTGGTTTGATTTGACCCAACATTTTCAAAACAATAAACATCTGATTTGACCCAATATTTTCAAAACAGGAAACAACTTCTCATGAAGGCAAGTCCTGTCTTTGGCTGCACACTCCAGCCCAGGGTCCAAATGGACAGCAAGGATCACACCAACATCCGATGGCCACAGCACTGGAACAATGCCTCTCACTGGCCAAGGTCATCATCATCCTGAGCTGCAGAGAAAGCAGCTGTGTCTCTTGCCAATTAAAGCTGCAGCGGCTACAGGACAGGACAAATTGGAAAGGAATAACTCAAAGCAGAAGGAGCCATCCTAGTGTGGAGATGTGAGAAAACCAAGAGACTGCTGTATGATAATAGGTCAAACTTAGGAAGAATATGGAACTGTTGGAGTGGGTCCACAGGAGGCCACAGAGATGATCCAAGGGGTGGAGCATCTCTGCTATGAGGACAGGCTGAGAGAGCTGGGGTTGTTCAGCCTGGAGAAGAGAAGGCTCTGGGGAGACCTTAGAGCAGCCTCCCAGGACTGAAAGGGGCTCCAGGAAAGATGGAGAGAGGCTTTTTCCAAGGGCTTGGAGTGGCAGGATGAGGCTTTAAATTGGAAGGGGGGAGATTTAGATGAGACATCAGGAAGAAATTCTTCAGGATGAGGGTGGGGAGACCCTGGCCCAGGTTGCTCAGAGCAGTGGTGGCTGCCCCATCCCTGGAGGTGTTCAAGGCCAGGTTGGATGGGGCTTTGAGCCCCCATGATCCAGTGGGAGGTGTCCCTGCCCATGGCAGGGGGTGGAACTGGATGGGCTTTGAGGTCCCTTCCAACCCAAA
Organism: Dromococcyx pavoninus; assembly: GCA_033558185.1. NCBI lineage: Eukaryota > Metazoa > Chordata > Aves > Cuculiformes > Neomorphidae > Dromococcyx > Dromococcyx pavoninus. The sequence continues at coordinate 804,426 of JAUMJL010000441.1, forward strand.
CCATTCCATGGTTCTGTGACAAATGAAAATGCTCTCCCCTCTGCCATTTCTCCGTGACTGACTCTTTATGGTCTGTAGGTAACAAAGGCAGTTGGTTCTCTCTCTGGCTACATGAAGCGTGGCACGTCACACCATGCCCTGGCTCTATGCCTGTCCCTTCAGGTACTCAGGCTGTCCTGCCTGTGGAGAAGATCTGTGGGAGCTGTTTCTGACCCATGTGACAGTTCAGAGGGTGGCACCATCACCACCACCAGAGGTGCGAGCGGGCAGGCAGAGCTAGGAGCTTGTGAGACATCGACTTTGGTGTTTGTTGGCTCCAGAGCTTGAAGACACAATGTGAATATTCATCCAGGAACAGCTCTCTGGATAAGGACAAATGGTAACTGTCACAATGCAGCATGTATCACACCTTAAAGAGGTTCTACAGGAGCGGTGTTCAATGGAAGAAGGAAAATTGAGATTGTAACTAAATCCCTTTTTAAAAAACTCCTGTAACTTATGCAAGGCTTCCTCCCTGGGAGACTCAAACAAAGGTGTTGGTGTCTCTGCTGCAGTGGCACCAGAACCACTCCAATGCCCTGTGCAGGTTCAGAGAAGCCCCCCACCTTCACTCAGCCTGGTGGCACCAGGGCAGGGTCAGATTGGATATCAGGAAATGTTTCTTCCCTGAAAGGGTTCTCAGGCCCTGTCAGAGGCTGCCAGGGAGGGGGTGGAGTCCTCATTCCTCATCCCTGGAGGGGTTTAAAAGATGGGTGGATGAGTTTTGGAGGGACGGGGTTTAGCAGCGGACACGGACGGTTGGACTTGATCTCAAAGGTGTTTTCCAACAAGATGATTCTCTGATTCTTTAGCTGGGACCCTGGGAGGAATTGACACATTAACACAGTGTCTCGTGAAATGAATTAAAATAAGCTCAAGTCAGTGTAAAACTGAGGAGGAAGAATCCCCTGGCAGGAAACCCATTCCCTTCCAGGGAAAGAAGCTAATGCATGAATGTCCCCATGGGACAGGCATTTTGAAGTGCTCTATTTTCATTAAAATTACCTTTTCAATTAACCAAAAGTGGTTATTAATATCCTCATCTCTTACCAAGGCTCTATTTCATATCCATCAAGCCAACAGTATGAACCATAATTGAAAAAATCAGTGTACTTTGTTTCTGGGGCTCTGTCTGGATCCGGCCGTGGGGCCGAAGGGGAAATCATTGCAGTAAAACAGGAGGCAGAGGCTGGGTCAGGGTGTGGCCCCTCCGGCTTCTTCACCTCTGATTTGGCAGAACACAAGGAATTCACAAGAAGGATGCTCCACCACCGGCACAAGGTGACCTCCCCACCTGGTGATGCTTTGTGCCACAGGCACCTGTGCTCAAAGCACTTCTTTAAGCCCTCAGGGTGAGTTTATTTAGCACAGGACAAAGAGGGGCACTGCACTTTTCCAGCCTTTTCCAGACAAGTCACATTGTACCGAGAGATCATTTCACCTCACAATTTCTTATCATTAGTAGAATGCAAAAAGATGAAGATAATGAAAAAAAAATGGGAAAGGCACTGGGTTATGGTTAAAGATGATGGCTGAGGTCAACAGATGTCAATGGAGATGGAGGCCCCTTCCAACCCAAACCACTCTGTGATTTTTCCGAGGTTTCAAAAGCAGGAAAGCAAAGGCCCAAGGTAGCACGAGGCCTTAAGTAATTCTTATTTATGAATTCGATTACGGTATCGACCGAATACGTCAGCCCAGGTTTGGGATTATGGTGAGGTTTATGACTACAGACATAAACTGAAGATATGCTTTCCCTCAACAGTTTTTACAATCTAAGTGAAAACAGCGTTGAGGGAACTGACTGAATTTAACGATATAATCATTTTGTCAGCCTTTATCCAAGCTGTATTTCTGAGCCCTTAGAAGAAGCTTCTCTCTTTAAGTCTCCCAAACACCGAGGCCAATGTGGAGGTGAGATGCACAGTAGTTTGGGTGTTGTTTTCAGTCTCAGAAGGGTCCGAGCTGCACTTCTAAATTCTGTGCTAAAGTAGGGTCTGACCCACCAAAAAGCATCACTGGTGTGTGAAAGCAGACACAATGTATTTCATTTAAATATTATTTAAATTATAAAAAAGATGCACACACAAACGTGGCCATCAAGACAGAGAGAAACACTAAATTGATGGAGTTTCACTACTTTTATAAATATCAGTGCATGAAGTTGTGATGATGATTACCTCTAGCCCATGCCCTTCGCTTAAAAACACTCCAGAATTGAAATTTTAGAATATGTCCAGTGCAAAACTCCACAGAATAAACCCAGGGGATGCTGCAGGGACTTGCCAGCCCTGTCTCCTGCCAACACAGCTCCAACACGTGCCTCTCTGTGATGATCCATGACTTCTCTGGGCAACCTCAGCCGGGGCTTCACCACGCTCACAGAAAACATTTCTCCCTAAGATCTCATCTCAGTCTCCCCTCTTTCAGCTCAAACTTGTTAAATTGAAGTAGATAGCTTTGAAATATTGAAAAAAGTCCCACCTGGATTTGTCTCTGGAAATGCTCTCCAGTCCACAGAAATGGGGAATCCAAGAGCTACTGGAGCGTTGGCAGCCCAGGAGCAGGAGAGAAAAGGCTGATACTTCACCAGATGAGGGGGCAGCTTGTCCTGCACCAAGGCATCTTCTTCTAATGGTGGGACCTGAAAAGGAGGAACAGCACTTTAGAGCCAATAACAGAATGGAATTTCAATGAGACTCCGGAGGAAAGGGCTGGCTTGGCAGAGGCAGTGGAGAAGGAAAAGGCTGGATGCACACTGGTGTTGAAAACTGAACACAAAAGCACCACTTATGACCAGGCTTCACTCTCAGCACCCCTGAGTCTGCTCAGGGCGCTGAGGACTCAGGTGGGACCCCAAACAGCAGCTGCCTTGAACTCATGGGAATTTCAGAGGAGAGCAGCTGATGCTCTGTGTGCATGCAGGAGGTACTTCAGGAAATTTCCCTCAATCAAAGGGGTGTTTTTAGTGCATGGATGACCCAGAGAAAGGCATAACAAGAGTAACGATGCTGTTGCCAAGGAGCAGCTGAGCCAGGACAGCACAAACATCCTCAACCCCATCCCGAGCACAACAGCAGCAGGGGCAGCCACATAAAACCCTTCATTGAGCCCGAGACAGGAAATGCAAAATGGAAAATGCCTCAACCCAGAAAAGCAAAATCACATTTTGCTTTTCACAGGGCACAAGGCCTTGTTCTTTACCTTTTAATGCAGATATATGCTGGCCAAGAAGAGAGTCTGGTAGAGGACAGTGCTTTAAATTTATACCCTGCCTTGTGTGCCCCCCACACGCGTGTTCTGCAGATGGCACAGGGTAGATTTAATTCAGAGCTGTTAACTCGACGCTTTCAAACATCCAAATTGTGAATCTCGCTGTGCCCCAAGTGTTGATCACTGGAGCTGAACCGTGTTTGCTCTTGATCTGCTCCAGCTGCCAGTGGGCAGGGCTTTCACACTGAAGGAACCACGTGAATTAAAATTTGATTTGTGATTTGTTTGCGAAGCATTTGCTGCCCAAGATTTATTTGTTCTTTATGTTCAATTTACCTCCCCTGCCCTGGGAGCAGAGGCTGGAGCAGCGCCACGAGCCCCGAGTGAGCTCGGGCTGGAGTGGAACAGCCCATCTGCTCAGCAACACCACGAGCGCTTCTCTTCCCTGGCTCCTCTCCCAGTGAACCCAGTTCAAAGTGTCTGCTCTGCTCAGGCCAACAGCAGCTGTGCCTTTGGCTGCTGTCTGAAAGAGCACGAGCACCACGCGAGAGTGAAGGGATGGACGGGCTCCGACCACACAGCGACTCATCAAGAAACCCCATCACCCTTGGGGGTCCCTTCCAGCTCAGGGCATTCTGTGATTCTATGATAACCCCGTGTGCTGGGCTGCACCCAGAGCCATGGGACCAGAGGGGAGGGAGGGGGTTCTGCCCCTCTGCTCTGCTCTGGAGAGACCCCACCTGGAGCCCTGTGTCCAGTTCTGGAATCCTGAGCACAGGAAGGACCTGGAACTGTTGGAGCGGGTCCAGAGGAGGCCATAGAGATGATCCGAGGGCTGGAGAACCTCTGCTGTGAGGACAGGCTGAGAGAGTTGGGGTTGTTCAGCCTGGAGAAGAGAAGGCTCTGGGGAGACCTTATTGAGGTCTGCCAGTACTGAAAGGGGCTCCAGGAAAGATGGGGAGGGGCTTTTTCCAAGGGTCTGGAGTGACAGGACAAGGGGGAACAGCTTTGAATTGCAAGGGGGAAGGACTGAGATGAGACACAAGGAAGAAATTCTTCACAATGAGGTGGGGAGGCCCTGTCCCAGGTTTCCCAGAGCAGTGGTGGCTGCCCCATCCCTGGAGGTGTTCAAGGCCAGGCTGGATGGGGCTTGGAGCCCCCTGATCCAGTGGGAGGTGTCCCTGCCCATGGCAGGGTGATTGGAACTGGATGGGCTTTGATGTCCCATCCAACCCAAACCACTCTATGAAACACCACCGAAGGACGGCCTGTTTGTAAAAACACAGGCAGAAGGTTTAAATAAAATTAAGATCTTTACAACAGAAAGGTGCAGTATGGAGGGTTTTTTTTCCCTCCAAAACTATCCAGAAAAATTAAAACTACTCAATGAAAATATTCTAGTAACATCAAAGACACGTGGCAGTCATAGGCAGTTGGGGTTGATACCACTTTTTCAAACAGGTAACTTACCAGCAGAGAAGTTGCTCCATCTCTGCTGACGAGGCACAGACAACCTTGATCAGAAGGTGCTGAGTTTCAGTGCTACTGGCTCAGAAAACCAAATGTGTTGATTTCCATTCCCAAGGATGGAAATCCTGGGCGTGCCAGCAGGACTGAATGGAGTCCACCACATCTCAGCAATGAATCTGCACCTTGAAACTCTCATCCTGATCCTCATTTCCACAAAAAAAGACACAAGGAGAACCTTTCATTTGCCATAAGTGACCCCCCTGGTATCGAGCGCCACCAAACCTGCCACCAGCCATCAAGGGAAGAGATTGGCAGCCCCAGGAGCAGGTTGGGAGTGCAGGGCACGAGCCTGGAGCAGGATCTGCCCCTTGGACACACCCCCTGTGTCCCACTGACTGCCAGGCAGGACCCCTCCCTCTTTGGCCATCCCCCCTTTCTGCTCAGCTCACCCCTGCAGTGCCCTGAGTCGCAGGTGGGTGCCGGAGCTCCCACATGGTCATGGGGAACACGACCTCCACAGCAAACACAGGCTGCGAGCACCTCCTTGGCTTAGGAACAGCATTAGATGTGCAATTTGAGGTTGATTAATAGGTCAGGAAGGAGATTTATGGACCTTGCCAGAAGTCTTTCTACCCATCCATCTGTCACACCAGGAACCTAGATAGAAAATTTAGTTTAATACAGTGCTTGTGGTCCAGTCCTGCAGAACCACCCAGTTACAGGGTCAGAGGCAAAGCACCGGGCGTCCCAGGGTGGAGAGGGAGAGGGAAGAGCAGGGGATGGTGGTGCAGGGACAGGGCATCCCAGCCTGTCACATCTCCTTGGTCATAGCTCCTGGAACAGTCTCCCTCCACCTCACGTGATGCTCGGTCCCAGTCCCCTCCAGCTTTGCAGGCTCAGCCCAGAGATCCCACTGCCACCCCGTGCCCGGGCTGCACCACCTCCTGCTTGGCCCCACTGGAGGAAAACCTACAGGACACGACACGACACCCTGGAGGGGACATGACAGGCAAGTAAATGAGAGTGCTGCTGCTCCCAGGATCCTTTGTGCACTCGGTGGGAGAGCCAGAAAACCTCATTATTGCTGCAGTGAGGAACAGGCAGGAAGGGATTTATTAATGAGTAAATCCATTTATTAAAGGAATATCCAGAGCTCTGCTCGCTGCAGAGTGACACCAACAGGCACACAGAAAATACTGATCCCCATAACAAGCAGAGGTCGTGCTCTGCAGGCCATTTATCCCCAGTGCCTGGGTACCCTCGTTAGCAGACGCAGCGCCGTCACCCCACGGCGCACTCTCCTGTGAGCAACATGCTAGGAGAAACTCAAAATTAATACTCTCAAATTGTATGGTGTTTTCCCTGAGCAGAGAGCTGTTTTTTCCTTCAGTTGTAAAGAAACTGAAACAAATAATGGGGAAAAAAATTAAAAATCACCATTTTTCATTTTTTCAGCAAGGGAGGAGCTCAGTCAATCTGCAGCACGGAAAGGCAGGAGAGTAAAGGACCTCCTGGGACAGCAGAAAACGTTCTTTCTCTGCTCTGTAAACACCTCTCTTTTTCAGCCATCACACTTAGGCCCTTATAGGGGAGATATTTGGTACAGCAGAGCCTTCATCTCTTTGTCCATAAGTGATATTTTCACTCTTGTAGGAAGATTTTTCAAAAGGAAAACTTCTCTTCCCATGCTTTTCAGTCCATGGTCTCGGGGCAATGGTGTCACTCCGGGAGGACACTTCTGTGTGCTCCAAACTCCACAATGTGGTGCTTGGCTTTGCCTTATTTGCCTGTTACAAGGGTGCTACTGAGTGGGGAATTTAGTGCCCTGACTCCATCCTTCGTGTTTTTTCATCTTCTGTGCACATGCAATAATTTGTACTCAGAGAGATGAGCAGTGACCTCTTTTTTTTCAGTGTGAGAAAAGTTTTCATTAAAAATAAAATAGCAGATACATCAAGACATTTCCTCTTGCAAAGCCTGATGTTCTGAATGTAAAATAGGAATAGCCAGGCTCTAAAATGCTCTCTTACCTTGCTGTGCACCTAAAAATGAGAGAGGGATGGGGCTGCTACATAACACAGAAGAAACAAACATTATACGCAGCTCCATGATTTGGGAAAATAGATAATTAATAGAATCACAGAATCTTTAAGATTGGAAAAGACCTCTAAGCTCATCCAGCCCAACCCCACTGCCACAACTGAACCCTGTCCCTAAGCACCACATCCACACGTTTTTGAACCCCTCCAGGGATGGGGATTCCCCCATCTCCCTGCAGCCTCTGCCAGGGCCTGAGAACCCTTTCAGTGAAGGAATTTTTGTGGAGCTCTGCCACGGTTTCACCACTCTGTCAGTGAAGACATATTCCCTAATATCCAGCCTAAACCTCCCCTGCCACAACGTAAGGCCATTTCTAACAGAAGTAATAGAAACAACAACAACAATAAAATCTCCAAATCATATTCTTTGCTTCACCAGGGAACTGAAACAACTCCAGGAACAAGGCAAGCTTTCCAGGAGCCCAAGAACCCCACAGCAAAGCTGGGGCTGCCCCGGCTCGGCTCACACAGGACCCAGATGTGTTTGTCGTCCTTCGTGCTCCGCTACCCAGCTGCTGTCAGGTTCACAGGAGACCTGGGGTCTGGCAAACCTGAGGATCTTCACAGAGCCATCGCTGCCAGGAATCACAGAAACATCTGGTTGGAAAAGACCCCTGAGAACATTGAGTCCAAATGTACCTGTCCCCTTACCAAACCCTGTCCATAAGCACCACACCTACACAGCTTTCAAACCCCTCCAGGGATGGGGACTCCACCCCTTCCCTGGCAGCCTCTGAAAGGGCCTGAGGACCCTTTCCATGAAGAAATGTTTCCTGATGTCCAATCTGACCCTGCCCTGGTGCCACTTGAGGCCATTTCCTCTCCTCCCATCCCCTGTCACTGGGGAGAAGAGACCAACCCCCACCTCACCACAGCCTCCTCTCAGGCAGTTGGAGACAGGGATGAGGTCTCCCCTCAGCCTCCTCTTCTCCAGGATAAACAGCCCCAGGGCCCTCAGCCGCTCCCACAACCCCTGTTCTCCAGCCCCTTCCCCAGCTCCGGTCCCTTCTCTGGACACTCTCCAGCCCCTCAATGTCCTTCTTGGAGTGAGGGGCCCAGAACTGACCCCAGCATTCGAGGGGTGGCCTCCCCAGTGCCCAGTGCAGGGGCACAATCCCTGCCCTGCTCCTGCTGCCCACGCTGTGTCTGACACAGCCCAAGATGCCATTGACCCTCTTGGCCCCCTGGGCCACTGCTGGCTCATGTTCAGCCCCTGCCAACCAACACCTCCAGGTCCTTCTCCTCCAGGCAGCTCTCCAGACACTCTTCCCCAAGGCTGTGACACTGCTCGGGGTTGCTGTGTCCCAAGTGCAGGACTCGGCAGTTGGTCTTGTTGTCCCTCATCTCGTTGGCCTCAGCCCGTGGATCCAGCCTGTTCAGATCCCTCTGCAGAGCCTCCCTTCCTTCGAGCACATCGACACCTCCACCCAGCTCGGTGTCATCTGCAAACTTGCTCAGGGTCCACTCGATCCCTTCGTCCAGATCCTTGATAAAGGTACTGAGCAGGAGTGGAGCCAGCACTGAACCAAGAGCCCTTACCTAACAGCAGCGAATACCCCCAGCACACAAGAGAGTAAATTCATCAGGATGCCAACGTGCAGCCGGTGTTTGTGGGACCCGCTGGGCCTGGGCTGGGCTCAGAGCTCACTCTAAATTCAGGACTTATTCCTCTGAGGCCCAACAGCAGCACAGTTATGCTCAAAATGACATATTTTTGTATAATATATTGCTGAATCAGGACCTGCATATGATTTAGAAACAAAAAAGCTCCATTTTTGTACCCACTCACTGCAGGCCTTACAGGACATTTTTAGCCGAAGGTCTGCAGCCTCATTTGCACTGTGAATATTTATGACTGCGAGTTTAAATGATCCCTTCTTCACTAAAGACATTTAATAGTCCAAGGTTGGTTAAATCATTCACTGGGAAATATTCACAATGTGAACATAAAGTAGGAGCAGGAACTATCAAAACAGATTCATGGAGACACTGAAAGCAGCCCGTGTGGAATACCCATCACTTTGTTTGATCAGCTATTGTCTCACCGACTGAAGGAGGCTGGGAAGAGATGGAAATCAGTTAATTCCATCATTTTGGTGAGATGGCATTAGCGTGCTGCCACCAGACTGCCGGTGTCTGTAGCTCCAACGCCTTGCTGGTTACAAATCACGCTTTAAATATTCTGAAACGTCAGAGTCGGCTGAATTATCAAACCCCAGAACTGTTAATATTTTTACAAATAGAAGCTGTCAGGTTCGTTCGAGATGATTCACAAATTCACAGCACTCTTTCGCTGACAGAACTCAGATCGCTGCCAAATAATGGGGATAACAGCCCACAAGTCCCAGAATTTTCCATTAATTTAGGGTAAATAATAATTCAACTGAAAAGTCAGACTGCTAATTACTCTGATTTAAAGAGTATTTCAATTACCCAACTGAAGAACAGCAATAGTGCACTCAATTTAGGTGGTCAGTCACAGTTCAGGAATAATGAATAGTAAATGATTAATACACAGTCCAGAAACAGTCATCATTGGAAAATTATTCCTCTGAAGAATGCCAGATTATTTGGCAACGCTGGACACTCCCAATCAATTAAAGGAGCTGGCTGCAAACTTCACTTTGGAATAAGGCTCCCATGGAAAGCACAGTTCACAGGCAGGGCCCGCGGCGGCCCCACCACCCAAAAGAAAGTAAGGCAGGAGTAATTATTGTGTCATTTCCTAATTGCTAATTTAATTATTCCTGTTCCATACTGACTCTTTTCTTAATGTGGTTTACTTAAATTATCTCATTATTAAATGAGATGGAATGCAAACAAAATGCATTTGAACCCCTTCTCCGCCCACCAGTTTTTCCATTTGCATTTTTCAGTCTAAACATACAGAAAAAGAAACCCTTGCCTTTGGTGCCTGTGCTGGGCGTGGGCTCTGCAGAGCAGAAACCCCTTTTTGAATGTAAGTGTAAAAATGGTGGACACTGGAAAGAAGGCAATAAAGTTCACCAGGGGAGAGGGGAGAAGGCTGCTGCTCTGCTGCAGGTGACTTCTTCAAAAGTGTTGTTTTGCATGAAAACAATAAAAAAATAAAAGTAAAGCCCCACTTTCCAACTCTGCTGAAGTGAATTTTCAAAATACCAAATACGTTAATGAAAAAAGCTCTATGGGAAAGAGAGAGAAACACAAGCACTAAAGGCACAGAATAAATTTCCCTACAAGTGCTGTAAAATCACAGAATCGTTGAGGTTGGACAAGACCTTTAAAAGCATCAACACTGCCAACTCCACTACTAAACCACATCCCTGAGCACCCCATTCACATGGCTTTTAAACCCTTCTAGGGATGGGGACTCCACTCCCTCCCTGGCAGCCTCTGTCAGGGACTGAGAACACTTTCAGGGAAAAAATTTTTCCCAATATTCAGTCTAAACCTGTCCTGGTGCAACTTGAGGCCATTTCCTCTCATCCCATCCCCTGTCACTGGGGAGAAGAGACCAACCCCCACCTCCCCACAGCCTCCTCTCAGGCAGTTGGAGACAGGGATGAGGTCTCCCCTCAGCCTCCTCTTCTCCAGGATAAACAGCCCCAGCTCCCTCAGCCGCTCCTCGTGCCAGGAAGTGATCTATTTATCATAATTAATAGACTTGAAGCTATAAACCTTTCAGAAAGCGAGTCACCGTCTCACTCCAAATCCCATTTAGCTTTAGAGCCGCAAACTCCTGAACACCACAGCCTGTGGAAATGACCCCAAATGAAAGGGAGGAGGCTGCTTCCCCCCATTCCTGCCGCGCTGTCCTCCTGCATATCCATCCTTCCCACCCAGGTCAAACTAGGAAGATGTGCCAGGGCAGGTGTAGATTGGCCATTGGGAAGAGGTTCTTCCCCCAGCGGGTGGTGGAGCACTGGAACAGCTCCCCAGGGAAGCAGTCAGGGCACCTGCTCTGCCAGCATTCGAGAAGCATTTGACCAATGCCCTCAGTCACAGGGGGTGAGTGTTGGGAGTGTCCTGGGTAGGGACAGGAGCTGGACTCCATGGTCTTGTGGGTGCCTTCCAACTGGGGTCACTCTATGATCCTATGAAACACTGCCCTTTGCCAAGTGGCAGAGGGGCTCTGAGGTGTGCTCAGCACCTTTGAAAAATGAGAACAGTGTAGGGCTGTTTTTATCAGGAATGCCTGGTCTCAGTCCTTCAACGAGAAGTGCAGCCGAAACCAAGAGCCAGGCAGCTGGCAAGGGCTGCAGGCAGATGCTGGTCACCCCCCCACAGCCCGAGGCTGTCAAGGAGCAGCCATAATGGAACCTCCACAACGAACCAAACAAACTCAGGCAGTAAATTAGAACCATGGAATAGTTTGGGTTGGAAGAGATCTCAAAGCCCATCCATTCCCACCCCCTGCCATGGGCAGGGACACCTCCCACTGGATCAGGGGGCTCAAAGCCCCATCCAACCTGGCCTTGAACACCTCCAGGGATGGGGCAGCCACCACTGCTCTGGGCAACCTGGGCAAGGGCCTCCCCACCCTCACAGCAAAACATTTCTCCCCAAGATCCCATCTCAATCTCCCCTCTTTCAGCTGAAAACTGTTCCCCCTCATCCTGTCTCTGCACTCCCTGATCAAGAGCCCCTCCCCAGCTTTTCTGGAGCCCTTTTCAGTACTGAAAGTAACTTAAATAACAGAAATATACAACAATAAATAAATGAATAAATATAAATCTAAATACTTTTAATTAATAGCAACTATTAACTAAGCTAAATTAACAATTAATTTCCATTAGAAACTAAGCAGTCATCTCTGAAGCACAAAATTAAGGCAAAGAGATGACTTTAAACTGTTTTCAAAACAGCTTCATTCACTGAAAAGTGACCTTTGGATCAGCTAAAATACACTCAAGAACGTAATTACATGTCCCAACCCTTCCCAGGGATAAGGTAGACAGGGAGGGAAGATGATATAGCAGAAATGTTCTCTTCCAGATACTCAAACATAATAACAATAAAAAAAAAATCCTAAAACCTAGACTTTAGATCAGAGAGCACCACATTTCCATTCAAAATATGAACGTAAGGGAAGCAAATCAAAAACGAGGCCATGTTTTGTTTCAGGGAAAGCGGCCCAGGACCGTCCGAGCCGCTCGGTGCTGTGAGCAAGCACCAACCCTGTTCTCAGGGCCGGATAACCCTGCTCTGCTGCCATTGGGTGATTTCCCCTTCCTTCAGAATCCACATCAATTCTTTGCTGCAGCAGCTCCCAGGGATAATCAGTTGTACAGTGTAATTACACCTTGCATGGAATTATTCCCATTTGTCACTTTCCAGGTTCCCACATCAGAAATTCTGTTCAAACAAGTTGCACCTTCTAGAAAAGGGTGTTTTTTTAAAACACTTTTATCTTAATTACTTACCAGATTATTATTTAAATATCAGTGCCGGGGGGCTGACCTGTCTGGGCGGCGATGCCAGTGCTGGCTGAAGCCCGGTGCTTTGCAGGGTCCCTGGGAGCTCCTGGACCGTGCACAAGGAAGCAGTGTGAGAGCTCCTGATGGAGAAAATGAACTGCAAAAAAAAATCAGAGGTTTTGCAACATTTGGCCTCAGTGCACACACGAATCTCCTGCAGTGCAACTGCAGGGAAGAGAGGGGTGGGAAACTCAGGAATCATGGATAGGTTGGGTTGGAAGGGACCTCAAAGCCCATCCAGTTCCAACTCCCCTGCCATGGGCAAGGACACCTCCCACTGGATCAGGGGGCTCAAAGCCATATCCAACGTGGCCTTGAACACCTCCAGGGATGGGGCAGCCACCACTGCTCTGGGCTCCTTCATTCCACCACTCCAAGCCCCTGTGGGGAGCAGAGAGGTGACCTCCACTGGAGCTCTGCTGCCATGGTATCACCACACAGCATCAACGGATGAGTTACCAATGCTTAAATGCTCAGGAGAAGTCAAGTGTTAAAACTTCAGCTCACCAGAAAACAGCTTGTTGTGAACAACGCAAGAATAAGATGTAGCTGAGGTCTCTATGCAACAGATAAAAATACTTGCTCAGAGGCAGCAGTTTTGTGGGTTTTATCACACAAAAATAAATTACTACAGGTTTGAGCACACTAATCGTTTTCAGGCCATTATTGTTTCTCCACGTTTGTCCAATCCACTTAGAACCGTAGAATCATTATGGTTGGAAAAGCCCTCCAAGATCATCAAGACCAACCCTCAGCCCAAGCTCACTGTGCCCATTAAACCACGTCCCGGATTTCCACTCAAGTAGAAAAACACATGGACATGACTCCAGTCGTGGCAAGGATTCAGCTCCCACTGTTGCCATTTCTTCCTCCTTGGTGGAAGCTCTTCTGCACAGATCGTCTCTGGACTGACTCCTACATGAGGGAGGCGCCTCTCTGTCCCTTAAACAGGGAACAGGAGGAGGAGGAGGACTCCTCCTGCCTGACAGCTCTCTGGGGATAACAGAAACGTTGGTGCTCACTTGCCTTTTGGCCCTCCAAGCTGCCCCGTGGGGGTCGTGTAAGAAGGTTCCTCTCTGTTGAAGGTTCATAAGGAATGACTTTTCACACACTCTGCTGCCTCTGGCAAGAGTCACAGGAAAGCTGGAAATGCACCACGTTCAGCTACCAAGGGCCTTGGCAGCACTCATGGCCCATCTGAGCTCAGGTCTGCAAAGTTCAGGAGAGCCTCGACCGCTTGTTCCTTACTATTAAGTAGAAACCAGCACGGCCACTGCTGGAGGGGACGAGCTCTCACCAGGCACCTCCTGAGGAGAACCAACCTGACCCTCAGGCTGGCTCTTCCTCTGCTACTTGCACCAATGTGCCAGGAATTAGGAATTAGGAAAATAAGCATGTCTTAACGTAATTTAACTTAAAGGGACTCCTTTCTGGGCTGGGAGAAAGCTGCCCATCACACCCCAGAGCAGGGTCAACCAGGATGGCTTCTGCTGTGGCTGCACCAGCCCCTGGTGACTCGTGGGCACCCTTCTGGGATTCATACATCTGTGTCAAACACAGCCAGCCCTTCCACACGACTTCCAGTCCTCTAATAAATTACAGTACAGGCTGACCTTAACCATAAATCTCCTCTTGTCTCTGCCATCCTGAGTCCCCTCAGCTGCTGCCAGGGATATGGCTTCTCCCAAGCAAATCAGGACACCTCCAACCTCAGGCAGAGGCAAGGCACAAAGCCCTCTCTGGATGGCAATATCTGAGCTGATAAACAGCTCAGATCAGAGCACTTCCCACCCCCTGAGCAGAAGGAAGGCCAAAGAGAGATGAAAGGCTTCCAGACCCTCCTTGGTTGTCCTCAGCTTTGGGTCGAGGGAGGTGACCACCTGGGTCACTGCTTCACCCATCACAGGGTGCTCATGGCTTCTCAGTGGACCTGGTTTTTAGAAGACTTTCAACAGTCCTTCCCAGCTCAGATTACTCAGGCTGTCATAATAAATATTTACCCTTATATGGGAACTTGAAATTCTCCCCTCTTTTTAGCTCTCCCCTTAAATTTTTTATTCTGTTAAGAAAAACCCTATTCTTCCTCCTAATTGTTTCCATCTAATGCTGGACTTCACAAATCCTAATTCTGAAGTGAACCTCATGGTTAATAATTCTCTAGCAATTAAGGACTACTTGGTTCTCGGGGTGGGTTGTTCTCCATGATCCAGACGACTGGGTCTGTAGCTCCTTCAGCTTCACACCAGAGGAGCAGACACAAAAAATTAGGGAGAGCAACCAGAGATGTTCAAAACACACAAACCAACCCATTTCTTTGCAGCCTGCAGTGCTGTGCACACCGCTGGAGTGACAGAAGCCTCTTGCACTGCCCAAGGGGTACCAACATGTGGAGGTGTTTAGATAAAACAGGTGGAGAGACCACTACTACCTTCAAACCGTGGCATGCTAAGGGGGTCTCAGGGGGGACTTGGAAAATCCTCCTTGAGCTGCCTGTGGCCCATCTGGACACAGACTGGGGTGCCAGGAACGGAGACTCCTGCCCAGAGGCCCCTGTGCAGCAAGGGGCGAGCAGAGGGAGTGCTTGGATAAAGGTTGGAGTCAGTGAGTTGAATCCAGTGCTAATCTTGAGGTGTTCCTGTTCCACCCAACAGTTCTCCTGTTCTCCATTCACTACCACGCCTGAACTCTAACGACACTGATGGTTTTGGGACTTCAAGGAAGGAAATTTTAATAAAAGCTCGGCTTGCTGTTATTCCAGTACAAGCTCTGTGCTGAATTAAACATCAGGCCGAGGAGTTCTGTTGACAGAAGATCAGCACGAGGTCCTGCTGAGCACAGGTAAATAGTCTCGTGTCATTTTCTTTAAGGCTCATTCCCAGCTTTCCATCAGTCTCACCTATTGCAAGGCTGGAGCACTGCACAAAGCACCTCATGGGGGCCACCTGTCTGACACGGGAGATGTGGCTGATTTTGAGAACTGAATCACTTCCTTTCCCATTTTCATCATTATGGCGTTGGCCTACACTGAAACACAGGCACCCAGGTGGTGGTGTGCCCAATTCACACAGGTTATCACCCAAAATAGCTGTGTGATAAAGAAAAGCTGAATAATCTGTGCAGTCCATTACTGAGGGGCAGCTCAGCTGTGGCTCCACGTGCTCATCTCTAATAGCACAGCTGTGTTCTTTGATAAAATAACGTGTTCTGAGACAAAGCAAGAGCCACGGGGTGGGTGT
Organism: Dromococcyx pavoninus; assembly: GCA_033558185.1. Taxonomy (NCBI): domain Eukaryota; kingdom Metazoa; phylum Chordata; class Aves; order Cuculiformes; family Neomorphidae; genus Dromococcyx; species Dromococcyx pavoninus. The sequence goes on from JAUMJL010000441.1 coordinate 819,939, forward strand.
GCTTGGAGGAAAGTGTGGGATCTAGAGATCTGTCCTCTCAGGGAGAGGGGGTGGATGCAATGTGTGGGAGGGCTGGAGTCCTACAGATCTGAGTGAACAGGACACCTCCCACTGGATCGGGGGCTCCAAGCCCCATCCAACCTGGCCTTGAACACCTCCAGGGATGGGGCAGCCACCACTTCCCTGGGCAACCTTGGACAGGGTCTCCTCACTGTGAAGAATTCCTTCCTATTGTCTAACCTAATCTTCCCCCTTCCAATTTAAAGCCACCCCCCCTCACGCCATCACTAAAGACCCTTGTAAAAAGCCCCTCCCCAGCTTTCCTGGAGCCCCTTTCAGTCCTGGGAGGCTGCTCTAAGGTCTCCCCAGAGCCTTCTCTTCTCCAGGCTGAACAACCCCAACTCTCTCAGCCTGTGCTCACAGCAGAGGGGCTCCAGCCCTCGGATCATCTTTGTAGCCCTGTGAGATAACATCCATCTCAGACAGTGTTACCGTTACCCAAGCCTGGTTAATTTAAGAGATGCATTTATTTGCACAGTTGATAAATCTCCCTCTGTGCACCAGCAGGTACTGGTGGAACCCAGCATGCAGGGAGAAGGATTCCATTGCAGGGGGACAGGCACCAGGTGAACAAGGAGATACAGAACCATAGAATCGCTTGCTTGGAGAGACCTTTGATATCAAGTCTATCTATACCCGTCCACTACTAAACTAGATCCCTCAGAAACTCATCTACCTATTTTTTTAACCCCTCCAGGGATGGGGACTCCATCCCCTCCCTGGCAGCCTCTGCCAGGGCCTGAGAACCCTTTCTGTGAAGAAATTTTTCCTGATGTCCATTGTGAACCCATCCTGGTGTAACTTGAGGCCATTTTCTCTTGTCCTATCACTTGTTCCTTGGGAGAAGACAGCAACACAATGTCTCTGCCTCCCACAAGACAAGGGGAAGCTTATCTAGATTTTTACCAAAGTGTTGTGACCTAATTAAACACAAGGAGCTACAGTCAAACCAAGGGCTGCTTACACCCACTTCACCTGGATCACCCACCTGGCGCACGGGCTGCAGCAAAAGCATCTGATGCGCAGCACACGTCATCCAGGCAAGGTCCAACTGCCCTTTGCTGCTGCGAGGGGAACCACTGGGCCATGGACAGAGGAAGGGCTCAACCTGTAGTGGTGAAAGCAACTCCGGCACAGGGCAGCAGCCGTTGCACACCCGGTGAAGTGCAGAGAGGGGCAGTTTCTCCTGGAGAAGGTCTTGCCCAAAGACATCCACCAGACTGCACAAAACCTCAACGGCTGCTGGCACTGCACAAAAAAACAAGAGAGGAGCAAAAACTGATTTGGAATTAGTTAATTAATAATGCCAGCACAGGCTGGGGGCAGTGTGGAGTATGAACTCCTTGGGGTGAATGAAGGGAAAGGAAGGTGCTGACAGCGATCACCGAATTAGGAAACAACCCCCGACCACAAGAAGGTTTATTAGCATTTTCCGTTGGAGTCGAAAGTCTCTCTCTCCTCTCAAGGATCGGAATGAAACTGCTCCAAGGGGACAGCTTTATTGAATTAGAAGCGAGCTCTTAAAATGTTTGTATCACTGTTGTTTTCTGGGGGTAAATACCAGCACGTCCCCTTCCTCTGCCCTAAAGCCCCCCGCTAAGCAGCCCTGTCCTGGCAGGGGTTTATCCCTCAGGGCAGCATTCCCAAGCTATTTTGTGTCAGTCAGTACAATGCCTGTGTCTGGTTAAGCCAAACAGCGTCTTTCCAGCTCCCTGAGTCAGAGGAGCTCTGCAGCCGAAGCCCCATCCCGCCGGGAGACACATGGTGACCCCCCGACATCTGGCTCCAGGGTTTTCCACGTGCAGCCCCAGATCCAGAGGAAGTTGGCAGTGGGAAAGAAAGCCATTTGGGTTGCTTCCATCAGACGTTACCACTCGTCAGACCAAAGTCCCCTTCGCAGCAGCCCCAAGCAAGCAGTGCCCTTCAGCAGGAAGACCAGAGCCTGCTTTGCTGGATCCAAACCCATCCTGATACATCATCTCAGGAGGCTCCCTCATCCCACTCCTCTGCTGGGGCCACAGCTTCACTTCCACCTGGGCCACCCCCTCGCCTACAAATGAACTGTAGAATCACCCAAGCTGGAAGGGGCCCAAAAGGATCACCGAGTCCAACTCCTAAAGCAGGTCCTGAGTGTGATGGAGCAGAGGTTGGGAGGTACCAGGCCTGGAAAGCTGATGGTTGGGCTGGATGGTGAGGGGACAGCCAGCATGGGAATGATGGCAGCACCCTGGCAGCGACTCACAACTCCCAGGATGCATTTTAATAGTGGAAATGTTCTTATCAAACTTATTAGAATTACAGGTTCCTGATAAACAGGTTTGTTTTGTCTCTACATGGGGACGACCGGTCTGACACAACGGCACAGCCGCTTTAATGCCACCCAAACCAAGATCTTCCTTCATTCTCTGTGTCCTGACAGTTTACTGCCTGCCTTTAGCAGACTGATTTATTTATTTTCATAGGTGATAAATTGCAGTATATTAAGATAATGGCAGAACATTTGTTGCTATTAAAATGCATATAACAAAATTTAAACCTAATTTAATTTTAAGTGGAAAATAATGATGGCTGTCGAGATGCCCAAATACAGCTGATTACTCATCCCCCATCGATTTTTTTTTAAACAGGGATTAAACAAAAAGAGTTCAGCAACAATATTTTGAATATATTCTGTATTAATGGTCGTCAATCGTGCTGCAAGATACAGTGAAGCTTTATGTAAAAAGATTGTATGAGTTTATCTTTAGCTGTGTGGACTGCTCTGTCAGGACGAGTTGTTCATTTGAAAATACATGTCCTATAAAAGCTATTATTGAAGTTTATTGCAAGATTTTGATTCAATTCAGTGAATCTAGGAATTCTCTGCCTGAATTATTACCATGAAAGAAGCCTTTGCTGGGGCACCTGGAGACTCCTTGCTGCCAACGTGCTGGAAGGGTCTCCCAAGCAGCCTCCCAGGGTGGTCTATGCTTTCTGACCAGGAAAAAGGGCTTCTGTGATGCCTCCTGGGAACTCTTCTCCATGCAGTAGGAATATAAATGGAGAGAGAAGAAACTAAAGTACCTAAAATACATTTCTACTGCTTGTTAATATTTTTAACATATTTAGCTCCGAATTACTTAGTACACGTGCACACAGGGAGAGTATTTTGATATTGATAATAGCCCCAGAGAAGACAGAAATGAGAATTGTATTTGCTTTGTATTTTGCTTTGCTTTGCTGTTAGGATTGATAGTCTTTATACTACACAGCACAGCCTCTTATCTCCAGGGATGGAATAAAGCATTCACTTCCAGCCTGTGCGATGGGGGAGATTTATGTGGAATGGGACAAGAGCCCAAAGGCACCACTGCAGCAGAGAGTCCAAAACGTATCTGTGGAGTATCACAGCAGGGCAGCAACATCTTGGCTACCACTTCTATTCTGCAACAGTCACACAAGTCACACTCACCTGGTCCAGCACAGAGAGCACGAGACTCACCCCAACTTCTTCCTTGCCAGCCCCAGCTGGTGGCCCTGTTTCTACACGTAGCAGATCCCCCCAGGCTCAGCCATTTCTCCTAAGGTGGAAAAAATAGAGTTATGTTTCCACAAGAAGCTGGGAAAGGACACACAGGACAGCTGAATCAAACCAGCCAAAGGGATATTCCAAACCATGACACCACACTCAGGATACACCTGGGCTGGCTCAGAGGAGCTGGGCTTGGTTTTTGAGTTTCAGCAGCGATTCAGAATCATGGTGAGGGCTTTGTTACCTGGGAGTGGAAGCAAACTGCACTGCACATTACCTGGTTTTTATGACCTTTTACTGCCATTACTGTTGGTTTATTTTTCTCTCCCTCTGCTGCCCTGTTAAACTGTTATTATCTCAATCCATGAACGTTACCTTTTCTTGCTGTTTCTTCTCTTCTCTCCACCCTGGATGGAGAGGGGTGAGTGAGGGGTCCCACGGTTCTTTGTTACCTGCTGGGCTCCACATAGCTCTTTTCTTGCTGGCCAGGGCTAAAACCTCATAAACACACTTTACTCAGATCTATTTAACGGTAAACTTTGTGACGCAGAGAAGTTTGGCACCTCCTTCCCTTGTGATCATTTACATCATTTACATCATTTCTTAGTGGAGTCCAGCCCTAATCTTCCATCTGTGCCCCCCACAGGCCCTTGCTCCCTCCTTCACCGAGCTGAAGCAGTTTCACCCCCAAGGGCAACAGCCAGACCCTGAAGTGCAAAGAAAGGGGAAGAAAATGGATTATTTTTCTGCATGAGCATCTGTTTTTACAAGGAGCAAAAGTGCATAAAAGCAGAACAGAGAAAAACAATGATTAAAAAAAAGAGTGTTTTAAGCTAATTTATGGGATTTCCCAGGTTTTTCAGTGGTACTGCATCCCCTCCCACCCCCCGAGTTTTGGGATGGTGAAGCAGTTGTGCAATTCGGAGCCACTGCTTCTCCCCTCAGCTCTTCATTGTGCACGGACAAGGCAAAGCCTCTTTTCCTTTCAGGCTGCAGCTCTCACAGCCCATCTCCCCCTTCCTGGCCAAGCCGGCCCCAACAGCACCATTTGTGAGATCTTAAGGCACTGCACAAAGCATAAACCTTTCAAGTGGATATTTCAAGTGGGCTGAATGTGATGGCAGGACAGAGAAATAATTCTCGAGGCTCTGAGAGGTTTCATGTCCTGATTTTCTTCCTTAACAGCCACTAAAGGCTTAAACAGTGAAGAGTAAAATGACCAAGAAGTGAAATTGTAGAAAAAAAATAATAAGGCAGTTTAGTGATATTTTCAATAATTTATAAGGGTAAAGGACTGGATTTCTTACTGCACACGATGACTGCAGTCAGCAGGGTTGCAGGCTGCCTATAAAGGAGCAGTGCCTTGCCACAGAAGCTGAAGATACCATGAGCAGAACACACCATCGTGCGCTGCTCCTCGCCTTGTGTTGGCTCTCAGGGCAGGAGCCACCACAGATATCACTGAGGAACCATTAAGAGGTATTAACCCCACTCATTCCACAGCTCATGCTGGGTCACCTGGCCTGCTGGGTGTCCCCAGCACACAGAGACCCTGCCAGTGCTGCTGTAGCAGTCCCTGTCTCCTCCATCAGTGGGGGCTCCTGCAGGGCTCTCCAGCTGCAGGGCAAGGAAAGGCATGGGAGGGTGTCAGGGAGTGTCAGGGAGCTGTGAGGGAAGCAACAGAACAAAACAGCCCAGAAAGGGAACTCACAGGGGAGCAAGGAAAAAGACAGACATTTTCATCCAGAGACACAGGGAAAACACTGCTTCTCAGACTGTTCTCCAAAACTTGAAATTCAGATCCTGATTTCACAGAACCATAGAATCACTTGGTTGGAAAAGACCTTTGAGATCCTCAAATCCAAATGTCCCTGTCTGGTACCAAACTAGATCCCTGAGAAACTCATCTGCCCATCTTTTAAACCCCTCCAGGGATGGGGACTCCACCCCCTCCCTGGCAGCCTCTGACAGGGCCTGAGAACACTTTCAGGGAAGGAATTTTTCCTGATGTCCAATCTGACCCTGCCCTGGCACAACTTGAGGCCATTTCCTCTCATCCCATCCCCTGTCACTGGGGAGAAGAGACCAACCCCCACCTCACCACAGCCTCCTCTCAGGCAGTTGGAGACAGGGATGAGGTCTCCCCTCAGCCTCCTCTTCTCCAGGATAAACAGCCCCAGCTCCCTCAGCTGCTCCCACAACCCCTGTTCTCCAGCCCCTTCCCCAGCTCCAGTCCCTCAATGTCCTTCTTGGAGTGAGGGGCCCAAAACCCAACCCAGGATTAGAGGCGCAGCCAGGGGCCCTTCAGATCCTCTCTGGGCAGGATGGTCCATTCCCGATGGACCATCGAGGCACCTGGATGCCAGCACAGGTGCTTTGGCAGCACTGCTGGAAGTGCACAGAGGGTCTCAGGAGAGTGTTAGGGGCAGGGGCTCATAGAACTGCTCCTCCCGCTGCCAGGAGCTGGGGAGGTCCAGGGTATCTCTGCCTCAAGTGCCTTCACTCTGGGTTCATTAGAGCACAAACAGGTAAAATACAAAAGAAATAAAACAACTGTCAAGTAAGAAATTGTTTTTCTAGTTTAATGAACTAAGGTGCTTGAGAGGAAGGTAAAGGATCGATGACTGAAAGGAATTACAAATGCAAAAATGAAGGTGGCAGCTTTCAAAAGCCTGAAATCAGTTTGTGAAGCGCAGAGTATGGATTTCATTCAGCATTCCCCTCCCTCTCCTGCATTTCGATTCAAACCAAGTTCTGTGCCTGGGATGCAAAACAGAGCGTAAAGTCCCCAGGTGAAGCCTGTTAGTAAATGAACTTTGGTTTCCTAAGTGCTCCACAAGCTTTCCCTGAGCAGGTAAAGGGACCTCGGTGATTACAGGGACTGCTAAAACCCACAGAAATGAAGAGCCTGTTCTACGCTGAGCAAACATGATCCTCTCACTCAGCCATGACACCATTAACCAAGAGGGCTTCAGGAAAGAAGAAAGTCCCACCTGGGTCATTCATTTCAGCTCAGTTACTAATTACCCTCTGCAGTCCGTGTATTAACAAGGAAAGGCAGAAGAAGCAAAGGCCAACGAGAACATCCAACAGCAGCTTGATTGATGGATACCTGCAATGATTGATATGAACTCCTCTCATCAGCCACTGCTTGTAACGCACACCTAACCTGGTGGGGGGATTCCTTGGGCTTATCACAGCCTCTTATGCTCATCTAAGCCCTGCCCATCACTGCTCACAGCACCCATGGCATTGCCCAGCATCCCATGAGCACGTGGTGTGACCCCCAGGCTCTGCCAGGTGCTCCAGAATCATGGAATGGTTTGGGTTGGAGGGGACCTCAAAGCCCATCCAGCCCCACCCCCCTGTCATGGGCAGAGACACCTCCCACTGGATCAGGGGGCTCAAAGCCCCATGCTTGAACTCCAGGGAGGGGGCAGCCACCACTTCTCTGGGCAACTTCGGCCAGGGCCTCCCCACCCTCAGAGCAAAACATTTCTCCCCAAGATCTCATCTCAATCTCCTCTTTCAGCTGAAAACCGTTCCCCATCACCCTATCCTTGCACCCCCTGATCAAGAGCCCCTCCCCATCTTTCCTGGAGCCTGTTGAGAACTTGTGACAGTGAGTGCAAAGGTGATTTAGAGCCTTGGTGACGTCCACTCTGCAGGTCACATCACCACTCAGCCACGTCTTCTCCTCACCCACCAACACTCACTTGATGGATCCTCAGTGGGCCCCGAGCACAAGTTCCAGCCCTTCTGAGCAAATCAGGGCGAGCGATGCTCCGTGTCACAGCGCTCCCAGTGCCCCCCGTGTCTGCGGAGGCTCACGGGGCGGAGCGGCCGGCAGTGCCCAGCACCAGCCGTGATGAACAGCCCTGGCAGACAGTCAAGAGGAAGCTGGGAGCACCCAACATCGCCCAGGCAGACAGGGGTAACCACACACTGCTCGCTGCTGCCTGGGATTGCTGCTCTTCAGCCACTTCCACCCAGCCCCTGCCCTCCCAACCAGGAGCAACACTGCCAACTGAGCACAGTCAGCTTGAATCTCCTCCTTTGCTCTTTTGGCAAAGATCAATTATGTGACAACTGCGGAAAACTGACCGGTACTTACCCTGGCCATTCAGGATTTGAGCTCCTGAAGAACTGCAGATGAAGAATCACAACTCAGCACAAGAGCCTACTTTAGCAGGGACTGATTGTGCTCCTCCAGCTCCCTTTGGCTCACATTTCTGGAAGAGAACACCACTCACAAGACTCGCAAACCGAGTAAGGGTCAAAGCTGCTCAGGACCCCTCATCTCAGGCTACAGCTTCACTGTTTGCAGCTCCTCAGCCTAAAAATTGAGGAAAATATCATTATACAGATACAGTTTGCATTTCAGTTACTGAGCCGAGGAGGTCACAGCAAATCAAGGTGGCAGATCCTTACTGCAGCCTCCAATAGGCCAAGTATGGGCACAGATGGAAACTGGTCATGAATTTTGATGCTATGCAAAAATACAGTTTAGGGGTTTTTAATCCAACAGCAGAAAAAAACAGGTCTGGGAAAACCTGGAAGAGCTGAGGCAGTCACTGCTTGACAGGAACCAGTCCTCATTCCAGTTCTATATTGGAAATACATGGCATAGGAAATGTTGCTATTGATGTATTTTGATGTAATTCAAGTAATAAAGTGACCCAGTGTTTCAGCAGAGCAGCACTGAGTACAGAGGTGTTGGTGTTGGGTTTGACACTTCTGGGGTGCTCAGGGATATCCTTTAGCAGTGGACAGGGACAGTTGGACTCGATGATCTCAAAAGTCTTTTCCAACAAAGCAATTCTATGATTCTATGAAACACAAACAATTTAGGAAGGTGGAAAGAGAAAAGTTCCACTGATTTGCAAGCAAAGAGAAAGTTATAAAATTCAGAGGGTATGACTGAAATTCTGATACAGAAACAGACTCATTTAAGAGAAAACCTTGGCAAATTGTGTTGTTCCCATAAAATTGTCATCATATCCCAGCAGGTACAGCAGCACCCAAGCACCAGCTTCAGCTGCACTCACATCACACAGATGCACAGTGCACAAACTCTTTTAATATTTACAATTCTGAAAACATCTGCTCTGAAACAAGCACTATCCTAAGCTGTATTTTCAGGGATAATCGCATCATTTTGATAACAGTATTATTTTAAGAAACCCTCTTCATTTACAGTGTTAATTTTTCAGCAATATGTAATATTTTCTTGCTGTCACTAAATCCAATATTAAATATTTGAAACCAGGCCTCTCAAACTGTGCAGAGATACGTGGGGGGCAATGGAGAGGCCAAACATTTCTGGGAGCTCATTCTGCCCCACAAACCACCCCCTGGCTGCGTGCCCGGGCTCAGCCCCTCTGGCATCGAGCTCAGCCTCGCGAAGCTTCCCAGCCAGATGGGAATTTCGGTTTTACTTTATCCTCAGGAAGATTAAAGGATTAAATGCGAGCCACCAGCCTGAAATGTTGTCACAGACTGCCCTTTGAGGGTTCTTTTGTATTCCCCAAATAAGCTGTGCTACTGCAGCACCGAGGAGAGAACAGAACCACAGAACCACCCAAGCTGGAAGGGACCACGAGGACCATTGAGTCCAATTCCTGTCCCTGCCCAGGACACTCCCAACACTCACACGCTGGAACTGAGGGTCTCTGCTCTGGCTCGGGGCACCACGCTGACGTTCACACTCTGCAGGGCTCCTCACTGCTGGGTGTGGTGGCTTCTCAGGACACACTAATGAAGAAAAATGAGCTGATGGCTCCCTTGGTCACAGCACTGGAGGCTTTTGGAGGTTATAGCCTGGAGGAAAACCACCACGTGTTTCCCTGGATCCTACAGTTCTGTGTCATAGGGACCATACTGAGGACCTGGGCTGGGCAGATGTTCCCTCTGGTCACCAATGTTTTTAATGACCATCAGCCTTTCTGAAAATAAAACATGCCCAGGAAGTCTGACAGGAAAACCCCCTCTCTCCTCCTTGTCTTTATGAAATCATGAAAGTGTGATGGGTTCGTTCCTTCCTTCGCTTCCTGGGTGCAACACAGACCCCGGTGACACCCAGAGGAATAGGGCTGGCGGTCAAAGAACAAATCCTCCTTTGCAAAACACATTTGTGGCTTACATCCTCCTTTCCTTTTCATCAGTTCTCTGGATGAATGAGAGACCTCAAAGGAATGGGGAGAGGAACAACAGACCTCAAACAGAAGCAGCAGCGCTCCCACAGATACTCCCTGACTAGAGCTGCTGCTCCCGCTCCAGACAGAGACACCTGGGAGAAAACTCTTGGGCTTGGGCTGTTCTGCTTCATGTGAAGGAAAAATGCCTTTTGTGTGCAGGAGATCTGGAGAGTTCACTGTGAAGCAGAAGATGCCCCTTCACCTTCCATCACTGCCTGGCAGTCTGGGGTCCTGGCTTCCCCCTCCTCTCTTGTAATTCCACAGAACGGTTTGGGTTGGAAGAACCTTAAAGCTCATCCAGTTCCAATCCCCTGCCGTGGACAGGGACATCTCCCACTGGATCATAGAATCACAGAGTCATTAAGGTCAGAAAAGCCCTCCCAGCTCATCCAGTCCAACCATCAGCCCAACCCCACAGTGCCTGCTGAATCCTGTCCCCAAGTGCCACGGCCACACACATTTTGAACCCCTCCAGGGATGGAGACTCCCCCACTGCCCTGGGCAGCCTCTGCCAGGGCTTCACCACTCTGTCAGTAAAGAAATGTTTCCTGATATCCAATCTGAACCTCCCCTGGCACAACCTGAGGCCATTTCTTCTCTTCCTATCTCTTGTTAGATCAGGTTGCTCAAAGCCACATCCAATCTGGCCTTGACCTTCGTCCCACCAACCAGGTTCATCTTGAGCAAACAATAGTTTTAGATGAAGATTCCACTGCACCTGAAGCTCTCACCAGTGCATTTGTTCATCCACACGGTGTTCTGCAGTAAAACAGAGCCTGCTACAACCCAACCCTCCAAGCCATCATTTTCAGCACTTCACTTTCTGGCAGCTCTGTGCTTGAGCCAACCTTGACCCAAATCAGCATCTCTCCTGTCCCAGCAGGGCCACCCACCAACACCTGATACCGAGGGTCTCAGCACCCCAAGCACAATTTCAGCAAAATCAGTTTTTATATCATTAGCACAGGCAAAGCCAAACCAGGGGAGAGAAAGAGAAACTGGAGTTTTCTGGCTATAAAAGCATTTCTGATGTGTATTTTTCCTGACAGCCATCACAAGCCTCTGTTACAGCTTTGTCTCCACAGCAGTTGGGTCTCCTTTTCAACTGCAGCCTTTTTCATTGTTGTGTTGTCTCCCCAGGTGTTGGCCACGTGTGTTTGTACAGGGCCACTGGCACTGTGCTGCGTGGGTGGGGTCACCATCAATTTCCACATCACGCAATTATTGCTGTAAACTAATTGTAAACCAGAAAATTCGACTGGAATATGCATTTTCTTCCAGCTCCTCATGAGTTTATGTAAAGTCTGTAGCAATTTTTTTATTAGAGATGTAAAACTTATCTTCATGGAGCCCACGATTTTAGATCTCAAATGTTCTTCTATCCAGCTGTTCCAAATGTCCTGAGCCCTCATAGATACCATGGGTATCACAAGAATAATTAATCTATTAAGTATTTTTTTAAAATATATAAAAAATGAGTGATATTCACTATGACATCTCCAAGAGTGGCTTTTCCTGGGTACCCACAGCCATCAGGTCACTCCCCCAAGTATTCCAGAGCAGAGGAATTAAGTGCCCAGCAGTAGCACCGCTGGCAACACTGAGCACAGCTTGCACAGCACAAACAGAAATAAAGACAGCAAAGCCATGCAGGGTTTTTTAGAGAGTGAAAACTGCCTATTGTTGTCCTTTTTTATACTAAAAAATATATCCAGGAATGATTTCTGAATGCCCAGGTCCGACACGGAGCCAGAGAGGCAGAACTCTGATCCTGTGAGATCCGAGGGATGTTTTCCAGCCCAGGAAGGCAACGGGGCAGCTCCTCCCAGCATCCCAAGGCTCCCAAGGACAAGGGCTCCTGGCTCCCAAGCACCCACACACTTTCCCCTGGCTGGGGCTGTCACAAACTCTGACTTGAAAAGCTGCTCCTCTTCCAGACCCCACACAATCATCTCAGTAACTCTGATGATGTTCTCACTGTCTTTTGAGTCTGCAAATATCAAAGCTGTCTGGTGATCCCGCTCATCACCCAGCACAAGGGAACCTGATCTTTTCTGGGACCTCATATCAGCTCCAGGACACCCGAAATCACACCAGACCCTGTCTACAGAGATGCGGATGCTATTCCATATGTCCAGGGCATTACATCTACCTCCCATCCTCTGTTTGTGAAGTTGGCTGCTCAAACCCAATGCAGTTCTCACATTATCTCAAATTTCATCTTACTTTTTTCCCCAAACACATATCCTATTTGTCAAGCTCATTTTTAAGTCTAATACCATCCTCTAAAAGGCCCAAATCACCTCTCAACAAGGTGCTGCGTTTGCATTTGAATTCACAGATAGGCTCTGTGGTTCATCATGTGTGCAGAAGAGGCCTAGAGTAGCCTCAAGCTCACCAGGATCCACGCAGAAAGGAAAATTAAGGATTGCAGGGCCAGAAATCAGTCACTGGGGTGGTCAGGGGGTGAAGACCTGCTCACACAAGAGGAAGGTCGTACGGATGAGCAACATATAGGCTGGTTCTGTGTAAATACATCATGGACCTCACCAGGGAGAGAAAAGCTGTGTTTGGGTGGAGAAGCAAGTCTGGCAGCAGTGGGCAGGAATAGACAGGGCTGGAAACTAAAATACAGTGAGCTTTCGAGACACTTGTGACCAGGGGCACTGGGGACAAAGAGCCAAACTATTTTTAGGCTGTGAGTTGATCCACATTGTACAAATACACCCAGGGTGTTCGTGACAAAATAAACTGGACACAGCGACCTCGTGCTTCCCCCTCCCCAAGCCCTGCTGCCTCCCAAGTCTCTCCCAGCTGATAGATCCCTGCCAAACACCTCCCTGCTGAGGAAGGGGCAGCTTCCTCACAGGAAACTCCCCCCACAGGAGACTCCTGACCTGCTGCACCCCGACACCAACCTGCAGCCTGACCTGTCGGGAACCGCGTCCTTCGGCTGCGCGAGCACCGGGCACGGCCTGGGGAGCAGAGGGGATGTGGAGCTGGGTCACCAGCACCAACTGGCCCTGCCCAAGGGGACACGAGCTCCTGCTCTGCTGGTTTCTCTGCTGCAATGCATGTTCACTACGAGAAAAGCCATTGTGTGGTGGTGTCTGCAGAGCCAGCCAGGGCTCAGGAAGGGTCGCCGATAAATGGCCCCCGCGTGGCAGGAGGTGGCAGTTGGTTTCATTCCTGTTGATCCAGAGCCATGGTGTAAGCAGAGCTGGAGAGTTGGCATCACCTGTGCAACAGACACAGGCTTCACTTGGCTAGGAATCATGGAAGTTGGAAAAGACCTCTCAGCTCATCCCATCCAACCATCAGCCCAACCCCACCGTGCTGAATAATCCACGGCCTGAAGTGCCACATCCACAGGCAATAAAACTGACAAACTGCAATGACCACTTTGATAATTTTTTAATGCAAGAGTGTTCTAAACCAACCTGTTCTTAAGCAGGCTGTCGACAGATAAGAACAGAGAGTTAAATATGCAAGGACAGGGTTTCCTATTTCTACTGGTAATTACACACTAAAGACAAATACTAAATAATCAAGATATGCTTCTAGGTAGTGTTTGGTTTTGGAGTTTTTGGCTTGTGATTCTATTTTGGTGTTTTGATTCTTTGCTTTTTAAACAATAGTGAAATTTCAGTGGATATTTCATATTCTAAGATGATATTATTGGAGATTTGGGGGTTTGTTTCTTTTAGGCAGTACACTGTGCCATCACTCAACCACACCAGTGGTTCCTCAATCAGGCACAGCACATAGCATGAGATCCTTAAGCTACATTTCCTGAGACTGTGCTACAGGTGGATCTTCAGACAAGCCTTTGCTGAATTTGAGACATGAAGCACCAATGTGAAGTCTCACTTCAAAGCAGCACAAGCTACCAAGAACACGTTAGATATGAATTCTCTATACAAAGTGACTTCGCATTGCAAAAAACATTTCAAAACAGCAGCATAACTTCACAGAATGGGTTGGAAGGGACCTCAAAGCCCACCCAGTTCCACCCCCTGCCATGGGCAGGGACACCTCCCACTGGATCAGGGGGCTCCAAGCCCCATCCAACCTGGCCTTGAACACCTCCAGGGATGGGGCAGCCACCACTGCTCTGGGCAGCCTGGGCCAGGGCCTCCCCACCCTCATTGTGAAGAATATTTTTTCCCCCTTTCCAGTGGGCTGAATTCACTGCTCAGGTCACACAGCCACCCGACAACATCTCTGAACCCATCTGGTCCATTCAGCAGCAGCAACTTTGGGTCCTGAAGTCAACGAGCATCCCTCTGGCTCTCACCAAGATGCAGAACAGCCTTCCCCAAGTCAGGGATCCCCCAGATACATTCTAACCCAGGCCCCTCCTTGGATGAAGGCACAGATCCACAAGACATTGTAGGTTATAGAATGGACCTGCCTCTCCACAGGTAAACTCCAATGAGAAGAGCTGTCCTGCTCAGTTTAACAGTGCCTTGATCTGCCTGCCCTGCAGAGCCAGCAAAGTTTCAAACTGGAAAACTAAAACCACCACTTGCATCCACGTGACGGGAAAATTCAGACTGTTCTTGTAGGTAAACTCTGAATTTTATTATTTCATTATGCGTTAATCTTGTCATAATGAGCAGATCCTCATATATTAAATAAAGGAATTTTATGTTCAGCACCTGTGTCTGAGCACAGACCTCACTGAGATAATCAGGTACACAGGAACATCAGCAGCGTGCTGGAGCTCAGATGCAATTATTCTGATAAGCAGCCCGCGCCGACACCAAGCACTGCCCGAGCCCAAAGCAGCTCTGCAGCCTCGTTTAAGGATTGCCATTTAGGATTTATTTCAAAGTATGAATACTGCCCAGTCTGCAAAATCACAGGGAGCAATTAGGAGCGAAACTCAACTCCCACAGCAAGAACAGAGCAGCACTGAGACAACCTGGACCCTGCACGCACCAGGTTCTCAATTCCTTTTTGATCTGGGACTCAACGAGTGTGTTCCGTCACCAGAGGACACCAAGATGGAACCTGACACGGGGACACTGGGGAGGAGGCAGCTGTTCAGGAAAATGGTTTAACAGAAACAGCTCCTCTGCTGCTTGGAAATCCTCCTGAGTCCAGCTGGGGAGCTTCACGGGCTCTTGATTTAAGGAAAAGGCACAGCTCCCCCCCCCCATCTCCTTCAGGAACACAATTCTCTTCACTCTCCCACTCTTCAGAGACCTCGATATCCCAGTTACACACAACGCCTTCCACCCTCAAGGAGATTAAAGATCTTTGAAGGCCTTTCTGCTATTTAACCCAAACCAAATGCATTTTCAACTGATCCATAAAAAAAAAAACCCTGTGCAACTCACTGCTATCAGATACAGGGATTCAGAAGGGATCTGGGGGTATTTGTGGAAGGCTGCTCCACTGGTGGCTGTTAAATTCAATGGTCAAGAAGCCCCCACCAGTAACTGCTGAAAGCTGGGAACGAGAGCTGGGGGGGGGGGGGGGAGTAGGGGGGAAGGGAAGGAAGGACTGCTCTACCCAATCTCCATTTCCCACCTTGTTTTAGTCACCCACTGTCAACCAGCCACTGGTCTCAACCAAGCCTTTAATATGAAATATTGTGGCATTAATTTCATTTTAATATGAAACATTGGTTTTACTTGAGAAAACCCCCAAGAAGCCCTGCAGTGTCTGTGTCACTGAGATAAGCCAAGTCCTGAGGCCTTGGTCAAAGCCAAAGAGGGTGTCTGAACACACGTATGTGAGCTTGACCAGAGCACTCCCAAGAGTAAATGCAGAGGAAGGCTCTGCTCGTGGTGTCTGGGTCACCCAGACAAAGGGGAAGTTCCTGAGCAGTGGGTTTCCATTTAATGTTCTCCTGTGGTGGTTCGGAGTCCCTACCCAATGCTCTGACCTTGGGTGTCCACCAGGACTGAGCATCAGTTTGGAATCCTCCACCCTTGGAAACCCAGGGTGTTCCACTGCTCCCGCTCTGGGCCTCCCCTTCTGGCACTGAAGCCACCCAAGGAACTCGGTCATTGTGATTGATCCCCCCACCCCACTGCTGGATGAGACCTTCCTGAGGCAGACATCAAGAAGACTGCTACCAGGGTCTCAAACTGCACTGTGTTCCAGGTAAATCCACCCACCTCCCACCCAAAAGAGGACCCAGCTCATCATCCAGGCAACCAGAAAACACAGTAAAAGCCACAGGGATAGCAAATCTACGGTTTGCACTTGAAGAACATAAGCCAGTCCAAAGAAAGATAAACCACAACGAAACCGAACCGGTGTGCAAGACTTATCCTGGGGAAAAGCTTTCACAGCATCAGAGCAGAGGTGATGGAGCCCAACGAACCACGGAGCACCAGCCATGGCTCTCATTTCTACAGACAGTGACTGGTAACACCACACTGGCTGTGGCACTGAGCTGGAGTTCATACCATAACCCTCACTTTCATAGCAAACCTGCATTCTGCACACAGCAAGCACCTGGGCATCACCACCCTCAGACAACACCTTTGCTCCACTCCAGCCTCTTGCAATACAGAGCAGCCCAAACACCTTCCCAGCACCAGCTTTAAGGCTGAGCTGCAGGGTCAGCTTTATAAAGATGGTGAGATGAGCACCTCCTGTGCAGTCACCTAAACTCCAACCAGCGTCAGCTGCGTGGTGTGAGGGAGCCACTAAACAGGGATATTATTAATCAATGTGTGATCACTACGGAAGAACTCCAGGAACAACTCTCCTCCCCCTGATTTTCACCAGGGAAAGCATCAGACATTGCAAGGGCATAAGCTCTGGCAGAATTTGGCTTGAACTACTGCTAAGTGATAAGATGCAGGAATGTCTTCTCCCCCTGTCAGGGCCATTGAGCTGAACGAGACCGTCCCCGTACGAGAGCTGCAAGCAGTGGTGACCCCTGTGCCCAGCAGGCACTGGCAGAATGTGCAGCCATAATTCACTCAGCTGAAAGCACTCAAATGCCAGTATTTTCCTACCAAGTTGTTTCTCTTGCACAGACTTTTATCTTCGGTCCATTTTGACATCTCAAGAAATTCATCCCATCACCAGCTGTAAGTGCTGCGGAGCAGCTGCTTCTGGTTCTCACTGCAACGGCTTCACTTCAAAACCCCAAAGCCTTCCAAGTCACCCCATTTCTGGAGCTGTTCTGGATCCAAAGGGAGCTCTCTGAAATGGGGTTTGGATTATTATAAGCTCCAAACACATGCAGTTTTGCTCCCACACACATCACTTCCACTGATGTACTGAGTGTGAACACGGTGGAACACAGACACGGTGGGTTCAGGGTGGGAACACTGGGATGGGGGGGGAGCTGCTGCCCCAGGATGCAGATATCCCAGCTCAGGCAGTCCCTGGCCAGAGGTGCTGGAGCACTGCTCACCGTGTCAGCCTGTGGGAACCCCCCCAGCATTGAAGGGATGGTGGTTGACCCCAGACCAGCACTGCTGGACCCCCAGAGCCATCACAGCCTGCAGGACAGGGTGACCCAAGGTGCTGCAGCTGCACAAAACCACACTGGAATAAATAAAGTAGCACCAATTTGATCTCTCCTCACCATTCCCTACATTCACCTTCCTTCCATGCTGGGCTGGACTGCCCTGTGACTGTCCTGGGCTGCCTTGGCCGTGCTGTCTTCTCCCCCAGAGCACTCGGGGACAGCTTCCCCGAGCAGGAGCACCACCAGGCCCTCAGTGCCATCTGCACCGAGCGCTTTGTTTGCAGAGCACGGCCACCTCCTGTTTGCTACCTTCAGAAATGAAATTGCTCGATGAGGAGCCATCACAGGGAAACGTTTCTGTCATCCTCGTCGGCCACCTCAGCTCCACAGCCTCCTGAATGCGAATTACCGTCTTAAGCAGTTTATTCATTCATGGCAATCTGTTCATTTATTTCTAAGAGATTGTAGAGCTGCAGGAAGCCTGCCACGGGTTTCTTCCTCTATAAACTCTGACTACAAGAAATTCTTTATTTTTCTCAGATAATTTCTGCTTCCATTCTGCTGGGCTTTTGCCTGAGACAGCCCTGGTCGCAGAAACAAAAGATTTAGAATTGAGAGCAGCCCTGAGAAGGACCTGGGGGCTCTGGTGGATAAGAAGCTTGACATAACCCAGCAATTTGTTCTTGCAGCTCAGGCGGCCAACGGTGTCCTGGGCTCCATCCAAGGCAGTGGAACAAGAAGAGAGAGAGAGAGGGGATTCTGCCCCTCTGTTCCGCTCTGGTGAGACCCCACCTGGAGCCCTGTGCTGGAATCCCCAACTTAAGAAGGAGATGAAACTGTTGGAGCAGGTCCAGAGGAGGCCATGGAGATGATCCAAGGGCTGGAGCCCCTCTGCTGTGAGGACAGGCTGAGAGAGTTTGAGGTTGTTTGGAGAGAGACGGTTCTGGGGAGACCTTATTGAGGTCTGTCAATACTTAATGGAGGCTGATAAGAAAGATGGAGAAAAACTTTTTAGCAGAGCCTGTAGCAATAAGACAAGGGGTGATGGTTTTAAACTGAAAGGGGAGAGGTTTTTGCTAGACATTAGGAAGAAATGTTTTCCTGTGAGGGTGGGGAGGGCCTGGCCCAGGTTGCCCAGAGCAGTGGTGGCTGCCCCATCCCTGGAGGTGTTCAAGGCCAGGTTGGATGGGGCTTTGAGCCCCCTGATCCAGTGGGAGGTGTCCCTGCCCGTGGTGGGGGAGTGGGACTGGATGGGCTTTGAGGTCCCTTCCAACCCAAACTACTCCATGATTCCATGACTTTGTGTAAGAGAAGCTGATGGTTGTGCCAGCAGGACAGCAAAGCATGTCATGAAGCAGCTATTAGTATTTTGGTGACCAGCACTGGTACAGATGTCCTGAACTTCTCCGAGTACCACAAAACGAACGCTCTTAACCTGGTCCTGATACACTGAAGAGCCTTGTTTTTAGCATTCAGCTCCATTCGATATCACAGGCACAAAACCCAGGAACCCGTATCTCCAGACTATCTTTGGGTGACAGAAACATAAAAAAGCAAAATTGAGTCCACCCCAATTTTTAAAGGGCAACATTGCAAAACATTCCTGAGCCACGTTGTTCAGATCTTCTTGTACCCTTCTTTGGCTGCTGTTCAGTCCCTCTCAAAAAATACCCCCCCTAGTTACGAGCAGCCTGCCAAAAATCAATGTTACAAGCATATTTTTAGGGTCCATTCTAAACCTGGAGACAGAATCTGCCCCAGTGACCTGAGCTCCCACAGCAGCCACCCAGGACCCAACCTTCTTTCTTGTGCCTGCAAGTGATTTCGTGCAAACAAAAGTGATGCTAAAGGACCTGATGAATTGGTGCCAGCAGGGACGCAGGAAAACAGCAAACACAGAGAAGATGAAAGAAAAACAAGCCTCTTGTCACAGGCACTGGTGACATCCTGGCTGATTTCAGGTTATCTATAAAATGCCAGGACAATTATCCCTCACTCTGCCCACCTCTGCTGCCTTCATTTGTCAACGACCCAAGCTACAGCTTCTTCTTGACTGAACCTGCTCCTCTCCAGCACCGCTGGGAGAAGGTGCTGTTTGTTAGTGACAACTGACCTGTGCAGCCTCTTCTGCTGCTGATGCCTTGCCCTCTTGAGAGGAAAACGTGACTGGTAGCAGCCTGAGAAGAAGGACTTGGGGTGCTGATTGAGGAGAAGCTGGGCACGAGCCGGCGACGAGTGCTCCCAGCCCAGAAACCCACGGTTTGTGAGACCCCTCCGGGAGTCCTGTGTCCACTTCTGGAAGGAGATGGAACTGTTGGAACAAGGGCAGAGGAGGCCACAAAGATGATCCGAGGGCTGGAGCACCTCCAGTACGAGGGCAGGCTGAGAGAGTTGGAGTTGTTCAGCCTGGAGAAGAGAAGGCTCTGGGGAGACCTTAGAGCAGCCTCCCAGGACTGAAGGGGCTCCAGGAAGGCTGGGAAGGGGCTTTTTACAAGGGCTTGGAGAGACAGGAAGAGGGGGAACGGCTTTAAACTGGAAGGGGGAAGATTTAGATTAGACATTAGGAAGAAAATCTTCACGACGAGGTTGGGGGGACCCTGGCCCAGGTTGCCCAGAGCAGTGGTGGCTGCCCCATCCCTGGAGGTGTTCAAGGCCAGGTTGGATGGGGCTTGGAGCCCCCTGATCCAGTGGGAGGTGTCCCTGCCCATGGCAAGGGTGGACCTGGATGGGCTTTAAGGTCCCTTCCAAACCAAACCGTTCCATTATTCTTTTCTATAAAACACCCCTAATTCCAGCCCCCTCCCAGCAGGCACCAATCCCGTGCCCATGCTGTGCTGTACAAGACCAAGCACGGGTTCCACTACAGCTTCAGGGAGATTTAAACACTGGCCTTTCCCTTCCCTCTTAACTGTATTATCTGAGTAACCTTTAGCAAAAAGACAAAGTCATTTAAAGCTCTATTAAGCAGGGCCAGGCTCCCGGCTCAGCCGCCCCTCTGCCAGGCTCTGGCAGCCCTGGGGCTCTGTCGCAGAGCGTTGCAAACAAGAAAAGATCATTAACTGCTCAGAAATGATCCCCGCGGTCCCAGTTTGCATTTAAAAGAGTATATCCTTAGCTCAAATATAGGCTTATCAAACAAAGGGTAACGCGAGCTCATCAGCCGGAGAGCTGTCAATATTACTTAAGTTCAGTTGATTCAGAAGTTTCAAATTACAGTCATCGTGGATAATCTGTAATTTAAAGCAGGGAGCACTTCCTGAGCACTGACTTATAATTTCTTTTGAAATAGGAAATAGAGATAAATAGAAAATGCAACCCGAGAGCCTGCAGGCAGAGGCTCTCTGTGACTTGGGTCATCCTCACCGCTGAGAATCTGCCCGTGTTCAAGAGGCCAGCGGGTTGGGTCTGAGTCTAATCCAGGTGGAGCAGACGGGTTCTACTTACAAGAGGGGACTGGCAGGTAGGATTTGCCAGGGAAGCGTTGCAGGTGAGGCTTGAGGGCTCTCTGATGCTTGTTCCCATGACTGTCCCACCTCATCTGTCCCTTCAAGAGCACCAGCCAAAGCCACTCTGGAGACACTTGAGAATCCAATGCCCTCAGTCACACGGTGCGAATGTTGGGAGTGTCCTGTGTAGGGGTGGGAGTTGGACTCAAAGATCCTTTTGGGTCCCTTCCAACTCGGGTGATTCTGTGAATCACGTGGTGATGCTGGGGCCTGGCTCACCTGACATCTCACCATACTTCAACTCTTGTGAAGAGAGCAAAGTTTTTATAACCCACTTGTGCTCTCTAAGAGCTTACACATTGTGTAACTCCACCTTTATGGACAAACCTTCTTCTGAGGTGTCCAGGGGGAGGTGTCTTTGCCCATGGCAGGGGGTGGGGGCTGGAACTAGATGGGCTTTAACGTCCCTTCCAACCCAAATCACTCTGTGATTCTATGGTTCTATGTCACAGATCTACAAACTGTGCCACAGGCAAGATTATTAATCAATAAATTCCCAATGCAGAGCACACGTCAGCTGTAGCTGGTGACACATAATCAAACCAACTGTGTTACGTTATCACTGGGCAGCTGGGGAGCTCTCTGCCCCCTTCCCTTGGCTCCTCCTCCTCCTCACTACTGGGTAAGAGCCTGTAAAGAGCAGTCACCTGGTGTTTTCTGTGGTGCATGAGCTTTCTGTGTGGTACCTTCTTTGTATCACCTTAACTCCACACAGACAAGACAAAAATGGTTCAAAGCAGCTTTGCTTTCACCCAGCCCAATCTGGCCCAGTTACCACCTTGATGGCCGTCACCTTGGTGGCTTCCAGGACACCTGCAGGTTAGCAAGCAAGGCCAGCAGGTTGCCAAGTGTCTGCCAGGTCTCCCCATTCTCCTTCCCCAAGTCACTGGACAACCTCTGTGCTTGGGATGGCTGGCAGGGCTACCCCCACGGTGGAGAAGCTGTGAACAGCAGCTCTGCTCAGGGGTTGTTTTCTAGCAAAACCACCTCCATTCAGAGGTCATTTTGGCTAAAATGTTGAACCTCCAGGACTGAGGTCGTCAGCTTCCAGGAAAGGGGGGCTGAGCAAGCAACGCTTCACAATTTTAAGGTATAAAAGATCCAAAGGAGTTGTTCAGCCTCACAGAATGAAATGACACTTTCACTCAAGGCCAGCAGAACTTCACCAGAAGGGATACCAAGGTGGAGGTGAGTGCCAGGGAGCACAGCCCGGGCTCTCTGGTGGCACCAGCTTAGTACAAACAGATACAAGGAAGAGCAGAACAAGTAATCCGGGCAGTGTCCCAGGGTTACAGAGCCAAAGGCAGACCTGAGTCATGCTGCTTCCCTTGTGTCAGGATGAGGCAGCAACAACAGAGGACCAGGGCACCTGGCTGTCATGAAGATCAGCCTCAGTTTATCTTGTGCCTCCAGCGGGTTGCTGCTCTGTATTGGCTTTGGCATTTCTGTGCAGGAGAACGAGGTGGTCTGACAGCCACGCAGCCTCTACAGGGTGAGCAGAGCACTGCCACAGCCCACACCGAGCAGGGCTGTGCTTCTCTTTGAGAACAATCCTTGCCAAGTGCCACCCGCTCAAAGCCATCCTTCAGACCGACCTCACTGCTGGAGAGGTTATGGAGAATGACCCATCCCTGGAGGTGTTCCAGGCCAGGCTGGGTGGGGCTTGGAGCCCCCTGATCCAGTGGGAGGTGTCCCTGCCCATGGCAGGGGGTGGGACTGGATGGGCTCTGAGGTCCCTTCCAACCCAAACCATTCCATGGTTCTGTGATTCCCTGCCAGGGCAGAGCCCAACACCGCAACGGCGGAGCTGGACACGCCCCGACACGGCACAGGGAACAATGGGAAAACACCACAACCACTGCCACCCAAAGCAGAGCCCTCACAGAATGGTTTGTGTAGGAAGGGACCTTAAAGATCTTCCATTTCCAAGCCCCTGCCATGGGCAGGGACACCTCAATCCCTGTTCATTGCCGTTACGTTACAGCTTTCCCTTCCCACGAGCCCCCGAACGCTCCTTCCTGTGGTTCTGTGTTCCTCCCTCCATCACCAGTGATGGGGGCTGCAACTCCCTCTGCAAAGTCCACGGCAGAATATTTAAGCTAATCCCTCCCTCCCTCCTCTCTGCACTAAAGGGCTGGGAAGCCAAATGCTTTCAGCTCTGCAAATCCCCCGGCTGCGGCAGAGCATCGCCAGGAGCAGCTCAGGCGATGGAGGAGAGCGGCTGAATTCACTGCCAACCCCAGTGCCGCAAGTTTGCAGCTGCCCTGCTCCTTTCCTGAGAGGAACAAATCATTTCACAGCTTTCCATGGATGGGTATAAATGTTTGAACACGTGACAGGTAATGCTAAAGCGTTACCATTGTTCAAAAATGAAAATAGAAACAAATATCTCTGCCGTGGAGAAAACTTGAATTTAGCTTTGTAAAATACAATGGTGTGAAGAAAAAATCTTGGTTCAATGTATTAACAACCTTACAAAGATCTCTGCTCTCCAGCGTGGGAAAGACCTGGCAGGTAAATCACACATTAAATACCAGATTCAATTATCAAGTCATAAATATTAACTTAAGTCAATTCTGTCCTAAGAAAGCCTCTTTAACAGAGGATGGATAAGTTTTGCCTTCACTTTATTGCCCTCTGCTGTAGAAGAAGGGGCTTGCACTGCCACTGCCACCATTGCCACCACCTGCCACTGCCACCACTGCCACCATCACCAGCTGGCAGGGGCTGAACATGAGGCAGCAGTGGCCCAGGGGGCCAAGAGGGCCAATGGCATCTTGGGCTGTGTCAGACACAGCGTGGGCAGCAGGAGCAGAGCAGGGATTGTGCCCCTGCACTGGTCACTGGGGAGGCCACACCTGGAGTGCTGGGGTCAGTTCTGGGCCCCTCACTCCAAGAAGGACATTGAGGGGCTGGAGAGCATCCAGAGAAGGGACCGGAGCTGGGGAAGGGGCTGGAGAACAGGGGTTGTGGGAGCGGCTGAGGGCCCTGGGGCTGTTTATCCTGGAGAAGAGGAGGCTGAGGGGAGACCTCATCCCTGTCTCCAACTGCCTGAGAGGAGGCCGTGGGGAGGTGGGGGTTGGTCTCTTCTCCCCAGTGACAGGGGATGGGATGAGAGGAAATGGCCTCAAGTTGCCCCAGGGCAGGGTCAGATTGGACATCAGGAAACATTTCTTCATGGAAAGGTTTTCAGGCCCTGTCAGAGGCTGCCATGGAGGGGCTGGAGTCCCCATCCCTGGAGGGGTTTAACAGCTGATTGGATGATGTGCTCAGGGATCTGGTTCAGTAACGGACAGGTACAGTTGGACTTGATGATCTCAAAGGTCCAACCAACCTATTTATGATTCCAGAAACACCACAATGTTAGGGTGAAATCGATGTCAGCAACAGTTTTAAGGAGAAAAAAAAATCTTTACAATTAAAAATAAGAAAGGGTATAAATATTCCAATGAGATTTTTATCATTAGACAGATCTTCGGGGTGAAAAAGCCCCTCCCAGTGATATTTTTCACACAAATAGTTTATTGTGCCTTTGATTGGCATCGGTTCCTCACGTCCAAGAACCTCTCAGACTCTGGTCTTTGGTCACCTGGGCAGACTCTCGGCCAAGGGGCTCAGGATAGCAAACCCTTCGTGGCACACGCTGCCCGGTGATCAGAGCCAACACAGAAACAGGGAACAGAGATGAAAAGTGAATGTTGTTCCCTTTAATTTGATGGGAAGGGCTTTTTCAAGCATTACAATGTTCTGTTCAGATTAACTTATCTCTGCTTTGCCACAGAAGCCCGAACAGCTGGAGGGAAGCAAGGAGGAAACCGAATAAATAAATACAGGGGTAAACAAATAAATAAACACAAGATGATTAAGTTTTTGCATTCAGATTTTACCAAGAGCAAAAACAAAAGGATATTTGGAATGTTGTTGTGCACAACCAGTCCTGGCAAAGTAAATAAAGCATTTTTAAATACAGATTTTTGTTGGTGAGGGGGCAGCGGTTCAGTGCCACAGCTGTGGGGCAGGGAATCCCCTCCTCTCTTTGGGAAGGGGTGGGACCATGTCCTAGGACAGAGCTACCTGAGGGTGTCCTGAGCAGCAACAGTGATCCCACGCAACTCCATCCTGAGTTGTGAGCATCCCACAGGCTGCAAGTGCCATGAGGTGCCCATGGGCTGGTGTCCAGAAGAACTCAGCACCAGGAACCTTTCCCTGGGGTGCCCTTATCTGCTGTGAGGTGCAAAGGTTCAGCAGTGAGTCCAGGAGGCCACAGAGATGATCCGAGGGCTAAAACATCTCCCGTACCAGGACAGGCTCATTGGGGGTGGAAGGGACCTCAAAGCCCATCCAGTCCCACCCCCTGCCACAGGCAGGGACACCTCCCACTGGATCAGGGGGCTCAAAGCCCCATCCAACCTGGCCTTGGACACCTCCAGGGATGGGGCAGTCACCACTGCTCTGGGAAACCTGGGCCAGGGCCTCCCCACCCTCACAGCAAAACATTTCTCCCTAAGATCTCATCTCAATCTCCCCTCTTTCAGCTGAAAACTGTTCCCCCTCATTCTATCCCTGCACTCCCTGATCAAGAGCCGCTCCCCAGCTTTCCTGGAGCCAGTCAGTCCTGGGAGGCTGCTCTAAGGTCTCCCTGGAGCCTGTTCTTCTCCAGGCTGAACAACCCCAACTCTCCCAGCCCATGCTCATAGCAGAGGGGCTCCAGCCCTTGGATCATCTCTGTGGCCCCCTCTGGATTCGCTCTGTGCCTCTTTTACTGAAATTCATTCTTGTCAAGGTACAAAAGGTTGAGATTGGTTCCCATGGAGCACCATCAGCAGAATCCTGATACTGGGTAGGGGAAGGGAGGAGGGAATGAGTTGCATCCCAAGGTTTTGGAAAGCTTTGTGCTAAGGACCTGAACTCAGGCTGTGCTGCGTTCCTCACCTGAGCTCCTTCCCTGCACTGTATTTCAGCAGGGAATGAAGGGGTGAGCGCGCGCGATGCTGCTCGAGGCGAGATGCAGGGAGTGACAGGCGGTGAAGGGTTCCTGTCAGCAGCTCCAGAGCCAGGACAGCCCCCAGAGACAGTGTCTCCCCAGCCTACAGCATCTTTCACACACCTTTCGGTCAGCATTAGCAGTGCTCGCCCTGCAATGGGGGCAGAGCAGCCTTGCTGCCCGGGGCAGGCTTCATAGGATCATGGAATTTGTGGTTTGAAAAGGTTTGGTTTTTCTGGTTGGAAAAGACCTTTGAGGTCACTGAGTCCAACCATACCTGTCCAGTACCAAACCAGATTCCTGAGCACCTCATCCACCCGTCTTTTAAACCCCTCCAGGGATGGGGACTCCACTCCTCTCCCTGGCAGCCTCTGACAGGGCCTGAGAACCCTTTCCATGAAGAAATGTTTCCTGATGTCCAATCTGACCCTGCCCTGGGGCAACTTGAGGCCATTTCCTCTCATCCCATCCCCTGTCACTGGGGAGAAGAGACCAACCCCCACCTCATCACAACCTCCTCTCAGGCAGTTGGAGACAGGGATGAGGTCTCCCCTCAGCTCCTCTTCTCTAAGCTAAACAAGCCCACGTCCCTCAGCCTCTCCTCGTAGGACTTCCCAGGCCCTTCGGAAAAGCAGACCTCAAGGTGGGGCTCTGCCCTGTCAGTGCATCCTGATTTTGGGGAAGGTTCACCTGCACAGCTGAACTTCCCACCCAAGACATACTTAGAACCTTTTCCAGCCTCCCAGTGCCCCTTTTCCAGGGCCCTGGCTGGATGCCCCCTCTCCATTCCCTTTTGAGATACAACCCAAGAGCCATGAGCACCTCAACAGCTTTCTGTCTGGGCTGCAGCTCTTCCCCACCATCAGCTCAATGTGTGAAGCAGTGGCTGAGGTGATGAGATATTTATCAGTGTGTTCTAGCACACAACAAACAAAAATAAGGCAGTAGTTTGCTTTTTTTCTGCATGGATTAAGCGCATACCTGGAGATTTTAACACATCTTCTATTCCAGAGTGAGCACAGGAATAGCTTCACAATCCCAAACTCGCCAGAAATTAAATGAAAGGAGATACAAAGGATTTGTAAAGCCCAATAACAGAGAACTGGAAACTAGCAGAGAAGAACAGATGAAGATACCACTTTTCAATAATAGGATTATATTATCTGCTGTCCTGAGATATCCAAACCCAATCCATTTTTTGTCTGAGTTGCCACGCTAATCGCTGCGGCTGGCAGAGAGCCTGCCTGCTCCCACAACACCAGCACTGTGCCAGGGGGGCACGTGAGGAAAGGGCCTGGGCAACAGAAACACAGTCTTTAAGGCAGAACTTGGAAGGATGCTCTGTGGGTAACACTGGAGCCACGATTACCTGGGAGGATGCTTATGCGCTGCGTAAATGAAAGGACGCTTTCCGTGCCCCTGGAGGAAAGTGCTGTATTTTTAGGCTCTAAACAGCAACTGACAGGGTTTGGTTGTTGGTCACGAATCAAACATGACACAACACGTTGACACAGCAGTTGGCTATTTCCTACTCCACCCCCTGCAATTCACACACAGGCTTTGGGAAACGCTGTCACGAACTCCCCACGGCAGCGCAGCCGGGCTGGAAGCACCTCGGCACAGCACAGCACCCCCAGAGCTGTCCCGTGGGCAGCGTGACCACAGCTCCGTGGAGCACACAACATCCACAGCTGCATCCTGGATCTCTACCCCATTTCTTCCATCTCAGGTCATAGAGAAGAGACCCCAGAAGCCGTCAGAATGGGCCCTGCCAAGGGACTGGTTTTATCATTAATTTAGAGCAGAGGGTTTGGGGGTGCAGGAGGGTGGGCAGCAGCTTTGCTCCACCCAGCCAGGCCAGCCCACTCCCCCTCGAGGTGAGGACACAAGGGACCGTCATGTCAGCCCCAGGCTGAGCCCCTACCCTGACACAGACCACCTCCTCTCCTGAGGGGAGACCTCATCCCTGCCTACAGCTCCCAGATAGGAGGTTGTGGTGAGGTGGGGGTTGGTCTCTTCTCCCCAGTGACAGGGGATGGGATGAGAGGAAATGGCCTCAAGTTGCCCCAGGGCAGGGTCAGGAAACATTTCTTCCCTGAAAGTGTTCTCAGGCCCTGCCAGAGGCTGCCAGGGGGTGGAGTCCCCATCCCTGGAGGGGTTTAAAAGATGGGTGGATGAGTTTCTCACGGACAGGTTTTAGTAAGTGGACAGGTACAGTTGGACTCGATGATCTCAGAAGTCTTTTCAGAGACTTCTCAGAATGAAGTCTCTGACTTCTTCTCAGAGACAGATTCTCTCAGAATTCTGTGATTCTATGATAGGAGAGTGGTCTTCAGCTTGCTGTCTGAGCCAAAGTTATCCCTCAAATCCTTGCCCTGTTCTTCCCTCAGCAGAACGTCTCAGAAGAGCCAAGCACAGAACAAGGTTTGTCTCCAGCAGTCCCAGTAAGCAGCAAGTTTTGGCTGAGAGACAGGAGCTTGGCTGAAGAGACCTCCTGTGCCAACTCCAGCCTTGGCCTCGCTGCATCCCAGAGAGTCATAGAGTCAGCCATAGAACCACAGAACACTTTAGGGTGGAAGAGACCTCAAAGCCCATCCAGTTCCAACTCCCCTGCCACGGGCAGGGACACCTCCCACTGGGTCAGGGGGCTCAAAGCCCCATCCAACCTGGCCTTGAACACCTCCAGGGATGGGGCAGCCACCACTGCTCTGGGCAACCTGGGCCAGGGCCTTCCCACCCTCACAGCAAAACATTCCTTCCTAATGTCTCATCTCAATCTCCCCTCTTTCAGCTCAAAACCATTCCCTCTCGTCCTACTCCTGCACTCCCTGTTCAAGAGCCTCTCGCCAGCTTTCCTGGAGCCCCTTTCAGTACTGGGAGGCTGCTTTAAGGTCTCCCCAGAGCCTTCTCTTCTCCAGGCTGAACAATCTCAGCTCTCCAGAAGACAAGGAGAAAGCACCAGAAAAATGCAAGGTTTGATCAACTGCCCGAGATGCTGGAAAAGAGCAGGGAGGAAAGCACATTGTCCCTGAAAGGCATGGGAGGGTGCAAAGGCAGGAGATGATGCAGTAGCCATGCTGGTTTCCCTAGGAAGCTGTTGAGGTGGATAAATCCACCTCTGGGCACGGATGTGCTCACAGCCCATGGTCACTGTGGGTCCCCCTGCAGCAGCTGGGAACTGGTGGTGCCCTGGCTGTGCCCCAGGGTGGCTGCAGAGAAGGTGCCAGAGCGTGGCCCCCCGGTTCTGCTCTGCAGGGCTGGGGCCATAAACTCTTCCAGGCTGCACCAGAGTGTCGGATGTGGTGCTGCATTGAAGGGTTCTGGGCAAGGCAAGGTAATGCCATCAACACCCCACATCCCACTGCTAATCAAGCACCTCCTAAAGCATCCACGTGAGCTCCAGCCCTGAGGAGCAGACTTGGCCTCGGGGCACTGCCAGGGCTGCACGACACAACCCCACAGACACAGGAGACACCTTCTCCCACGCTCTGTACCGCCAGCCAGACTCCAGCAGCGATACCGGTGACCCTGGGCTTGGGTTACTTGTTTTTGCCACAAGCCTTTATATCTGCAGGCAGATTCCCCAACCCATGACGTGCTCTGTGCCTTGATCATCCGCTGCCGTAATTGCACAGGAAGATTTTTCCCGATGCATTTAGGTGCTCCACCTGATTAGCAGTCGTGTAACAGCAAGCAATTTACCATAATATTCTGAGAGCGCTTAATTTTCTCTTTGATGAGAGAGCTGTAAATGCAGGCACCTGCACGCAACAGCTCATCTGATTACTTACTTCATTATTGTCACACTTCCCATTATTATTTGATATTTGCAAACAGCACTATCAGAGCCACCCCTGCCTAATGCCGACCAGAGGAAGCGCAGGTGCTTTCCTGTAACCACACACTGATGGATTTTCCACAGATCCTCATTATGCCAAGGTTTTACTGCAGATGAGATGCACGGATGATCAAGTTTCTATGGGAATGGACTCCTGAGGGACAATGGAGAAGACAAAAGGTGAAAGTATTGCAGTGAAACAACCTCGCTGAGATACACAAGACTGAACTCTCTGATGGATGACCACTGGCCATTACACAATCACCTCTACACCAGGAATACCAGTTTTCCTCCAATTTTCATAGAATCACAGAATTGTTTAGTTGGAAGACCTTTGAGATCACTGAGTCCAACCATCCCTGTCCACTACTAAACCAGATCCCAAAGAAACTCATCCACCCGGCTTTTAGACCCCTCCAGGAATGGGGACTCCACCCCCTCCCTGGCAGCCTCTGACAGGGCCTGAGAACCCTTTCCATGAAGAAATGTTTCCTGATGTCCAATCTGACCCTGCCCTGGGGCAACTTGAGGCCATTTCCTCTCATCCCATCCCCTGTCACTGGGGAGAAGAGACCAACCCCCACCTCCCCACAGCCTCCTCTCAGGCAGTTGGAGACAGGGATGAGGTCTCCCCTCAGCCTCCTCTTCTCCAGGATAAACAGCCCCAGGGCCCTCAGCCGCTCCCACAACCCCTGTTCTCCAGCCCCTTCCCCAGCTCCGGTCCCTTCTCTGGACGCTCTCCAGCCCCTCAATGTCCTTCTTGGAGTGAAGGGCCCAAACTGACCCCAGGACTCGAGGTGTGGCCTCCCCAGTGCCCAGTGCAGGGGCACAATCCCTGCCCTGCTCCTGCTGCCCACGCTGTGTCTGACACAGCCCAAGATGCCATTGGCCCTCTTGGCCCCCTGGGCCACTGCTGGCTCATGTTCAGCCCCTGCCAACTGGTGATGGTGGCAGTGGTGACGGTGCCCAGTGGTGACGGTGCCCAGTGGTGACGGCACTGGCAGTCCAGGGTTCCCTCCAATCTTCCACCCCAGAACAACACAACAGGCTGCCAGGGAGGTGGTGGAGTCTCCATCCCTGGAGGGGTTTAAAAGATGGGATGATGAATTTCTCGGGGATCTGGTTCCACAGTGAACAGGGACGCTTGGAATCCATCTCAGACGTCTTTTCCCGTCACGTGATTTTATGATTCTGACACAGTCTCTAGGTTCAAGCTGCTCTGATACACAGAAGGCTTGTTGATTTAACTAAAATTTTACCTAAATTTTAAATTAACAGAAGTATTTTAACTCTATGTTTCTACATGGATACATTTATCCTATAAGGGACTGAAGCCCCTGGCCAACAGAAGTCCCTCTTCTAAAATGCTCAAACGATGTAACTTTTCCATAGGCCTATCTCAAAAAATAAATTAAGCCAGATTTTGGAGAGGTGAAGCCACTAATCTTTTTCCAAAGGAGTGCAAGAAAGTGTCTCTTTAGTTATCAACACTGCTACAAATTCATATCCAAGGTGTCCATCACCGTTACTAATGGCCTGCTCCCTGCGGAGGCTCCTGGGCACTGGCTGTATCTCTGCCCCTGCTGTCTATTTTCACCTCTTTAGCCTTTTGCCATCTTTTATTGACAGAAAAGCACACAGATTTTTAAATGTCTCCATTCATATTGACTAAAGCTTCAAGCTGAGTTATTTCAAAGGCCTGAGCAGTCCAGGGAACATATAAAATTCATTCAGATGTCTTGCTTGCTTTTCTATTAAAGGCTTCCTGCAAAAGGGAAAAGCCCCTACGTTATAAGCCCATTCTTCCCCAATAAAGTTGTTGGCTACAGGCAGTCAAGATGCATCTCAAAGTTTTGATATTTAGGTTCTGTTGGAAAGTACTTAACACAAGCAACGCACAGGAAGATCCACCTGTTCCCAGCATGTGTTGATTCAGAGCTTATCAAGCCCTGTGAGAACTGCTTCAAATAAACCTAACACCATCAAAAGTTCTCTGGGCTCTCGTGCCACAAAGCCTCTTCGTGGAAGGATGCTTTTAGAAGGCATCCCATAAACAGAAATAGACCTAAGCTAGGATGTTCCCATGACCTGCAGCACAGGGTTTCCCAAAATAATTCTATGAATTCAAAACATAAAATATAGACTGAAAATATTTAGAGCATTCTACTTTTAATTTTAAACTATTTCTTTCACAGATGATATGAATAGAAGAACATCCTCAGTGTAGCTTATGTACCAGCACACGTAGTGAGGATCTGTTGCTCTACAAAGGTCCAGAGGCTGAGGTCAGAAGAAATCCTCTGATTTGTGGGACTACAGCTTTGTCTAACACACTGGAACAAGGTCCTGGACAAGCCACGGCTCCTCCATCTCTAGAAACACCTCCAGGGGTCCCTCCCATCCTCCCTTCTCCCCAGGGCTGCTCTCAATCACGTCATCCTCCATCCTGTATGGAAACCGAGGATTGCCCAGATCCAGGTGCAGGACTTTGCACTTGGCCTTCTTGAACCTCATGAGGTTCATGTGGGGCCACTTCTCCAGCCTGTCCAGGTCCCTCTGGATGCCATCCCATCCTTCTGGTGTGCCCACTGCCCCACTCAGCTTGGGGTCATCCGCAGAGACACCCCCACACAGCCCAGTGGGACCCTTGGTGTGCCACATCTCCAACCCCCAATTAAAGATCAGTGACAGAGGAGCCAACATTAACTTTGGCCCAGCAGGGCTGTATTTGTAACAGGTGACTCAGCCTTTTGTCCCCCTAGGATGCTGTTAGCAGTGTCCAAAACCAAACCTGAGCCTCTCAAAGGCACCAAAACCCTCAGCTCTCAGAGCTGCTGTTTCAGGGTTATTGTGGGCTGAATCAGAGCACCCCATTAGTGACTAGAGATGGATGAGAGAGTCTGTTGGAGAGCTTGGGAGGAGATTCCTCTTGAGCCAGAGCAAAGAAAGACTGGAAAAGAGTTCTCAATTAACACTCGCTTTTAACTCTTTAGCAATTTGAAAAACTCAAGCCTTTATGTACACAGACAACCTTCAGAGGGGTGCCTGGTGAGGTCAGCTCTCCTCTGTATTCAGGCCTCCTTTTCATAAAATCATAGAATGGTTTGGGCTGGAAGGGACCTCAAAGCCCATCCAGTTCCACCCCACTGCCATGGGCAGGGACACCTCCCACTGGATCAGGGGGCTCAAAGCCCCATCCAACCTGGCCTTGAACACCTCCAGGGATGGGGCAGCCACCACTGCTCTGGGCAACCTGGGCCAGGGTCTCCTCACCCTCATTGTGAAAAATTTCTTCCTCATGTTTCATCTAAATCTCTCCCCTTCCACTTTAAAACCTTTTCCCTTTGTTATCTATTTGAAACCTGTCCGTGCTTCACAAAGGGGAACCTGGGTACTTAAAGCCTTTCTTACAACCAGGTGAACAAACACCTCTGCTTGCCAGAAAGCTGCCAACAGCCTTTGACAGCCTCCTGGAGGGGCTGGAAGGGTATGTGCCACCACAGGTTCATCCAGGCAGTAGTTCCTTAGTTCCCGAGTCACTGGAGCTGTGTCTGCAGCCCTTTGCCCCACCTCCGAGCCCGTTATCCCATCAGAACACACCAATCCCACAGAATCACTGAATGACCTGAGTTGGAAGGGACCCAGGAGGGTCACTGAGTCCAAGTCCTATCCCTGCAAAGGACAACCCTAAAATTTACACATCACACTGCTTGGTCATGATTTCTTCCCAAAAAATCCCTGTTGGCTCTTCATTGTGATCTTAACACCCTCCCTCTACCCACAAACTGATGAGTTAATGGTTCCCCAGTACCTCCTCATGTATTTAATGTAGATTTCCAGCTCTGTAATTTTCCAAATGTTTGTGAGTGAGAGATGCTCTGCTTGCCCTGGGCTCTCTGTGTGTCCTTCACCCTCCAGCCTCCCCAAGGACAACCACTACTACTCCTTCAGGGGTTTCCTGGGGCAACTCAGCGAGCATTCTAGGGTGGGCTTCACCCCACTGAAAACAATTTACCTGAGTGTACTTTAATCTTTTCTTTCCATGTAATCTCCTTGTTATAAGTAATTGCAGGCAGGGTTTGGCCATAATTAACCTGATTCTGCCTGCTGAAACAATGAAGCATTGAGTTTTTCAGCCTCCATTCCTTCCCCACGCTGCCTTTGCCTCACTCCTATCTCTGCTGCATGTATAAACACTTGTCTTTTCCCTTTCATGTGCTTTGCTCCTTCCATGCCTTCTGCTTTCTGATTTTATTCTTACAGACAGGAGTTTATTCCTTTATATTCATCATCCTTAGTCATCTGTCCTTGTTTCTGCTTTTCTGGAGGATTCTTTTCGTTCCTCCACGTCCTCCGAGAGCAGAGAAGCAGCCTCGGGAGCTCCTGCCCTGTCTCTGCTCCAGGAGGCTCTTGTGGTGCCTTGAAAGCCGCTGGGGTTGGTAACGACAGCTCTGCCACAGCTCGGTTTGCCTTTGAAATCCTCCCAGGGGGCCCTCTCCGCTGCCTCCCTGCATTCAGTGAAGTCTGCTTTTTTTTTGAACTCCCTTATCATTATTCCATTGCTCTCTTTCCTTTCTTCCTTTAGAATAACAAAATCCTCCGTTTTGTATTGTTTTATGGTCATTATCACCCGAATTACTTTCCGCCTTTGGTGCCTCCAGCTGCCTTTACTTGGTAAATATCAAATCTGAAACAGCTGTCCATGCCCTTCCAGAACGCTTTTCCAATAGGCCTCAGGTGATTTCCCCTAACCCAGAGAAGTCAGGATGCGTCCCCAGAGCTGAGCACCAGCACGGGGTGTGACCTGTGAGGGTGACACGAGCAGAGCCACCTGCCCTGAGGATCTGAGGCAGCCAACAGAGCTGAACTCACTCCTGGGCGGGTGGAAATGGAGTAAATCAGCCTTCCCCAATTCACCCACTGACTGCCAACACCAGAAAAATACAGTCATTGGCACTCATTTTCAAGCCTATGCATGCTCTATTATCTCTTCAACTACCTCCAGCTCTTCCTGTGCTCTGTATGGTATTTACATCACTCATACAAACTCATCCTTACTCATAATCAACCATTTCCTCCTCTCTCGGAGCATATTTCATGGGCACAGGATCTCCTTTAACAATCAGAGGTCAGCCCTCACCTGATAAATTTAAAATCACCCTCTAAGTGAACCCAGTTCAGAACTCTTCTCCAGCTCTACCTACCTCGTGTTGAACATTGTCCAGCTTGGGGCAGGCTGACAGGAACTGTTGCTTCTGAAATAGCCTCAAGTTGCACCAGGGGACATTTACATTGGACATCAGGAAACATTTCTGTACTGCCAGAGTGGTGAAACATGGGCAGAGGCTGCCCAGGGCAGTGGGGGAGTCTCCATCCCTGAAGGGGTTCAGAAATCATGCAGGCATGGGACTTTGAGACCAGATTTAGTGGGCACAGTGAGGTTGGGCTAATGGCTGAACTGGACCTTGCCTATGGGCTAGAAATAAAGTGAAATAAGACTCATTTCCCTCCTGCATAAACGCTGCCTGACACAAAATCTTTAGAACAGAAGCGGGGAACATCAAACAAGTCACGGTATCCTCATCCCCAAGGATTAACTTCTCCAGCACCCAGCCAGTCCTGCAGCAGCCTTTCCTTATCATAAATCATCTCCATTCTCTAGAAATCAAGGTGCCTGCCAGGAACAGCACTTTCTCCCAGGGCTCTGCCAGGTGATGATGATGGCATCGACTGCACCTCGGGCGCATCTGACTAATGTGGCCTTGTCTGCCTCTGATTGCTCATCTTCTCCTGCACCGGCTCCATCAGCTCCCCGCCGAGCGCGCCGGCTCTCCGGATAAACCCGCCTCCTCGCTGCCAGAAATCAACCCTGCACCCTGGGAAACTAATAAATGAGTAAATTAGAGCTGTGCAACAGCAGCATCCACGCCTACAACCCCTCCCTAGGGGTCAGGCTCGTTCCTTAACAAAAACATGAAGTCTCCTGCGTCCTAAGGAGACACAAAGGGTCTCCTGTGAGCACAAGGGTCAAATATGTTCACATTTCTGAGGATCTCGGACCTTAGAGCAGCCTCCCAGTACTGAAAGGGGCTCCAGGAGAGCTGGGGAGGGGCTCTTCAAGTCATCTGCTTGGAAAAGATCTCTGAGATAAGAGACCAACAGAGGCTCTTGATCAGAGAGTGCAGGGACAGAATGAGAGGGAAGGGTTTCCAGCTGCAAGAGGGGAGACTGAGATGAGATCTTGGGAAGAAATGTTCCCCTGTGAGGGTGGGGAGGCCCTGGCCCAGGTTGCCCAGAGCAGTGGTGGCTGCCCCATCCCTGGAGGTGTTCAAGGCAAGACTGGATGGGGCTTTGAGCCCCCCTGATCCAGTGGGAGGTGTCCCTGTCCATGGCAGGGGGTTGGAACTGGATGGGCTTTGAGGTCCTTTCTGACCCAAACCATTCCGTGACTCTATTTGCTGGGAGTCTGCTCCCTGAGCACAGAACACTTTAAGGCAGACAGGGGCAAAGGGATGCTCTACTTTCATTTAGGAAAGATGAGTTTGTGTGGCTATTTTGGACTGAATCATCATTTAAGGATCCCATTGCAGAGTTCTGCCAGGAGAAACAGCCTCAAAAAAAGCCTGTTTTAATTGGCAAACATTAAACCCACCCTTAAGATCCCACTCCAAAAAGAAAACAGCAGAAGGCGGCGCTCTCTGAGCTGCAGACACTTCTCCGAACTCCATCACCTGGTCTCAGACCCTCTGGGTCTGCAGTGTGTCCAGGAACAGCTGTTGAACTTCCAGAAAGGAAAAGAACTGTGTTTTACCCTCTTCCCTTCCACAGATCTGCACATTAAACTGGTGGATGTGCCACACGTGGCTGATACGAATTAGCATTACCATTAGTGTTCTGCTTCCATTTGCACTCGTGGTTCTTAGCAATGAGAGTGACCAAGTGATCTCTTCCAGTTTCATCAAACAATGCTGAACCCACCTCTCAAATCAAAATAGGCTCTGGTCTGGGAATTTTTTTAGTTTATGTGACTGTTCTTTGAAAAATTATTGGTATTCAATAGTGAAATCAAAATGTATTGATAAAACAAGGCAAAACCCTTCATTTTTCACACAGTGATTGTACAGTCAAAACAGTTCTTGGTAAATTCAGACACAAGAGAATATATCCTGCACTGCATGGATACTGTTTATGGAAAAAAAGAATTAATGAGGTTAAAATAGGATTATTACACTACATTTCTTCTTTTGCTCAAAATGCTGAATTTGTGTCATATTATTAAGTCTTTGAAAATACAACCCAGTAGCAGAACCAGCCACTACTCAAAAATAATGTAAAAACCACTGAAACTGGAGGCACATGAACTGTGGATGTTCGTAGAGCAGTTTGCCCTCCCGTGGATGCACAGCTTGCGGGGCCAGAAGGGACCATCAGAACCATCTGCTCCAGCCTCCTGCAGAAGAGAGGACGCAGAGCCTCGACTGCTGCTCTGAACTCGCTGCTTCTGGATGAGCTGCAGCTCTTTAAAGCTCTTCCCTGACAAACATCCTCTCCTCAGGATAAACATCACAGCACGGTTGGACTCTATCTCAGAGCTCTTTTCCAACCAGATGATTCTAAGATGCAGTAATCTCATATTTAACCCTTTCTTCCCCCCCCCCCCCCCCAGAACAGCCCTGCAGGTCACAAATAAATTCTGCTTTCTGTAATAATAATTTAAACCTTTTTCTAGCAGCATGCTGTCTACAATCACAAAGAAACAAACAACAGACTACAGGAAAGTCAAGTCCTAGAAGTAAAACACAGAGTTCTGTCAGAAAATAAGGTCATTGTGATGATGGGTTGTTTTTTTTCACTTGGGGGAGGCAAATGGGACCAGCAGCAGACCCGTGGGGCTCGTATTAGTGGATATTTATTAGGATGCTCTTAAATAAAGGTTGATTTTTGTTGGAGGAGCCTTGAGTCTTCTGCCAGTCACTTAGCCTGCTTTTTTGGCGAGATGAATGCCCACGACAGCTTTTCCAGCCTATTTCAGATGCACTTTGGTACCTACAGCAACAGACACAGCCCAGAGGTGATGCTGAGGAAGGTGATTCAGCATTAACAGAGGTCACATTTAACAGATACAAACTCAGAAGGAAAAGCTGTGGAGGGACAAAATGAGGCACAGGGATTTAATTATCTGAGCTGCACAACAAGCCCTTGGTAGGTGAGAACTTAACCTAAACTCATCAGTCATGGTTCAGTTCCTTGATTTCTAAAACCCTCCTCCTTTATCACGAAAAATGTGCCTGTTCTCCCTCCCATTTAGTTATCCTCTAATTTCTTACAGCTTAAAAAAATGCTGCTATTGTCTGCAGTTTCGTTAATAAAGAAAACAAACATTCCAGCACTTCCCAAAAATTAATGTTGGAGGGTGTCTCATAATTTGAAAACAAACCTATTTTCTTTAGTGATTTTATTTGTTTTTTGCTAAACTGCATCGTGTACCACCACAAAAAAAGAGGTGGAAGGATGAAAACCCAAGGTGGCCTCGTAAGCTGAGGAGCCCATGTTACTAGGACTGGTGATAATGCCTAAACTCAGGACTAAAACTTGCCATTCCCCTCAGCCCTTTGGTCCAGGGGTTTTCTTCACAGTTTCCTAGAGCAAAAAGGCAAAAAGAAGTTAACTGAAGCACACTCATGTGAGTCAGCTCTGGCTGGGAAGTGGGACCCAAAGGAGAACACACAACGGTGCAGAGCTCCCGTTGTAGAACACAATCCTTAACAACAACATAATCACTATTTGCGTAGCTCCAAGTAACGAGGGAGCTTTGTTGCTGTCCTCATTAATATCCCATTAACACAACTCCCTGGTTCACTGTGTGGAAAAGAGCATTAAAGGGCAGAGGAAGCGACCTTACAGTGGCCTTCTAGTACCTGAAAGGGCTCCAGGAAAGCTGGGGAGGAGCTTTTTCCAAGGGTTTGGAGTGATAGGATGAAGGACAACAGCTTTAAATTGGAAGGGGGGAGATTTAGATGAGACACTGAGACACTCGGAAGAAATTCTTCACAAGGAGGGTGGGGAGGCCCTGGCCCAGGTTGCCCAGAGCAGTGGTGGCTGCCCCATCCCTGGAGGTGTTCAAGGCCAGGTTGGATGGGGCTTGGAGCCCCCTGATCCAGTGGGAGGTGTCCCTGCCCATGGCAGGGGAGTGGAACTGGATGGGCTTTGAGGTCCCTTCCAACCCAAACCATTCCAGGGTTCTAAATCATGCATGATCTGACAGAGGGAAAACAGTGACCGGGTTCCAAGAGGGGCTGGGAGGGCACTGTCACACCAGGACCTCTCAGAGGCACCCGGCAGCACGCTGAGCCCTCAGCATCCCCAGGACGTGGCACAGCATCCTCGCCATCCCTGGGCACGCTGGGGCTCGGGGACAGCCGGGCACGTGCAACGTCCAAGCATTTGCACACAAGTTCATCTCATTCCCCTACGCCAAAAGTCCCAGCTGTTTGCACACAGAAGCCTCTTGTGTTTACTCAGAAAGCAGCCAAATCCTGCATCATTTCTCTCCAAGCTGGGAAAAGAAAAATACATTAAAAAAAAAAAGAGGTG
The DNA here is from genome assembly GCA_033558185.1 of Dromococcyx pavoninus. Taxonomy (NCBI): domain Eukaryota; kingdom Metazoa; phylum Chordata; class Aves; order Cuculiformes; family Neomorphidae; genus Dromococcyx; species Dromococcyx pavoninus. Next base: position 859,073 of record JAUMJL010000441.1, read on the forward strand.
TCTGAAATGTGATTAAGCCGGAAGCTTTTTCCCCCTCTAACTTTTCACAAAGCATTTCCTCTCTCCCCAGCCCTGCACCTGTGTTCAAGGGGTGCCAGCTTCAATCAGGACCAAGCACAAAGCTGTGCTATAAACACAGCATCACCCAGCGAGTCAGAGGCACCACATGGATTATGTTCCTGTGCTTGGTCCATATTTCGCTGTCGCCAAACGGCTGGTGCAAAGCAAAACACTTCAAAACACTCTAAAGCCTTGGCTCAATCTGATTTTCACCTCAAACCACTCAACACTTCTCCTAAAACATTGCCTGAGGGAAACGTAAAGAAGAAGTTAGAAAATGCCTCCAATTCTGGAAAAGAAATGCAGAAATGACAGTTCTGAGGGGTCTTCTCAGACAGCTTCCTGGTCCCACAGGGAGGCTGCAGAGGACACTGAAGTTGAACCACTTGATGTCTAATTGGCATAAAAAAGGGGGAAAAATTGAAATAAGGATGAGTTTTGCAGCACATTGTGGGATGGAGTCTGTGCAATTGTGCCAGAGCCCTTTTCCCAGGCCTGGAGCCAACAGGCTGGGGAGAGGCTGGCTGGCACGGCCCGTGAAGCGCTCGGTTTGATACTGCAGGCTGGGCACTAACGAGGACAACACAGCTTAAATTCAACTCAACAAGCCATAAATAAGTTGAAACATTACAGCCAGGAGCAAAGAGAAGTTTGTGCTTCTGCTCCTCCTTTCCTTAATTGCCTGTAAACCAGGATGGGCTTTAAGGTCCCTTCCAACCCAAACCATTCCATGATTCTATTATTCAAAGTCAGGCTGAGTTGACATCTCCAACAGGCTTTATGTGGGCTTGGTCCTGCTTTGGCATGAAGCTGCCTGGTTGCTCCTTGGGAAGTTGCCAGTCCTTCTCTCCACGCTCCGTGGGGCTGCTGGAGCAGGACCCTGCGTGTGCAAACGTGGGGTCAGCACGGGTGGGATCACATCAGGGTGTGCAGCACCGCAGGCAGAGCCTCGCTGCAAAAACACACAACCCAGCTTTGCCAGTTTTAAAAATCGATCAACAAATTAGAGAGAGGGTAGAAAAGAGCTACAAAAATAATCTATCAGAGAAAGTTCTTTACCCAGTGAGGTTTAAAGAGCTTAATCTGTCTAATTAATCAGAAAGACAATTAGGAGAAGCCTTGATTTCGGCACATAATGACCTTCACAGGGAGAAAACAACAGGTAGTAAAGGTCTCTAATCTGAGTGGGGCAAGGGGAACAAGAAGCCAAGGGCAAGAGCTCAAGCCTGGCAAACTCCAAGAAATGGCCAACCGTGTCCTGGGGGGCATCCAGCACGGCATCGCCAGCCGGGAGAGGGAGGGGATTGTCCTGCTCTGCTCTGTACTGGGTAGGCCCCACCTGGAGCACTGGGGGCACTTTGGGCACCACAGGAGAAAAAGGACATCAAACCACTGGAGAGTGTCCAGAGGAGGCCCCAAAGCTCGGGAAGGGTCTGGAGGGGAAGTGTGTGAGGAGAGGCTGAAGTCCCTGGGTCTGTTCAGCTGGAGAAGAGGAGCCTGAGAGGGGATCTCAGAGCTGTTTGTGCCTTCTCCCAAGGGAGGGAGGGGAAAGAGGGGCTGAGCTCTGCTCTCTGGTGCCCTGGGACAGGACTGGAGGGAATGGTAGGAAGATGTGCCAGGTCAGGGGGAGATTGGCCATTGGGAAGAGGTTCTTCCCCCAGCGGGTGGAGCACTGGAACAGCTCCCCAGGGAAGCAGTCAGGGCACCTGCTCTGCCAGCATTCCAGAAGCATTTGGCCAATGCCCTCAGTCACAGGGGGTGAGTGTTGGGAGTGTCCTGTGTAGAGACAGGAGCTGGACTCCATGGTCCTTGTGGGTCCCTTCCAGCTCAGGTCATTCCATGATTCGAAGATCCCCTGGGCCTTCCGCAGCCAAAAGCCCTCGATCCCCACCTGGCTCTCACCAGGAGCGCTCAGAGCCTCCCTCCAGCCCACACTGCCTCACAGGGATGTGGCAGCCCAGACACACATCCCTGCATCCAGCCATCACCCAAGGCAATTACTGCCTGTTCAGCCTCTGTGGGGATGTAGCACAAACACACACCAGGCAATCTGCTCACAAACAGCAGCTTCCAATGCATCCATAAATTATCTTTTCAGTTGTACTTTGCAGCCATGGGTGGGCAATGGCTTTAAGCAAGAGCTTCCGTGAGGATATGGAGCATTCACAGCTACAAAGCAGCTACGTTGCCTCTCTCTGTTATACTCAGTAATTGCATTTGGAATTTATTTTTCTTTCAATTGGAAAATTCTCTGTGATCAGCAGGAAGAGCTTCTGAGAGATCAGTGACTGGCGTTGCAGAAACCACCCTGGCTCCTTGAATCTTCCAGCTGTTGCTGCAGGGAAGTGTCAGACTGTTTCTCCAGCTCCACTTTGAAGTAGGAATACCTAAGATTCCTGATTTGGGACTCTCTCTCCTCTCAGACTGCCTCAGTGCCAAGAACTTGAGGGTGAGCTCAGTCCTGCAGCCCAAGGACCTCCTGCATTGGCTGCTGGGAAGAGGTGGTCTTTTTGCTCAGCCCTGCATCCTATCAGCTCCTTTCCACTTGAACTGATTGAGTCATTGTTCCATAATTTTGTTAGATTAGAGTTACAATTCACTGATTGAATAACATACCTGGGACACCAATTCATTGCTGCGTTGGCAGAGAACTGAACCAAGGCAGGAGGGCTGAAGCTATGAACAGCTGACAGGTAACAGCAGCATCCTGCAGCAGCACTCAGAAGGTGCCCTCAGGTACAACAGCACAGGAAAACCACATCCCAGCAAGGCCTGTGCTTTCCCACCTGTGAGAAGCCCAGGCACACGTTCTCCAGCCATGTATTGGTGTCCCTCTGGCTGCTGAGAAGATATGTGACAACGTCTGTGACTGCCATGGGCAGGGACACCTCCCACTGGATCAGGGGGCTCCAAGCCCCATCCAACCTGGCCTTGAACACCTCCAGGGATGGGGCAGCCACCACTGCTCTGGGAAACCTGGGACAGGGCCTCCCCACCCTCACAGCAAAATATTTCTTCCTAAGATCTCATCTCAGTCTCCCCTCTTTCACCTCAAAACCCTTCCCCCTCATCCCATCCCTGCACTCCCTGATCAAGAGCTCCTCCCCAGCTTTCCTGGAGCCCCTTTCAGTCCTGGGAGGCTGCTCTAAGGTCTCACCACAGCCTTCTCCTCTCCAGGCTGAACAACCCCAACTCTCCCAGCCTGTCCTCACAGCAGAGGGGCTCCAGCCCTTGGATCATCTCCGTGGCCTCCTCTGGACTCTAACAGGTCCATGTGCTTCCTGTGCTGAGGCACACAACCATCACATCAAGTCTACACATTTTTTCCACTTCTGCTTAAAAAACCCAACCAATCACACAATGCAATTAATGGTGGATGGGAAAACACGGCCATCTTAGCAAAGAAATGACATAATATTTCAATTTTTTATATCAGTGTTTAGCAAAATTAAACTCTGAGGTACAAAATTCTATAAAGCTTAATCGCTGTTCTGGATGCTGAAACAAATTTGACTGTATTTATTCAATGATAATACACTATCAATTTGGTTTTGGTTTCAATGTGCCTGGCTAATAAAAGAAAAAAGTGATAGAAGAGGGGTGAGATTCCAGTTCCAGATGGGTTTGATTGAGCACTTTATCAGCAGAGGCTTCAGCTCACAGTGAAAGCTGTAATAGAGAGGGAGAATTTAAGAGAGCCTTCCAAGGGAGAAGGGTGACGAGAGCAGACTGATGGAAAGCACCCAGGAAAGGAACAAATCCCAAGTTTGGGTCATCTGTGTGAGCCACATCATGTCTGGTCTGCATGGAAAGCTGGAATAAAGTAATAAGTGAAGTGTGTGTAGGTCACACATCTCATGGTACAAGCCTTATTAAACAGAGTGAGAACCTTGTAAATGTTGTAAATTGATGTGAAAAGCCCATCAGCTGGAGAGGGAGAGCTGATTCAGAGGGGGAGAGCTCATTAAGGGACACTGTCCCAGGCAGCAAGGCAGGGAACTGTGTGTGATCCCATAACACCTCATCCCATGGGATGGAAGACCAAGCAAAACAGGGAGGAGAAAAGGATGGACACAGGCACACAGAGACACTGCAGGGCACTGGTCTTCAGCAGGGGTAGAGGCAAATCCAGCCTCAAAAACTCTCTGTCAGGAGCCAGCACTGGAGGAAGGGGAAGAGAATGCCGCACTGGCATCTCTGGGGATACCATTAAAACAGCAGAATTACTTCTCTGCCTTGTAATTTTCAGCCTAGGTTTATATTTTACCACTTTTAAATCCTCTTTTTAAACATGATCCTCTCACATCCCTGTCTCCCACTCCTGGTGGCTCTGTACATGGAAACTTCACCCAGGAGACTTCAGAAGACCCTCCACTCTCTGAAAGCCTTTGCCAAGACATCTTGGGAGTAGCGCCCAAAGCCACTTCAGATTTCCAGGAACTCAGAATCCCACAGAGCTCTTTTGATTATTGCCTGGTTGTTGTTTACATCTGGAAATGCCACACCTACCACTTTCAAGGATCAGACTGTTGGTTCATAGCTTCTCTGAGGCTGACTGAGATATCTGAATTCCCTTTTACTTCTACCCAGTAATCCACGGTCACCTGCTGGTGTGAACACATCATATATTGCACAGTCATCCATTTTCACTACTAACTACCATCATTTTTTTAATCCCTACCTGATCATAGAATCACAGAATGGTTTGGGTTGGAAGGGACCTCAAAGCCCATCCAGTTCCACCCCCCTGCCGTGGATAGGGACACCTCCCACTGGATCAGGGGGCTCAAAGCCCCATCCAACCTGGCCTTGAACACCTCCAGGGATGGGGCAGCCACCACTGCTCTGGGCAACCTGGGCCAGGGCCTCCCCACCCTCATAGGAAAACATTTCTCTCTAAGATCTCACCTCAATCTCCCCTCTTTCAGCTGAAAACCCTTCCCCCTCATTCTGTCCCTGCACTCCCTGATCAAGAGCCCCTCCCCAGCTTTCCTGGAGCCCCTTTCAGTCCTGGGAGGCTGCTCTAAGGTCTCCCCAGAGCCTTCTCTTCTCCAGGCCAGACAAGCCCAAGCCTAGAAAGGATCTTCTGCTGTAAAACCCGTTCAGCAAAGATCCCCGCCCGGTTCACGTGCCCTGGGAGGTGTCAGGCAGAGGCAATGGGGTGCACAGTGTGTAAATACACACCTGCAGTTAAAGAAGACTCCATGTAGCAGTTTATTGGCATCACCCTCTTTCATCACTCTCAGACAGGCCTTACAGTATCATTGACAGTAAATTATTTTCCTAGATTATTACAGTCTGTCTGGCGAAATCTGAGGCAGAGAACACAATCCCTCTGCCAATAAGCAGTCAATGCAGGCACTGTGGGAGGTGTAATGGCTTTTTGTGGCAGTTCCCAGAGAATTGATTAGCACTTGGCTCATTAGCTCAATAGCAATCAATGACTCTAAACAGCTTAGATACCATTCTTGCACATCAGAGTTGCATAATAAAAATCCTTATGACAGATTTACTCAGTACACATTCACAGCACAACGTTCCACAGAAAAGAGATTTAAAAGGCTGAGGGGTTGGAGAGGTGTAGAGGAGGGAGCACGAGAGTTCAGCAGAGAGAGGAGGGGCTCAACACCTTCCACGTGCAAACCCTCCTCTACTCCAGCTCCAAGAGGTCCTGCAGTGCTGGGGCACAACACCGCTCCAGGCTGTGCTACACGAAAGGAGAGGCTGGTCCTGCTTTGGAGGAGAATATCCACGGAACCTGCCTTTGGCACAACCTTTTCCTTGCATAGGGCCAGGAAACTACGACCCACAGATCCAGATAAATCCTTTTTGAAAAGGTCAATACACTTAAAGTGTCTTAAAACTCAAGTGTTTCATGATAAGCACTGTAGCTCGTGTTGGAAGGGACCTTGAAGACCATCCCATAATTCACAGAAATTAAAGTGCTTTCCAAACATTTTTGAAAACATCAAACCAAGACACAATTATTTGAAACAACTCTAAATTTTCACCTCCCCTATGGAAAAATATTCTCTCTGATAAAGAAAACAGGAGGGGGAAATCCAAGAGCACCCAAGTCTTGTATCTCACTCCAGTGGACAATCAGTACAAACGCCTCACAAGGCCCAGCAGAGGAGGGCTGAGTGCTCTGGGGGAAATGGTTCAGAGACAGAAATGCAGCCACACCTTGCACCTGGAGGTGGGGGCACAGCTCCCCAGGACACAGCCAGTGGGACACCAGCCTGGGGGAGACCCACACCTCCCCAGGGAATTCAAGGTCGGAGCTCACAGTCGGCTCAGCTGGCTTTAAAAAACAAAAAGGCAAGTGGTCAACAGCCTCTGGGCCTGCAAACTCAGTCACAATCAGTAATGAGGGGCAGCAGAGACACCAATTCAAACTTCTTGGGTGGCTGGAGTAGATGATCAGTGTAGGTACCTTCCAACTTGAAATAAAACATTCTATTCCATTCTATTCCATTTCATTCCATCCCATCCTGGGAGGTGAAGCTGTGCCACCCTCACAGTGGGTCGAGGGGTAGAGGTTTGTCCAGAGAGCGGTGGGCTCAGCAGGAATGTGCAAACAACCCAGCCTGCTCTCCCCCTGGACCAGGGGGCAGCGATCCCTGACCCGAGTGGGGAAGAACTTTCAAAGCAAGAGATGAGCACAATGGGTGGCACCAAGAGAGAACAAGCATGAATTACATCCCCAGGTCCCAATGTGGAGAGTGGTGAAGACAGAAGGACTGGAGGATCAAGGGGGTACCAGCACTGCTGGGACAGGTTAGAAGCAAGTACAACTGTGCCATATTGATTAATGTAATAAATAATTTAATGAAAAGATGTTATTTATAGCTGGAATGGAGCTGTACCTTTATACTAAAGGCTTAAGGAGAACAGTTCCCACTGGTGTTTATAAGGTGGGCCCTGGGAACTCGGCTGTTCACGAACTGAGCTCTAAGTGATAACTGAGCAAGAGATTCGGCAGAAGGAGATGTTCTTGAGAACCACTCAATAGCAAATGTGGTATCAAAGGAGTGAGGAGAACTCCTCTGCTAGAGACCAGGTCTTGGGTTAATGTTTTTCTAAACGAAGCCACCCATCAGCTCTCATCAGCACTCACAAATCCCCAACCTTTCGCAGACCTTCAGCCCTCTCTCCACTAAAACATTGATTACATAAAAAGGAAACTCACGGACGAAGACCTTGGTGAAGGAGAGGCTCAGCTACCGGATGCATCATTCATTTTCCCATTTACATGAAAATCAGAAAGCAAAAGGAACCCAGTGAAGGAGGCTTTGTCTTTTATAGCTGAATTAATCCAGCTGGGGCAGCCGGGTCCCACTGGAGCAACCAAGCAGTCCCCAGCCATTTGATGAGCCCTTGATAAAGTGCTTGATAATGGATTGGATTTGTCTGGTGCTGCTGATTAACTGCCCAGTAAACAGCAGGGAGATAATGAGCAAGAACTTGAGATAACCCAGAAGACAGCACCCATGAAAGCAAAACAGGCAATCTTTGTGTTAGCAAAGATTCATCACAACACAAGGACGTTTTCAGACACATCTCCTATAGCTATGACAGCTAAAATATTGACTTAAAAATTGGACAGAAATCCATAAATGCTTTTAATTGTGCTCTCGTTCTCTTCCTTCCACTAAGAACTTCAAAATTGCCGTTATGCAAAATATCAGCCTTATTTAATTTGAAAATGTTCCTGACTCTTTCTTTTTGGAGATATGTTCAACGCTGAAAATTAATTTTAAATCATTAAATCATGAGACTGCTAAAATATCAGTGGAATTTTAGGACAGATTGTGTAAGGGAAAAATTAAGTTTCCATAATTGTTAATACACTTAGATGTAAATAACATTTCATTCTAGGGCAATTGCTTTATGAATCTCTATGTTTTATTTAATTAATCAATACTCTTTGCATCAGTGACAAACCACACATTCAGCAGATTCGAAGATGCATATTCCATTACGGGAGCATTAAGTGTAGCTTTATCAGGGATTTAATAAATACCAGCAATATTCTAATACGAAAAACTCATAAAGAGCTGAGCTCAAGGGGGCATAAATTGTGACACAGGAGCATCCTTATTTCTTAGAGCCAAAGAAGACAAGAAGCAGTGCCAACTTTTGTTTTTCAAAGCCAATAAACGCATTGTTTTTCATAACCCAAGGTGGAACAGAATGAGCCCTAGGAGGGCTCTCTTGGAGAAGCTACAAGAATTGGAACCGGTGTCGTGGTTTGACCTTGCTCTTCCCTACCTCCACGGAGAGCTATGTTTGAAACTCCACCTATGTCCCACAAACAATGAAACAGCAAAAATGGCTAAAAAAAGCAGACTGAGCAGCCTTGGAGCAGACTGGCATAGGAGCAAGACCTCTCTTTGCAAACCAGGAAAGGTATCACAGAAGGGGGTGAAGGATTTGCACAAAATCAAAGCAAGACGATGAGTTGAGAGACGAGGGATGTTGCTTGCGCTGGGCCAGCAGTGTTGGGATCAGTCATACAGCTCTCATTTTAGACACCTGTGAACAGCTCGGATTGTCAGCGTGGAGCCACCTCAAAAAGGAAACCACCACAGTGTGTCCATCCCACTCACACCGTCATTCATCTCGGAAACAAAGCGACGGGGTCAGCTCATGTGGCTGTGCAGGACACGTGAACGGGAGGAGGTGGCAGCCCTCTCAGCCCCACACCTCGCTGCCGTGCAGAGGGCAAGGCTACCAACACAATATCTCTGAATAACGAGCACTTTGGGTTCCTTGCTGGTATTGTCCCAGTTTTAAAAACAGCGAGAGACTCAGCCATGCACTGACAGCCTGAAGACCACGCCCTGCTCCAGCTGTTGACCTCCAGCTGTGGCAGACAACACAACACTGTGTGTCCACAGGACACCAACCCCACAACTACACAGGTTCTCAGACCACCCTCATCCCTTGCTGCCCGAACAGGTCACAGCTACAAACTCTTGTGTCTTGCTAAAAGGAGGTAATGATATTTTACAGGAGGGAACTGGGGTCTTCTTGGCATTTCTTGATCTTTGATACTGGGTAAGACCACCATTAGGTCACCCAGCAAATCTGTAATGACCTATTAATGACTAAATTTAACTTTTGGAGAATCACCCAGGGCACACAAGGTGGAATACGCACGGGCTCTCTGTCAGCTGCAGAGCCCAACAGCTCATGACCTGGCCATGGCTTGCTAAGACTCTTCAGTGCAGAGGGAACCTTAACAAACAACCAAAACACCCCTCCCTTCCATCACTGCTCCATAAGCCAGAGACATCTGGATCCAGAGAAGGAGATTATGGATTTTAATCAGCACTGATCAGTTGCACTTGATGATTTTTATAAACGACACTAAAATAAGCAAATGTTTCAGCAATAATGTCACATTATGACAAGTCATTGGTTTGACTGCTGTCTCATAAAATAATGCATGAATAACAAAAAGCATTTAAAATGAACCCTTGAAAGACAGAAATCATTTTTTAAGTCGTGAAAATGTTTTAAATAGAATTTCAGAACTTAGGAATGCCTCAGCTGGTTACAGACCCTGTGCACCCTCTGGAGGTCTCCTTCAAGGGAGGAAAAAAGAGATATTTTGGTTTCCTTCAACTGACCACAGAGATGCTGGGACATCAAAAATCATTACAGACCAGAGCCCTGGCCACCGTGCTGCCAGGACCCTCTGGTCACCCATCCTGGAGGTGAAAGCAGCAACCCAAAATGTATGCCAAAAAGTCCTCTTGGAGGTTCTCCTGAGCTCCACTCATAACTCCACCCCTGTGGGCGTTGGGATGGGCGAGTGCTCCCGGGGTCAGGCTGCCAGCAGTGTCCAGTCACCCCCCTCTGGAGCCCAGCAGACACCCTGCAGGGAGGAATCACAGAACCACCCGAACTGGAAGGGACCCACAAGGCCCATCCAGTCCAACTCCTGTCCCCGCACAGGACACTCCCAACACTCACCCCGTGTGACTGAGGGCAGTGTCCAAATGCTTCTGGAATGCTGGCAGAGCAGGTGCCCTGACTGCTTCCCTGGGGAGCTGTTCCAGTGCTCCACCACCCGCTGGGGGAAGAACCTCTTCCCAATGGCCAATCTCCCCCTGCCCTGGCACATCTTCCTGCCATTCCCTCCAGTCCTGTCCCAGGGCACCAGAGAGCAGAGCTCAGCCCCTCTTTCCCCTCCCTCCCTTGGGAGAAGGCACAAACAGCCCTGAGATCCCCTCTCAGGCTCCTCTTCTCCAGCTGAACAGACCCAGGCACTTCAGCCATGGGCAAGGGTTGTGGGTGCTGGGCTGAGACTCCTGGGTGCTGGGAGAGGCACCGGGACGGGCGCACTCGCACCCCTGGGTAGATCGGCCACTTCTATCCAGGTTTAGGGGACAGGTGGGTAAAACCTTTTTTATCAAAACTCCCTGTTCATTTCTCCATGCTGTGTTTGCCTCCAGAGCTCAGGTCAAACACCTTCCCCATTTGCCATCGCTGCTCTCCCAGCACAGGAGGGCTCCTGGGTTGTCTCTCTGAGGCCGACTCTTGCACTGGATTAGAAACATAAGTCAATTAGATCATAAATGCAGACAGGGGCACCTATGACTCCTTTAATCTGCCTGAGCACAGACAGGTCACTATTCACCAAATTAAGTTACCATTAACTTCTGCCACTGCCGCGGAGCTCCCGACGGGTGTCACGCTCGCTCTGAACCTGGAGAAGAAGCCTCCAGCTGCTCCCTTGGCAGCGACATCCAGGCTCATCCACACTCACTGATAAACCAGATCCTGTTTGCAGGCTGAATTTATCAGCTTTCTCACTGAACCACTGGCTCCTCTCTGCCCTTCCCTGCCAGAACAAAGCACTCTGCTGTACACAAGATCATCAAGACCTTCTTCCCACAGAAGTCCCTGTGGGATATAATCAGGTCATCTAAGCCGTCCTCATAATAAATTACCAGACTGAGTTCCTTAATGTGTTCATTTCAGGCATGTTCTTCCGACCCCAAAGCACTTGTGGTTACACATTGCACATTCTCCTTCCCTTCTGGGCAGGTGGACATTAGACCCACGAGGGACTGGTCCTGTACAGAGGGAGCAGAAGAAAAGCAACTTCTGCCCCGCTGTGAGTAATTTCCAAGCAAAGTCTGTAGTTCCCATAGCACTGAACCCCCATTTGTCCCCTGTCCCCCACATCAAGATAAACCCACCCTGCCTGTCCTGCTCCAGAGATGCTTCCATTTGCTGACAAACACCTGCATTTTGGTAGATTTAGATGAGATTTTAGGGAGAAATATTTTGCTGCGAGGGTGGGGAGGCCCTGGCCCAGGTTGCCCAGAGAAGCTGTGGCTGCCCCATCCCTGGAGGTGTTCAAGGCCAGGTTGGATGGGGCTTTGAGCCCCCCTGATCCAGTGGGAGGTGTCCCTGCCCATGGCAGGGGGTGGAACTGGATGGGCTTAGAGGTGCCTTCCAACCCAAACTATTCCATGATCCATGTTTCCAGTTCCTCCATCCTACTGACTCCTATTCAGTGTCAGCTCAGCATTAGCTACCATAATTTTGGTAGGTTTTCTATTTATTTTAATCCTAGAATCATCTGGTTGGAAAAGACCTCTCAGATCATGAAGTCAAACCATACCTGTCCCTTTACTAAACCCTGTCCATCTTCTAAACCCCTCCAGGGATGGGGACTCCACCCCCTCCCTGGCAGCCTCTGACAGGGCCTGAGAACCCTTTCCAGGAAGAAATGTTTCCTGATGTCCAATCTGACCCTGCCCTGGGGCAACTTGAGGCCATTTCCTCTCATCCCATCCCCTGTCACTGGGGAGAAGAGACCAACCCCCACCTCCCCACAACCTCCTCTCAGGCAGTTGGAGACAGGGATGAGGTCTCCCCTCAACCTCCTCTTCTCCAGGATAAACAGCCCCAGCTCCCTCAGCCACTCCTCATAGAACTTGTTCTCCAGCCCCTTCCCTCTTCACTGAATGCTCTCCAGCCCTTCAGTATCAACAGTAATAATCAACAGCAACATCCTTCAAAGCAATGGATTCAGATGCTGGAGAGTCTCAGGGCAGACATTTCTACACAGCAGGGTTTTCTATTATGCAGTTATTCCCTGTCATTGCTCTTAATCCATTTAACTTCTCCTTTTTAACTTCTCTCTTAATACATGGGGGGATTTTATGTTGAAGTTGAGGTTTTTGAAAAGCCTCTGTGCATTACACAGGTCGCTGATGCTCTTCAGTTCCTCAGACCCTGTGGTAGCTGCAGCTCTGATGGTGTTTTCTTGCACAAGAGTAAGTTAAAAACTGTAAACACTTCAGCAGCGCAATCTGAGTCAAGTGCAATTTTGCTTTACAATCTCTATGTCTGATGCAGAACAACAGCAATTTAAACTTTGAGACTTTATCACTCAGGAGTTATCACAATTTTCTTGCCATTTTTTTTGTTTGTTTCTTTGACTTTTAACCCTCTTTTTTCCTACCATGTTTTAAAGAAACAACCTCCTTAAAGGATTTATGGCCTTGTGAGTTACAAACATGAATAATCTAGGAAACTGGGCAGGTGCAAGCACTGCAGATATCCCAAATCTGCCATTGGCACTGGACTGGTCAGGCAGTGCCAACAGCCTGGCAGCGCAGCACAAAGTCACTCCAGCCCAAGGCTCACGGCCCACCAGGACTTGTCCCATCCCCAAGCTCCTAAACCCTACTTCTTCACTCACCCCAAGGCTTTGCTGCTCTTGGAAATGAAGCAACAGATGCTCTCCCCTCCTGATTTGAGGCTTGCATGGAGCTGCCCATCCAACAAGCAAATCCCCCCCACATTCCAACTGCCAAGGCTTGCTCAGTCCTACCCAGAGCAGGCAGATGGGGGAACAGCTTGGGGTCAACCACCCTGCAGGGGAGCAGGGGGGATCCCCGGCTGGCATCTGGAAAAAAAAGCAGCAGGTACAGAACTTTCAGGAAGAAAAGTGATTTTCAAGCCAATGAGCCATTTAATCGGTAAAGCCCTGGTACAGCAGCATCTCCAGGGGAAACGGGAGGCTCACACAAATGAGGCAGCTGCTCTAAAGGTCATGCAATAAGTCACTGTAAAACAAGGATTAAGCTCTGTTTCCTGCTGGTGCTTCGCCTCTGGAGAACGTTACCTCAGCAGGGAAAGTCTCCCTGAAGCACACACGTGGTTGTGTGGCTTTTGCATTGAGACACCGAGTTGTGACGGGCTGGTTGCCCCCCTCACAGCCCAAAGCACTCCTGCTGTGGGGAGGAAAGGCTTGTCTGCATTGTGGATGCACGTCCAACCCCCTCCTTGTTTGCTTTACACCTTCCAAGTCTTGGAATAAGTCTTGAAGAATAAGAATAAAGACCAAAGAGGACTCCCTGGTCATCATCTCCAGAAACACTTCCTACAGGCAGCAGATGCAAGGCCAGAGCACCTCAAAGCACCTCCTACCCTCTTGAATGAAGAGTCCCACAGAACTCCCAGAGGAGCTGGAGCCTCCTCACAGGAGAAGCCTCAAAGCTCCCTACAGACATCCCGGGCCACTGGAGGATGCACTGGAGGACATTGCATTTTCTACTCATGCTCACACTGCATGGCAAAGGGGCACCTGTAAAGCCCAACACCTTCCCCCTCTGTCACATGCAGAGTTTTATCCAAGGAGTTACAGTCCAGGAGCAGAACAGCATCATAAAAGGTGCACAATAAAGCAGTTTGAGAGGCATGGATGCACTTAAATATGAAAGGCCAATTTCTTGTAATTTTTAAATTACTGCTGTAACTGCTGCCAGTCTCAATCAGGTACCAGTGATTATCCTTGCCTTCCCTGGAACACTTCACTTCCAGAAGGTCAGTGCTCTACTGTACCACTATGAGACAGGGTTTGCATCGCGACCCTTTTGACCAAGCACTTCTACTTTGCACCCAAAAATCCAGCTCTAATCTCAGTCTGATCCTGGGCAGAGGTCCTCTGCAGGGAAGCTGTTGGAGCTGCGGTGCTGAGCTGGCCAAAACGGCTCTGTAAGGCAGGGAAATGGGAATCTGGACTTGGAAATTTCCAGGACTGTGGCTTTGGGCTGCTCCAACCACTAAAGAAACTTCCTGCATGTTCTCCCCAGTGTTCCCTCTTTCTGACTTTAACAGAATCAGCACAGGAACCACCCACATGGTGAAACCCCTCTTTAACACCCCTCCAGGCACTCCCTGCGGGTGCTCCTCCTCCTCTCGGTGTCGATGCAATATTGCTCTTTAACCCAAACTGTAAAACACATGAAAACCTGTGCTGTGTGGCTCACACAGGGAAGCAGAGCAATTGTACTCCAGTCCCCTTGAGCTGTCTCTCGCCACACAAAGCACACATTCTCCTCCCACCGAACATTCCTGAACGGAAAAGTGGGAAAACCCTACAAGCAAAGCTGTCACCAGGTGTCAGAAAACAAGAACACAGCTTGGCTCAGGGGGTCACATTAACGCCTGACCTGGGGCATTTAATGCCAAGTAGCAGAAGAGGAATTAAAAATGGAAAAAATCTTATAAAAATTATCAGATGTGCACTCTTAACTGAACAGTCTGAATCAAATTGTGATGGTCTTCATGGAGAGAAAGTGAACATCATTCCTCAGCTATGTCTAACGCAGCGAGCAGAAGGAGTTGTACAGGCTTGAAGAGGGAAGCAAAACAAGGTAACTGTGGAGCCAAGGAGCTCACAGTATAATTTAGAACAAAACCTCACAAACTGTACTGTAGAACCTCATTCATGTCATAATAAGTAAATAAATAAAGCCCAAAGCACATGGCATTAAATATTCAATTGCTTAAATCAGCCCTGAAATCCTCAGAACAGCACCAATCTCTCCTGCCTGGTGCCAGGTTCATGCCCATGGTTCTCATGGTTCGTTGGGTGGCTCAATTCACCACCAAGAGTCCATCAACATCTCTAAATACATCAACACTTTGAAAGTCTTTTGGAAACCAGCACTAAGCAGAGCCCTTTCTCACGCAGCCAGAACTCCCTTCAGCAGGCAGGAAGGGACCATTGGTGCTGTGGGCACCTCTCCCTGCCTCAGTGCTCGTGGAGGTGGTGCTTCTGGCTCAGATCTGCATTTTTAGTCTCTAAAAGCAGTAGCTGTGTTGGGATATTTCAATTTTCAGCTTGAGACAGCGAAGGGCAGGACCTGGTCCTTTGCTTTTCCTTTTTCACATCTCCCATTATTTCCCTGTGCAAGAGTTTACATCTGAAAAATCAGCTTCTTCCTCTCTCTATATCGAGTCTCAGACTTTCACCTGTAGGATGTCTCCCCACCTCCCCCCTCCCTTTGGCATTTTCCTCACCCTCTGTAATTCAAGTGCCCTTTCAAGTTCTTTCTAATGGATCTATTAAATGAATTAATTAGGCAAAGAAAGAACATTGAAGTCCTTGTGTAGATTAGTATTTCATGTCTGATATACTCACTCAGAGCTTCGTAATTATTGCCATTTAATATTTATTTAATGTATATGCTACGCAGCTTCAGTGAGGAACTTGTAGGATACAACATCCTTCCCTCATTTTCCCTCCAGCTATTGACTGGTGAGCTCTCAACATCCAGATGATGGAAAATAACAGAAAAAAGGTTCTTTATTTAAACTACGGAGTGTTGCCCCTGTGTCTCATAAGGGAGTTGTTACTGCTGAAATGCACAGCTACACACTTCATTCCCTACCAATTGGCTCCTGAGCACGGAAGCACCTCTGGGCACTCTGATCTGTTCATCACACAACATAAAAAGGACATAAAGCTACTGGAGAGTGTCCAGAGGAGGCCACAAAGCTGGGGAAGGGTCTGGAGGGAAAGTGTGTGAGGAGAGGCTGAAGTGCCTTGGTCTGTTCAGCTGGAGAAGAGGAGCCTGAGAGGGGATCTCAGAGCTGTTTGTGCCTTCTCCCAAGGGAGGGAGGGGAAAGAGGGGCTGAGCTCTGCTCTCTGGTGCCCTGGGACAGGACTGGAGGGAATGGCAGGAAGATGTGCCAGGGCAGGGGGAGATTGGCCATTGGGAAGAGGTTCTTCCCCCAGCGGGTGGTGGAGCACTGGAACAGCTCCCCAGGGAAGCAGTCAGGGCACCTGCTCTGCCAGCATTCCAGAAGCATTTGGCCAATGCCCTCGGTCACAGGGGGTGAGTGTTGGGAGTGTCCTGTGCAGGGACAGCAGTTGGGCTCAATAGTCCTTGTGGGTCCCTTCCAACTTGGGTGATTCTGTGATTGCTCCTCAGCTTGGAGGACCAACAGCCACCGTGCAGATGGAAGAGAGTGGGATGCCTGGCCTGGGCTGGACACAGCTCCAGCCTGCATGGCTGAGCTGGTCGAGGCTCCCCAAGGCCAAGGACAGTGAGCTTGGCTCTGGAGTGAAGGCCTTTGCCATTTCAAGGACACAGGGACAGTTCCAATGAAGCAGCAGCACGGCTTTGCTCTTCCCTCTGACCTCTCCACCACTCCCTCATCCATAGTGGTCGCCTCTGGGACTGGGGCCAAGCAGCCAGAGCTGGGAACCAGCAAAGCAGAGTGAAAGCACCCAGCCCTGTGAGCACCACGGGGTCTTTAACACCAGGTCACTTCATTCAATAACGGCTGCTTTTCCTGGGAAGAGTCTGGGAAGCTGTTATGTTACCTTCATTTGCAACTGAAACATTGCACCAATAATCTCTAACCAGCCTCACATCTTCAGACCTTGAAAAGGGGAGACAGACAAAATACCAGGAAGAAATGTTTTCTTGTGAGGGTGTGGAGGCCCTGGCCCAGGTTGCCCAGAGCAGTGGTGGCTGCTCCATCCCTGGAGGTGTTCAAGGCCAGGTTGGATGGGGCTCTGAGCCCCCTGATCCAGTGGGAGGTGTCCCTGCCCATGGCAGGGGGGTGGAACTGGATGGGCTTTGAGGTCCTTTCCAACCCAAACCTTTCTATGATTTCATAGATGGAAAAAAATTGAGCTTGGCTTTCCAGTTTCTCCTCATGTCTCTCCACCCACACGTGCTGCGTGTTGAACGGATAAACATCCAGAGTGAGTACTGGAAATGGATATGTGCAAATATAACAGTTTGGTACAAAAGAATTTCTTTCTACACACATTTACCTAAGAAGACTCTGGTAAGCCTTGGTTAATTCCAGTTTTAGGTCCTTACTTGAACATGTTGTAGGATTAATTCTCCCATAGCTTTCAGTATCACCAAAATGAAAATATTTTTAAAAGTATTTAATTTGACTGGGGGCTCATTAATCAAGGCATAGGTGAAAGCAAAACTTCGTTAACTCTGTAATGCTTTTTATTGTGAAATATCAACAAAGAGCAAAATAGCCAAAAAAAAAGGCTGGAAATCTGACTCCAGAGAACCAAAGAATCAGTTCCTTTTTTACAGCTGCATCACTTCAGCACAAAAAGATAAATTAAAACACTCCCATTAGGAAACCTCACTAAAGACAACACATGCTTTGCAAAATTATCTTTCCTGAGCTGACCCACAGCACTTGCAGAAGGAACAGGATTTTCCTTACGTTCCTTGCCTGCTCTCCTTTGCAGAGGTAGTGGAGAAATTCAAAGGCTTGCCTGGCACAGGACAGCTGTGTCTGCACACGAAAGGTACCATTCCCACCCACCACCAGCTGGTGGGTTTGTCCTGCTCTGTAGTGACCTCCCACAAAACGCTTTTGCCCTTGGAATATCGAGGTTCAGAACCCCCTCTTGTTAGAACGGGCTCCTCCAGGAGTGCCTAAGGCCTTCCCTCTGCTGGTGGGAGGAGGAGGAGGAGGACAGCACAGCTCTGGGGCATCGCCCTGCTGAACCAGGGGCAGAGCAGGGAAAGGTGCACAGTGGGTCCTTCTCCAGTGGTGGACACATATGGAGAGCAGATGGGCACGAGGGGACCAATGTATGGTCCCACGTGCAAAAGGCTGGCACACTAAGGACAAGTTCATCCCTGTATCCTCTGGGAAATGACCAAGTGCCGTAAGGGTGGGGGAAAGCGAAGCAGGGACAAGGCTTGGGCTGTGGAACTCTCCAGCAGGTTGGCCAAGGAAGCAGCCAAGTCCCCCATCTGTTTCCTGCAGGGGGTTGGTTTGTTTTGTGCAGATCAGACCAACAGCAGCCCGAGGGGCTCAGCTGCACCGGCACAGCTCCATCACTCACCAGAGATGTCCAAGAGGAGCTTCACAGGGGTCCTTTCCCAGCCCTCGTCAGCCTCAGCTAATTAAGTGGGTTTTAATCCATTCAGTCGGGCTAAACAAAGTGAAAAGGCCTGAACTTCTACTGCTGCCTGGGCAGGGTGAGCTGACCCAGCACCGGCACCTGAGCTCGAGGAGATGGCTGAGACTTGTCACCCCGATCCCTCCCAGCCAGACATTTCTGTACCAAAAGGAAAATGCACCCCGGGAAGCCCACACCAGCCACAAACGTGCGCGAGGCTGGGAAGCACCACAGCTCGGCCACTCGCCCTGGTGGCCCTGGAAGCAGTTGTGGGCTTGTTTTGTCTTTTCACATCAAGCAACGGGAACGTGAGAAACCACCTTTGTCGGTGGATGCCACCAGGAGACACAGCATCTGCCAACCAGTGAGAGCAATCACAGCACTGCCCTGGCGCTGCTTTTCCCCAGAACTTTGGATTTGGGGTGAAAAGCCCAATCAGGTGGTGCCTTCTTCTGTCTTTAATAGTTTAATAGTTTGCCAAACCAAGAACAGACTAACCCATTTCTTCCCACCTCTCCTCCAAAACTTCAATTTCAGCTATTTTAAAGATCATTTTACTGATATTCTGTTACTGATACTGATATTCACAGTTCTGCACCACTCTGGAAATACTGGTAAGAAGCTGTTTGTAGGCAAAGAAAGAGTAAAAGGAATTCAACAAATGAGGCACAATTACTGCACTCTCCCCAGAACTGAAGCACACTACTGATGTGTTTTCTGTACATATTAAAGTGAGAATAGAGTGGGAGAAAAAAAAAGTGAAGAGCATGGTATAAAAATAACATTAAGAGACAGAATTGCAACCATTTAGTGGCATTGCCTCACATTTAACATCTCTGAGCCATATCTATATTAAATTACAGCACAAAAAACTAAACCCAAAGACTCACCAAGAACACCACGGTGAAAGCAAACAATGAGACAGCCTTTTGATATGTACACAAACACGGGAATGAGGAATACCTAAAGCACCACATTACAAAAGAACATTAAAAATTCAAATTGAGTAAATAATAACACAGGAGCCCTAAGGGCTGATTAATACAAAACACACAGATACAGACAGACAGGGAAATGCAGATGCTGCTGCACACTAGGGGGGGTGGAGGAGATCACCTTCAAGGGTGCCTTCCAACCTAAACCTTTCCATGACTGCCAAGAGATGCAACCACACAATTTTTATCTATTTAATAGCTCTGTGCCTCTGTAGTTTCTGCTGTTCCCTGTTGCAGCTTTGGAATACTGTAGGAATCATGGAATGGGTTGGGTTGGAAGGGACCTCAAAGCCCATCCAGTCACACCCCCTTGCCATGGGCAGAGACACCTCCCACTGGATCAGGAGGCTCCAAGCCCCATCCAACCTGGCCTTGAACACCTCCAGGGATGGGGCAGCCACCACTGCTCTGGGCAACCTGGGCCAGGACCTCCCCTCCCTCACAGGAAAACATTTCTCCCTAAGATCTCATCTCAGTCTCTCCTCTTTCAGCTGAAAACTGTTCCCCCTCATCCTGTCCCTTTCCCTCCCCTCGTCCACCCCCAGCCTGGTAGAAGGCCCCACCAGGGCTGCCAGGGTCCCCACCAGCTCCACAGGCAGCCAGGTCACAGCTTTTCTCTGGAAAATTTCCCCTAAATCGTCTGTTTTCTGCCACGCAATAGAAACCATCTCCTTACTCCTCTTTTCCAATAAAGCAATCTCTGTGTTTTGGATGTTGAATTCTAAGGGTCATCCTTTCTAGTAGAAAATAGCCTGCTGCAACCCATTTACTGCACTACAGGTCCATTACCATCATTACTAACATGAATTTCTTCTCTACAAGACAGCATCCTGAAGTTACCTGGGGATAAGCTCTATCATAGCTGCAATTACAAACATTTCATCTGCTTTCATTTATAGGCAGCTTTAAAAAGAGCACTTTGGGCTGATTCATTCATTTAATTTCTGTTTAATTTTAAAACTGTCTACAGTTATGTAAGTGTATAGTTTTTGTCTCAATCTAATGATGCTGTGACCCAAGGTTCACGCTGTCGGATGCACAGATGATCACAAGTCTCCCAGGTTCTCAGCTGCATCTCACACCCCTTCCTGCCAGGGTCTCACTTCTAGAATTGCATTTAAAACTTTAAACTGCAGTTTAATCCACAAACTAAAAATTTTAAGCTATGAAGAACACAATCCGTAAAAAAGGATTCATAATGGATTAAGACTGTTGTAAAATTAAAAAGCACTTTGAATTAATGGGATTGGACAGCGATTTTTTTATTATAAATGTATTGTTTTTCAAATTACTGGACTTGAAAACCCTGAGTTCCTATGGCACAGGCCAAGTATTTAATCTTTAAAATCAAGAGGTGAACCAGAGTTCTGTCCCACTGGCACAGTCTTTGGGTTATTTTGCTAACAAATCTCTTCTGTACTCTCAGGAGAAGGGCACAGAGAGGGAGGTTTATTGGCACTACAGTCTTCAACGATTTGCCTGAGACAGCAGCTGCTTTTCCATAAGGCACATTAATTGGATAAATCAGCTGCAGGCTGGACTACAAACCCAAGCTGTATACTCTCAGGACATGCACAAGGATGTGCAACCATCGCCAGCCAGCTGGGACAGATGGGGCAGAATCCCACAGCCCACCGGGGCACAGCCACCTGGACAACCTGGGAAGGGTCTCCCATGCACGCTGAGCTCCAGAGTGGCAAGGGTTGGCTTTGCTCTTGCCTCTCCTTGATCTTTTCTACACTTCAAATATGCTGAATGGCCACTGAAACAAAAGGTTTGCAAAAACTTTTATATAAAGGTTTCTCTCTCCAGTGGGAGCGCCTCTGCTCGCTCTCAGTGCATCCACCAATGGCACAAATGCAAAGGGCACCACGGTCTGTGTGGTACCTCCCACCACAACCTGTCTCATGGCCAAGCAAAGCCCAACCAGCAGGATTTTCAAGGCGTGTTTGCTAACTGGGTGCAGGACACAAATCAAAATGCCACTTCAGCAGTTGGGAAAGTCTGAAAAAGGACCAGGAGCCCTCAAAGCCAAATTCTGTTTGCATCAGAAGTCTGGATCACTGAGAGTGAAATGAAACTCAAGATTAAGGCATTGGCATCTTCTGTAAATGCTGAAGAGCAATTATAGGATGAGAGGAAACTACCTCAATTTGTGCCAGGGGAGGTTTACATTGGATATTAGGAAAGCTTCCTTGACAGGAGGGGTTGTCAAGCACTGCCAGAGGCTGCCCAGAACAGTGATGAAGCCTCCATCCTTGAAGGGGATCAAAAAACGTGTGGACATGGCCCTTTGGGGCATGGTTCAGTAGGCAAGGTGGGGTTGGGCTGATGATTGGACTCGATTTTAGAGGGCTTTTCCAACCTTTATGATTCAGTATATATTTAAAACACAGCTGATTTTAGGCCGCAGCACACAGCAAAGCAAATCAGCAGTAACAGTGTCCTGGAAATGCCAACAAACTTTTGGAACCAGATCCCAGCCCCACTGCCTCATAGAACCATCTGGTTGGAAAAGACCTTTGAGATCGAGTCCAACTGTACCTGTCCACTACTGAACCACATCCCTAAGCAGCTCATCCACCCAGCTTTCAAACCCCTCCAGGGATGGGGACTCCACCCCCTCCCTGGCAGCCTCTGACAGGGTCTGAGAACACTTTCCAGGAAGAAATGTTTCCTGATGTCCAACCTGACCCTGCCCTGGGGCAACTTGAGGCCATTTCCTCTCCTCCCATCCCCTGTCACTGGGGAGAAGAGACCAACCCCCACCTCCCCACAGCCTCCTCTCAGGCAGTTGGAGACAGGGATGAGGTGTCCCCTCAGCCTCCTCTTCTCCAGGATAAACAGCCCCAGGGCCCTCAGCCGCTCCCACAACCCCTGTTCTCCAGCCCCTTCCCCAGCCTCGTTCCCTTCTCTGGACGCTCTCCAGCCCCTCAATGTCCTTCTTGGAGTGAGGGGCCCAGAACTGACCCCAGCACTCGAGGGGTGGCCTCCCCAGTGTCCAGTGCCAGGGCACAAGTGCCGAGCAGAAGGGCCTCCCCGCACACGGAGCATCGTGTCAGCCCCTGGAGGAACGCGCTCGTCTGCAGCTCTTTGGTTTGCTGCGGGTGCAGGATGAGTCTGTGCTGTCACTAACGATACCAATCAATCTCACACGGGTGCCACCAGCCTTTCTTCATAACTGTCACTCTCCTCCTCTGTGCTCCCCACTGCGAGCGCTCCCGGAGATCGGTGTCGGGCAAATCTGACAACAAAGCAAGAATATTTTTCCTTCTTTAGAAAATGCAGATGGCTCGGGAAAACAACGTGAAACTCGGGGAAAAACACAACTTGAAAAAAGAGTTTTGAATCAAGCTTAGTCCCTCCCACCCTTGTTTCTTTGATCAGGGCAGTTACAAGAGTTAAGAGTCTCCCTCTCCTCCCCAGGAGTGCACCCAGCTCCTCACTCACAGAACCAGAAAGCAATACAGAAGTTTCCTGCTGGAGCCACAAGAGAGAAGCTTCCCAGGCTGCTCTGCAGCATCAGCCTGTGCTTCCTACCCAGGCACTTACCAGAACTGCCACGGATTGCATTTCCAAACTGACACATCTAATTTTAGGTTGGGAATGTTGTTCTTTAGTGTCTGAACTGGCTGGTGCTTAAGCGTGCAACTTCTGAGATTATAGAACCACCTGAGCTGGAAGGGACCCACAAGGCCCATCCAGTCCAACTGCTGTCTCTACACAGGACACTCCCAACACTCACCCCCTGTGACTGAGGGCATTGGCCAAATGCTTCTGGAATGCTGGCAGAGCAGGTGCCCTGACTGCTTCCCTGGGGAGCTGTTCCAGTGCTCCACCACCCGCTGGGGGAAGAACCTCTTCCCAATGGCCAATCTCCCCCTGCCCTGGCACATCCTCGTGCCATTCCCTCAGGTCCTGTCATAGGTCACAAGAGAGAAGAGATCTACCAGAGCACCTGAAGAGCAAGGGAGAGGAAGGGTAAAAATTACTTCAGAGGTGGAAAGAAGATCAGAGTCCAATAGATCCTGAGAAACCACCCAGAATTCAGATGCACAGGGGTTACCCAGACTCTCAACACCCCACCAATGCAAACAGCCACAGAAAATGAACCAGGCTGCCCAGCTGTAATTCGGATGGAGGTGCCTCTCCTCAGACCTATTCAGGTCACCAAGAGTCCAGATTATGGTACAGAAAGATGTCTGGCAGGGATCAGTGATGACACTGCCAGACCTCAGCACACCAAGATGGGGAAAAGCACGGGGAATCCTGCCCTCCCTGAGGCAGAGAGCACATGCAGGGATGAACCAAAGGAAGATTTGAAAGCACATGATATGAGGGGTTGGTTTGGGTTAGGAGAGGCTGCTTTGAGGTGGTTTCAGTCATATATGAAAAGAGAGTTTTGCTACAGGTTGCTGAGCCTCACCTACATTACCTCTTCTCTTTATTTGGTGTAGAATTTGAACTGGGGGAGAAAAATACCTTTTATTTAGGTCCTCATTTTCAGTGTGGCTGCTTTCTTGAAAACTGGTGGCAACTCTCTGAGATGTTAACCCTGTGCTACCACACAAAGCCAAAAGCTGGCAATAGGTGTCCAAGCACCTCCAGAGCCTCTGGAGCTAAAGACAGTAATTCCCAACCCACAGGGATTTCAGATGAGCAGAGGAAAGAGACTCAACCATGGCACAGGAGGTGGTCGCTCAGTACAGGGAGACCACTGTTTGCTGGTGGTGAAAGTGAGGAGCAATACTGCAGTGTCCACCTCGGGATGCTGAAGGGCTCAGCATGAGCAAAGGACTTTACCATCAATATCAGAAGAATAACTGAGAGCTGTTTAAGAACAGCTCAAAATACTTGGTGTCCAGAAGATCCTCTCAGCCAAGAAACCAGCCCTGCACTCAGAATAAAGAAGGGAAGAGTGGATATACAAAATTGTGTCTAAAATCAGGAATTCTGAGCCATTTTGATAATATACAGTATATAACAAAACAGCAGAGACGATGCCATGTGTTTGTTTTTAAAGTTCGTCAAGTATCTTGAAATTTATGCTCATCATCAGAGAAAACCATTGTGATTGTCAATGAGATGAAAACCAGCATTGCTGTGCATTTCTCCTTTGTAGCTGCAGAGATGCACATGCTCACAACAGCTGGTAAGTTATTCCTCTTCCTCTAAAGTAACTGAGAAGGCTACTAAACAGCACCTATGAAAATAAAGTAATAGTTGAGAAATACCAAAAAAACTGAATAGCGGAGAAATCTGACAAAAACCCAATCACCTACAGATATTTTAAAAGGATGAAAAATGTCATTCCTTGTTGATCTGAGTAAAACTGATCCATATGATGAAAAAGCTAAAAATGTCATTAAATAATTATTTGAATAATGCAATGAATGACAGTTAACACTAATGGTAAAACTACCTACTCATAGTACCTAGTTCAACAGAAATAAATCTAACAACTTCCCCAATTGACCAAGGTCACACCTTTCAGTTATAGAAAAAACACTGCAACCATAATCTACTGAAGATTTGGGTCAATACCACACAGTTTTCTTAACTAAGAAAGTGGAAAAATACAAAATCAATAGAATGGGCTTTAAACAATTAAATGCTCTCTCCGTGATTGGTCTCAGGGTGCAAAGCCATGGAGCAATCCCATCTCCGCAGGAATTGATGGCTGGCTCCAGGCTGCCAAGAGCTTTAATCATCGGCTGGGGAGAAAACATAAAATCAGTACTGATCAGATTTGCAGAAGACAACAGAATTGGAACAGTGGGAAATCAGTAAAACTTATTTTACTAATGCAATATGGGTTTCATGATAACTGATATTTCCTTCCACCACTTTTAAACTTCTGAACAGGTTCCTAAGAAAAATCTTTGACTCAATGTTCACCCTGTGACCAAACAAAACAAAATAAAAAATATTTTTATGATTGCTTTCAATAAAAATGAGAAATTGTTCCCAGAAATTCTATTATTTGTGGCAGCAGAACTGTTCTGTAAAGACCTTGTGGGGTGGTGATGTTGGCACTGTGATTTAAAGACAAAGGAAAGGCAACACTTGGAAAAGTATTGTTGTGTTACTGGAAGTGTCTTTTCTATGAAAAATGAAGGTTGGGACAGGGGAAACAGTGAGAGTTCATGGAAAGGGCATCCACTGGAAAACAAGAGGAAGGTCCAGCTGCAAATGGCTGGAAGAGCATTAACACAAGACCCCCTCTGCAGCTCCCGGTTGAAACCAACACCCCACACGCTCTCCTACAGCCACGCCTGGAGCTGGACACCAAGGCAGACACCAGGGGTGCTGAGCTGGCCACCTCCCTGGCCAGGTCCCAGCAGACCATCAGTCCTTGCATGTTTCCACACCCAAGGGCAGCACCCAGAACCCTCCACCCCCTGCACCCTTCCCAACCCTGGCGCTCAGCGCCGCAAAGCTCAGGGCAATACAAAATGCAGCAAACTCCACTCCTGAGGACAAGAAAAGACTTCGCTCTCTTGCATTTAATCATTAATTCCAGTTTGAACGTTTCTTGCTGCTTAATCCAGAGACCTGAACCTCTGAGGAGCAGTCCCAGACCCATCCCAGGGAGGTGCCGCTCGGTGACTGAAGGAGCTCCCACGGGATGGGCAGTGGCTGCACTCCAGTCTCACCGTTGCTGGGGGTACTGGCTGCTCCCTTACACTTCTGGCCACCCTTGATCTTATTGCCAGGTTCTGAATGTGCTGAACAGCAAGAGAAATGACAGACACACACTCCTGCTGAAGCCATCAGAGAATGATCAAGGTTGGAAAATCCCTCTCAGCTCACCCAGCCCAAACCCACTGTGCCTGATGAACTATGTCCTGATGTTCCACATCCACACGTTGTTTGCACCCCTCCAGGTGTGGAGACTCCCCCATTGCCCTGGGAGCTTCTGCCAGGGCTTCACCACTTTGTCAGGAAAGACATTTTTCCTAATAATCAATCTAACTCAGTAGTGAGAACTCAGTTTTTAAGAGTCGTATTCAAAGGACAATGACAATGAAATTAAGAATTATACTTAATGCAATCTCTTAGTTAAAATAGTTAAAAGTAAAGCTTTCTTGTTTCTTTACTATTTCAGTACCTCACCACTATAAATTCCTACTGTTAAACACTGGGAAAACAAAAATGAACTTACAGGAACGGGCAAATAGCTCTGTCAGGGCAGAGGGGGCCCTGGGCCGGCTCCTCCCTCTCCACACACCCAGGGTTAAGCGATGCTCAGAGTTCTCCCGTGTGTAAACAATTTGTTCCTACTCCAGTGAAACCCCAAGGCTACACCTCAGCTTGTGCACTGACTTGTGAGCAAGCCTGGCCTAGTGAGCTTTGTGCTCTTTCTAAAGAATTCAAGTCAGAATTTTGAAATAAACTTCTTAGAACCCACTCAACCTCCCATCAGCACACCCCACAATATTAACAACTCCAGAAAGGGTTACACCTCACTGCAATCACAGTTTAAGTGTTTTTTTTCACAGTCTGGAGGATAAGCAGAAGTTCCACCTGCCAGGCCATCGCCTGACACCAATTTCCATATTATCTCCCAATTGGCCGCTCATCTTCTCACACCATCCCTGAGGGAACCCCCAATCACTTCCCTGCCCGTGGATGCCTCTGCACTGCCTTTTACTTGGTGCACCAAATATTTTCCCCAGCTTAATTGTGTCTCTATCAGAATATGCTAAATAATTGTCTTCCAGCATTTTATCCACTGCCAGGGTCGTGGTTACATCCCCAGCTCTGGGGGAAATGGGTGGTGCTGACGCTCACAGGGGGCTCTTCTGCTTCTGTGACTCACTGAAAAAATTGAATCATAAAATCATTGAGGTTGGAAAAAGGCTCTAAAATCAGCCAATCCAACCATCAGCCCAATCCCACTACGCCTGCTAAACCCTGTCCCCGAGTGCCACGGTTTTTGAACCCCTCCAGGGATGGAGCCTCCCCCACTGCCCTGGGCAGCCTCTGCCAAGGCTTCACCACTGTCAGTAAAGAAACGTTTCCCAATATCCAATCTAAACCTCTCCTGGTGCAACTTGAAGCCATCCTTAAATTTTGTAAAACCAAGAAATACTGGGTTTTTTAATTTAAAAACCTACCTTTTTTTTCCTTCTGGTTTCATAGAACAGACCCTGGAGCCAATGTGCCCTATTTTGTAACACTGTCCATTTTGGGGCACTTCTTCCCAGTCTCTTCTCATCCCATTTGGAATTGCCTGGAAAAACTGACCTCCCTTGTGCTGGGTGGTGGAACAAACACAGATGTGTTCCTGGCATTATTTTAAACATTTTGGATGCCATCAGGCTGGCATTTTAAATCTTGAGAATGTGGGTTTGTTGACCCTCCCCAGACATTCTGGCAGGGAGGAGGCTGCCAGGTTTGCAGAGGTTTCTTCCAGTCCCTGCTCCATGATCAAGAGGAGGTCAGAAACGTGAGGGTGGCACCACAGATCCTGGTATGGCTGAGGAAAAGGCTGCAATTCCCAAACCCCGTGGTGCTGCCCAGCTGTATCTGGGGCTGCAGCTGGAGAGAGGAAGTGAGGGGTTGTTTATCTGTGTTGACACAACCTGAAGGAATGAGAAGATGTGGTTCCTCAGTGGAGCATCACATACTTGGGAAGCCAAAGGAAAAAGCAACATGGAAATGGTTTAGGAGGCAGTGAAGTCCCACATCATGAAGCACCCAAGGGACAGAAGATCTGGAAGCTGAGGGGAGACCTCATCACTCTGCAGCTCCTGAAAGGAGGTTGTGGTGAGGTGGGTGCTGGGCTCTTCTCCCAAGTGAGAAGTAGTGCGATGAGAGGAAACAGCCTGAGATTGTGCCAGGGGAGGTTTAGATTGGATTTTAGGGAAAATTTCTTCTCTGAAAGGGGTGTCAAGCCTTGACAGAGGCTGCCCAGGGCAGAGGTGGAGTCACCACTCCTGGAGGGGCTCAAAAGAGGGGCAGATGTGGTGTTTACAGACAGGGTTTAGTGGTGAACAAGGCAGCATTGGGTTAATGGTAGGACTCAATCTGAAGGTCTTCTCTAGCCTTCATGTCTCTTCTATTCCAAGTCCAACACCATCACACCATGCTTTTTGCACAGCCCCAGGCATCCTCAGGGCCAAACGCTGTCTGTCTGCTTCTCCTTACAGGAGCTGCCAAGGAGAACAGGAGCAGTGCTGAGCAGGGAAAGGGTGGGCAGGCTTGGGAAGCAGCAACGGGGAGCAGGGCTGCACCTGTCACGGGATTGAACATGGAACCACCTTCCCATCCCCTCCCCAAGAGGGACCTTCCCACTAGGAAGGTGTAAATGAAGTTTAAAAGGCAAGGCAGGCACTGGAACAACTCGGGGAAGCTGCCATTCAAGATTCATGTTGTTAACCCAAATATTCCAAGGGAAATATTGCCATTTTGCAAACTTTGCTGTCAATGGGGAACCGAAATAACGACTGTTGTTTGTTTATATCCAGGGCATGAATTACAGGAACCCTCCAGGGTCACTTTTTCCACTTTGGTTTTATAAAACAAGTTTCAAAGTTCCTGCCAGGTCTTATGCTCTTACCCTCACAGATAGCAGTGAAGGGACAGCTCTGTAGCTCCAGGAGCCCACGGAGGGGTTGGACCAAGGGATGATTTGTGACTCACTAACGTGCTTCTAATTCCCCATCACAAATCTTCAGCAACGTATTTTAAAGTGGAAAACATTCCCAGTGACCAAGCTGTACATTCACACTGAACAATAGGCACTTAGAGGGAAGCCAACAACACTCAGAAACCCTAAAAGCAAAAATCAAAATTCCATTTTAATCTAAATGTCACTTTCCTGGGCTGTTCCGTGAAGAGATTGCTTACGCTCAGCAGTTTGCTGCTGGCAGCTACAAAACCACAATTAAACACATTGCACAGTGGCCTCTGGACCTGACACTCTCCTGCAGAGCCCAGGCTGGGGACACCGGTCACAGCACAACCACAGGGCCAGTGCTACTGTGGGGGTCCTTCTGGGGGACACTGCTCTGGAAGGAGAACAAAATATCTGTTCAATACCTTTATCAATGATCTGGACAAGGGGATCAAGTGCACCCTGAGCAAGTTTGCAGATGACACCAAGCTGGGTGGCAGTGTTGATCTGCTTGAAGGAAGGGAGGCTCTGCAGAGGGATCTGAACAGGCTGGGTCCATGGGCTGAGACCAAATGGGATGAGGGAAAACAAGACTAAGTGACAAGTCCTGCACTTGGGACACAACAACCCCGAGCACCATCACAGCCTTGGGGAAGAGTGGCTGGAGAGTGCCTGGAGGAGAAGGCCCTGGGGGTGTTGGTTGGCAGGGGCTGAACATGAGCCAGCAGTGGCCCAGGGGGCCAAGAGGGCCAATGGCATCTTGGGCTGTGTCAGACACAGCGTGGGCAGCAGGAGCAGGGCAGGGATTGTGCCCCTGCACTGGGCACTGGGGAGGCCACACCTCGAGTGCTGGGGTCAGTTCTGGGCCCCTCACTCCAAGAAGGACATTGAGGGGCTGGAGGGCATCCAGAGAAGGGACCGGAGCTGGGGAAGGGGCTGGAGAACAGGGGTTGTGGGAGCGGCTGAGGGCCCTGGGGCTGTTTATCCTGGAGAAGAGGAGGCTGAGGGGAGACCTCATCCCTGTCTCCAACTGCCTGAGAGGAGGCTGTGGTGAGGTGGGGGTTGGTCTCTTCTCCCCAGTGACAGGGGATGGGATGAGAGGAAATGGCCTCAAGTTGCCCCAGGGCAGGGTCAGATTGGACATCAGGAAAAACTCCTTCACATTCCATGACGCTATGACAACCCCACACCAGTCCTGCAGCCCTGGGGACAGGACTCCCCAGCGTCATTTAGTGCTTGGAGGGGCAAAACACCACGTGCCAAGTGTGACTGTAAACTTGCTTCCCCCTTCTGCTGCCTCTCACTCTGCATTTAACCCTGTGTCTAAGCTTAGAGGACCCCCAAGGCACCAGATCCTCCAGGATTGCTGCTGGAGGAGAGTGTAACCCCATCTAGAGCTGCTGATTTGCCTGGAGCAGCAGCAGACCTGGAGGGATGTGGTACCTGCACACCCAGAAACGATGGTTGAGGGGCAGCATCTCACCAGAGAGGAGCTCACCCTCCACAAGGGCACTGGGATGCTCTTAGCACTCAGTGCTGCTGCCACAGTCCACACCAGTGCCCAGGTACTCTCCTGGAAACACCAAAATCCCTGCTTTGGCCTCAGCAGCAGAGACCCTGTGAGAGGTAGGAGAGCAGAAACAGTCAATGCCTCTGTCTCCAGGCCCTCACAAGCTGGGAGCAGCCAGAGGAGCCTCACAAACCCCACAAGGCAATGAATGACCTTTCCTAAATATCTGGGTTGGAATAGAGGTACAGCCAACTCCTCCTCTGATGAAGATTAACCATCTTTACCAGAATATGGGGAATTCAGAACTTGGGATTCTGGAGCACATCCAGAATTGCCTGGTCTGGATATTGAGGTGGTCCCATGGCTCAGGATGGTTTGGGGGTCACTCCAGAGACAGGGGGATAACACATGGGTAGAGTAGAGGCAGCAGCTCCAAGGTGGCCAAGTCTGATTGGATACAAGAGAAAGCCACCAGGACAGCAGCAATGTACTGGGCACAAGGATCCAGAAAGATTCTAAAGGTCTCCATCCTTGAGGGCGTTCCACCAAACGGGCCCTGAGCAGCCTGACCTGGCTTTCAGGCTCACTCTGCTTGAGCAGGAGGGGAGGTCAGGGACATCCAGGTCTCCTCCTCACGCAGGGTCAGGGTGTGATGCTGCAGCTCTGAGCACCACACCCACATCGGTGACAAAACACACGTTCTTGGAAATGGAGGTGAACCATTGCCTTAAATCAGTACAGTACTGGAGTAGGAAATTGTCCCAAAAAAGCATCTTCAGCAGATGCAGTCAAGGTTCTAGGACAGCTCTATTCTGCACAGCCAGGAACCCCACAAACAGCAGCATTGGCAGGAAACGAGATCCTTGCCAACGTGATGAATGCCTTCACGTCATCCCCCTCCCCAAAAGATCCATCACTGTCAAATTACTCTTCTACATTATTGTTCCCAGTAAAAACTGACTGGAGGCTCTGGGAGGACAACAGCGCAGTGGCCACAAGCAGGGGGGATCCTGCTGCCCCCCAAGGCTCTTCCCTGGTTCTCTAGGAAGAGATCCCACCTCTTCTTGAACATCAGCACGAGGAGATGCCAGTCAGAGCTTTTAATCCTGCTTGACCATGACCCACACCACCCCGACCAGACACAGCTGGGAGCATCCAGAGCTTGGCCCACCTGAGATACCCAGGAGGTCACAGCAGCACAGCCCCTCCCACAGCTGAGAGGCTGGACAGAGGGGATTGGCTCATGACATCTTCTGGTAAACAGTCGCTCCCAATTTGGGCATTTTGGACAAGACTGCCTTGTTTGAAGTCATTAAATCCCCAAAAATAAAACCTGACAATTCATCTTATTTCATAAAATCACAGAATGACTTGGGTTGGAAGAGACCTCAAAGCCCATCCAGTCCCACCCCCTGCCATGGGCAGGGACACCTCCCACTGGATCAGGGGGCTCCAAGCCCCATCCAACCTGGCCTTGAACACCTCCAGGGATTGGGCAGCCACCACTGCTCTGGGCAACCTGGGCCACTGTCACCACCCTCATTGTGAAGATTTTCTTCCTAACATCTCATCTAAATCTTTCCCCTTCCAATTTAAACCCGTTCCCCCTCATCCTATCTCTTCATACCCTCCCCAGCTTTCCTGGAGCCCCTTTCAGCACTGGGAGGCTGCTCTAATGTCCCCCCCCAGCCTGCTCTTCTCCAGACTGAAGAATCTCAACTCTCTCAGCCTGTCAATGCAACAGAAGTTGGCAAAATCCATGGGCTTAACCAGGAAGCCAGGGCCAGGGAAGGATGGGATGTGCACATTATCACCACACTCCACCACTCGACCCCGGCCCCTCCTCAGGCAGGACCTCCGTGCAGCTCTTTAAACGCTCCACAGACTTAAACAGAATGCAAATCCTCGTGTTTCTCTCTCCAGAGCTCTCCAAGCTGGACACCAACACAGGCCCTTGTAGAAGGATTTCTCCCTTCCTGAATAGACACAACACCACGTGAAGATGCTCCATCTCCAACCAGCCGTGACCCACGGTAACTCCGGCCCCGCTCGGGTCCCACATGCTGCTCATTGGTGCCTCTCCCTGCCTCATCCATTCTGAGCCCGGAAATAACTTGGAGCTGCATTCCCAGGGCAATAACTGGCTGGATGTTCTCTTGCTGCATTATTGAACATGCGAGGCTGAGCTCGCCGTATTGCAGCGCTTCTCTCCGGGGCTCTGGAAGGGCCAGAGAATTCAGTCTCTCTTTAATCACACACTCCAAGGAGCTGCAGAGTGCCAAGAGGAATTAACACTGACTTCACGGAGCATCCTGACCACTGTCAGGAGAAACCAGCACAACAAACCTTATTGAAAGGCACACGCAAGGAAACAGCAATTACTTGGTGGTGGGTTTTCTCCTGTACTTTGTTGCTTGGAAACCACTGCAGATGAGGCTTTGGTTTGTTTAAAATAAAAGAATAAAAATAAAACCAAGCCACAAACACATTTTCCCACCCTTATTTCTGGTGAGAATATCAGTGTGAACAGCAGACTTACACAACTGAATCCTATGGGCAGGGAGGTTAATGCAAAGAAATCATTACCTTTAGCATGAATTGATGATGGATCAGGATCTCTGTGCCAAGAGTTATTACCATTGCTGTATTCCAAGCATAAATCCCTTTCTTTATCCTGTTCACAAGAAATAAAGTCTTTGGGCTGTTTTGACCTTTAGTTCTTAGAAAAGAGTGAAACACAACACAATTTTAGTTACAGCAGCATCATTTAACCCTAGCCTACACATCCTCTGCTGTGACTGCCTCCTATCCTGGTCCAAGCATCTCTAGAATAAAACCCCCATGAGCATCTCCATTGCTCAAGTCCCATCACAGCTGCCCTATCCCTGGAGGTGTTCAAAGCCAGGCTGGATTGGGCTTGGAGCCCCCTGATCCAGTGGGAGGTGTCCCTGCCCATGGCAGGGGGTGGAACTGTGTGGGCTTTGAGGTCACTTCCAACACAAACCATTCCGTGATGATTCTATGCATTTTCAGTTCATGTTTTCCTCCATCCATTGATACAACTCTTAGTTTTGATCATCCTCTGACAGAAATGGAGACAGAGACAGGTGTTTACTTTTCTCCTGATCCCCCAGGCAGGATGAGGACAGGGCACAGCCCACTGCCCACTGCTGCACCCACCTCACCTCCGGGCTACAGAAAGCTTAAAGAAATATCCAGGCTGCAACACTACTCAGAAGAAACAACACCGCACTCAGGACTCAGTTGTGCCTCAATCCTGAGGTATTCAAACCTCCTCTCTATGGAATTAACACCTTCACAGCCTTGCTAGACAGGTAATTATTATATCCATTGCATATGTGAGTAACTGGAGGCAAAAAAGCATTTAACAACTTCCTGAAGTCATGAAAATGGAAAAGAGAAAAGACCCCGAAGCCACCAGAATGGTGGCTCGATAACAGCTTATTTTTCAGTGTGTAACTTCCAGAGGCCAGTGGAGCCAAGCGAGAGAAGATGCACTGTGAACACCCACAGGCAGAAAGGAGCCGGCACGGACCCGAGCGAGTGTTCCCCAAGAGTCCTACATGAAGGCAACGTTGCCCAAGGTGTGGAGGGGTGATTGAGGACCAAGCTGTGGTGTTCACTGCCCACTGAGGGGGGGGGACATGCCCACAGACACAGCAGCGCTCCTGGGGAGTCCGTGCACAGGGAACACTCCCAATAAAATCATTTACCTTTGCATGCCAAGCAGCTCATGTTAAATATAAACTGCACTGTTCGTGGATGTTACAAGACCCAAGCGTGACAGACCCACCAAGTCCATCAGCACCCTCTCCCCACCACCAAGTACTCAGAGTCAGCAAGCATCCTCCTTTGCTACTCCCCTTCAACCTGCAGGAACCACAATAAAAACTGAAAAAAAAATGAAAAATCATTGTTTGGGTCCAATTCTGGAACCATTAAACCTCAAAGACTTAATTGCAAGCAATGCTGAGTTCTCAGAGCAGTTGCTGATTGGTGGTTCCAGGAACCCCAGGAGGGAAGCACAGGATTTCTGAGAAGCTCCCAACTACAATATTGAATGAAGAAGCAAAATCTACCAGATCCTACAAGACTCAGAAATTAAGAAAAGCTGCTTGAGGTTGCACCTCAGCCCTTCGCTGTGTGCACTCACATTGTCTAAGACAACCAGGACACGCGTGAATGCTGGGAATGTTTCTGGAACACACTCATCTAGCACAGGATAAATGCTTTTGTTGTGTTCTGAGATGACACCTATCCAGAAGAGGAACCCATGCCTACACACTGGGGGCTGAACTGGAATACAGACATTTTCCACCTTCTTTTTTTCCTCCTCGCAGTTCAAAGCAGAAATACCACAAACCAGAACAACTGGTGCCCGTTAACATCTGCCATGGGCCAGGAGGAGACCTCGGGAAGCACAGCCATCCATGGCATCTCTGTGCTTTGCAGGCTCCAAAGCTGCTCTGATTCAGCTCTCCACAGCCCAACCTGCTGTTCCATGAGCAGCATTACTGAGCTTCCTTTGCTACTGCCTAAAGCAGAGACTGTCAATAATTTCAGGAATACAGCATTATTTGGCTTTTAGTAAAAGAAAAAAGCCCACACCTGCCCTTGGGCACTGGGGGGATGTTGGGGGTGCTCCACAGGGTGAGTGCCATAAAATCTGGTACCAGAGAAAGATACGAACAAAGTCTGAAGGTACAGATGTGCATTTGCTTAAAATCCAATACTGAGGGTTATACAGACTCCCACACAACTACCTAAGGCATCCCCACCAGAGTCTCCCTTTCCTTCCTGCAGTAACAGGTCCCTTTGAAGTGAGGTGCTTCCCAGTCCCTCACTCATCATAGAATCATGGATTTGTTTGGGTTCAAAGGGACCTTAAAGCTCATCCAAGTTCCAACCCCCTGCCGTGGGCAGGGACATCTCCCACTGGATAAGGGGGCTCACAACTCTGCTCCAAACCCCTCTGACACAGAAACCCTCTCTGAAATGTGGCACCACAACAGCCTGGCAAAAATAAATTAACCAAATAGTAAAGAAAAGGCAGGGCCTGAGGGTATGGAAATCTCACAGTGACGAAGTACCCACAGCAGGCATCAAAAACAAAAAGGAAGAGCACAGCAGCACTTCCCTCCAGAGCTGAAGTTCCTAGGAAAGCTCCTCTGCCAGTGGCACCTCAGCTGGGCTTCACTGACCCCTTAAAATAATACAAATTATTGCCAAAACCGTGCCTAAAGAAGAAACGTGCAGCTTCAGCAGGGGGTGGGGTTGGTGCTCAGACCTGATTTCAGCTACGGAATCATGTACAGATACACGAGATGGAAGCAAGCAGTTCTTCCACAGGAAAAACTCCATCTAGATGTTGGCTGTAAACAGGACTGACACTGTTCACAGCCACATTCCACCAGCTGCTTGTTCTTTCCCAGTTTTTCTTCTCCTGCACGTCCCTAGTGCTGTGCTGTCTCAGAACAAATGTCATTATAACTATCGGCCTTACAACAGAACGCCAGGAGCCATGAATTTTTAATGCCCTGTCTGGAATTCAGAGACCGTGCAGGGGAATGAAACACCAAAACCCTGCCCTTTGATAACAGCAAGGGTGGTGTTCACTCTCCAAACACCCCAGAAGGACAGAGCTGCTTGGGAGCAAACTGACCCCAGCTCAGGTGCGAAACAAAACCTGTCTTGCAGTAGAGGAGGGGTTTATTTAATGAAATTAAATGAGCCTGCTTAAAAAATGAGATGGTCTGCAAGGTTTTACTGGCCATTTTTAACAATCTATGATGCAACACCTCTCTTATGGGACTGCTCTTTGACACAGCTCCTCTATGACCCTTCCTATCATTGTATGAGGAGAATCCTCTATGACTCAACCCCTCTCACAAATAACAGAGCACTTCATTCCCCTCTGGGCTTTATCAGCTTTGGAGAGCAGTATCAACAGCGCAGCCTTGCAGCTTGGAAGGTTTGCAGAGCAAGATAAAGCAAAGGATGCAGCAAAAAGGCAACAGGTAGAGCACGAAGAACCGACAGCTCCTCCATCAGCGCTGGCACAGCCACCACAAATCCCCTCGGGCTGTTAGGGATGACCCCGACAGCTTTCACCAACACCTTGTGCATGAGACAGTGCCTACCCAAGGCAGCCAGTTCTGAAAAAGAACAGATTAAGTTATTGATTCAGACTATGGAAGGGCTTTCTGCAGGTTGCCTGCACTTAAAAGCTTCCTGGGCTCTGCTGAGGATGCTGAGCTGTAGCCCCTGATTGATGGGCTGGCACACACTGCACTGCAGCAGCAGCTAATAAGACAGAGATTCACTTTCCAGCTAACAAGATCAGAGAGAGACAGGTCTTTTTTTCCTCTGTCCCAGAGAATTAGGATCACTGCTGGATGCATTGGGAAGGGGAAGGGGGGGTAAGGGCAGCTCGTGCTGTGGGCAGACCCCGGGCCTTGGCTGCTG
The DNA here is from genome assembly GCA_033558185.1 of Dromococcyx pavoninus. Lineage (NCBI taxonomy): Eukaryota > Metazoa > Chordata > Aves > Cuculiformes > Neomorphidae > Dromococcyx > Dromococcyx pavoninus. The sequence goes on from JAUMJL010000441.1 coordinate 895,960, forward strand.
TGTCCATCCTGGCCCCACCAGCACATCAGAGGGAAGATGCCCCACAGCTGGGTGGGAAGAGACATTGGCACCCCCTGCTGCAGTTTCAGTGTCTCCCCCTCTCACTCCAAAAAAACCCTGGGAAGAAAAGACCAAACATTAAAGCTCCAGCTGTGGCACCGGCACCACGAACAAGGGCTGTCAGAACACTGTTCAGTTTGAGTGGCTCTATCTTAAATCCTTTAAATCTTGTATGGAAGAGATGCAATTTTGATGTGGGGTGTTTTTTTAACCCCCAAAATGCCTCCAAAAAGCTCTCTAAATCAAATAGCAGCAGCAAGCTATTTCAACACAAAAGCAAACCAGAAGTTTTACAAACAACTACCACAAAGTTTTCTTTTGCACAGCCCCAAGAGCCAAACAGCAGCTGCGCCACCAAGAGCGCCCTTCCCTTCTTTGTAAAGGAGAAACACGGGGTGGGAGAAAAACAGGGCACCCTCAGCATCAAACAGCTCTTTGAGGAAGCAAAGGGATTCCAATTTGTCAGCAGAAAACCCGACAGAAAATCCAAAGCTGCTGAAATTACCAGTGGTGCACAGCGACTCTTCCGCATTAACTCACCTATTGACTTTATTGTAGCAAGATAATTAAAGGGAATTATCTTGATAAGATAATTAAGGGGGAAAGCATTACATGTACTGTCAGAGGAGCCTTAGGACACGCTTTTGCCAAATTACAGCTCTATGTTATAACCTACATTTTGTATCTGCCATGGGTTAGCGTAGACACAGCAGTATTTTGGGAACCAAAGAGTTAAAACAAATTCTGTCTCAGAAGAAAGAACACCTCCAGTAAATAAAGGAGCATTAACAGGCATTTCTGCAACACTAATGTATTATTTATGGCTGCTTTAACAAGCCACTGTAAAGATATTTATGTAGCTCTTTCCAAGAGGAAGATCCTGTATCACATGGACATCGAAGGGGCTTTGTAACGTTATTCAAAGGACAAAACCATCTGAAAATTAAAAATTTGCTGCTAAACATTCACTTTTGGATTCCCCTCCTGTGGATGAGCCATTCATCTGCTCCAGGAGGCTTAGGGATTGCAGGGGGACCTGGGAGGATGCTGCACTGGTGGGAGAGACCCCATGTTCGCTCTGCCAGCACAAGCACAGCCCACGTGACCTGGAGTCGTCATCCCACATCAGGAAAGGGAGTGCTCCCCACACCATAACCCAATCCAGAAGGTCACAGCAAACACCTTCCAAACATGCTCTGCTCCTAAGTCTCTTAATTGCCTTTCAATCCTGGTTTCCACCAACTTGCATAAACATCTTTTAAACCCATTCCTCTCGAGCAGGAAACCTGTCTGCATGCCAGTGGCTCTACTCAGATACAGGTGCTAAACTCTCTAAGACATGGGGACCCAGGGATCTGGTTTAGTAGTGGACAGGTACAGTTGGACTCTATGATTCCAAAGGTCTTTTCCAAGCAAGTGATTCTACAAAAACAATGGTTTCTGACTCCCTCCTCTTGAAGTCAGGAGCAGTCACAGATGCTCTCATCCAAACACCACACCTGGAGGCCTCCTCAGCAGCAGGGATGGAGATGGAGCATTCTGCAGCTCTGCTTCCCCCTACATCACAGATTCCCTGGGGAAGACAAGGGGAAAGAGAGGGCACCCAGGACCTGCCACATGTTACAGCCAGGTCCAGAGGTTGGGGAGCACCTCCAGCTGCTGTTAACTCATTCACACACCAACAGAGGTCTAACCCAGCTCTTTAGGGAGGGTCACCCAGGGGACAGGTGAAGTGAGGAGGCAGGAGGCTTGAGACAGTGCACCAAAAAAAGGCTGTTGAAGCTGCAGAGACGGTTTTACTGCTGTTCCTGGAGAGCAGGGGTGGTGAAGCAGCCTGCAGCGATCACCACTGCGGAGGCTGAGAGGGCAACTCTGCCCCCCAAGCCCAGCCCAGCATCCCACAGGTGTCGATGACAGTGAGGATGGTGTCTCTGCTTGGGTCTGATCCATTTGAGCACTGTGTTTGTTATTATTTTTGTCTTCAGTCATTTTATTCCCTCTCTTATTTCCCTCACTTCTGAACTTACAGAGAGCTGCAAAGCCCGTGCCACGTGGCTTTCCCTGTGCATCACTCCTGTGCCTTAAATGTCTTTCAGAAGCAGTTCCTGCACAGCCCAAATGGGTTCATCTTCATGTCCTCTCAGAGGAAGCAGCAAAGCCCAATGTCAATTCAGATGTGAACTAATGGAAACCACCTTTAACCTTACCCTTCTCTTTCCTTTCCCTCCATGAATATATTTGCCTTGTTCAGTCCTCAAGGAATTCGGATCAGGTTTAGTCTCTAGCATATCAACCACTTGCTCTTTCCTCAAGGAAGGAATCTATTTTAATGGTCTCCAAGACTATCAAACAGGGTTTGCCTGTAAAAGCCTGTTTTTTGCTAAAAGGGAAATGATAAAAGAATCCTACAATGAATTACTTACTACATGCAGATGCTTTAAAAGTTTCTTTCTCACCATTATCTTTTTTGGTTTTTTTTACAGGAAACATTTTTTCCAGAAGCACAAACCAGATCAGCACTGAGGACCCGACACACATCTTGGCTCCAAGTCCACACCAGCATGTTTTGCTCACAGCTTCCCTTCTTCTGTTGGAATTGGGACAAGGGGCTTCAAAACAGCAAGTTAAGAAGTGTCTGGCCATGGGGACACAGGCTCCAAAGAAGATCCCTCTCAGGGTCACCTCCAGGCTCACCTCATCACCTCTGGAGTCCCACATGGGCAGCTCAGCCCACGCTCTCACCCCAGGACAAGAGCTCCCAAGAGCCACAATGACCTTCCTCAGGGGAAGGAGGGTCCATCCAGAAGGAAACTCAGTTCTTGAAACCACATCTATGGGAACAGGGAAAAGCACCAGGCAGCCACCTGGTGCACACACACATTGATCATTCAGAAACTCAAAATCGTGAAGACAGAGGGGGTTGAGCTCTGCACCACAAAGTCACCAAGGTGGGGGCTGGCAGTGAGGGAGCACAGTGCCTGCAAGCAGAAGGCTTCCACGAAAACCCAGGGATAGTGGAATAGATGCAACCAGGCTCTGCCCACACAACTGTAAGACAAACTCCACTCTGCTCCTGGCTAAGAACACAAACAGGTTTCATGTCTGAGTTTGATGTGCAAAACTGAATTCCTCCTTCCCACCACTACCGGAGAACACCCCTCAGAACTACAGGGTGAAAGAAGCTGAGCTCCCCAAAAATGTTTTCTCTTTTTAATTGCATTAAATATTTAGAATGTAGATCACATTTGACTTATTTTCTTTTTAGCATCATCATTCATCCATTTTATTATTTCTATTTCAATGGAAACTTTGAAATTGCAGCTCCACAGCTGAATCCTGGCTGTGGTGCAAAGGCAAAGCCTGGTTCATGAGGTCAGCTGCACTGGTTTTATTTTCAGTCATTAACTACCAGTGCAAACTGCACATTGAGCAGAGAAAGCCCCGTTTTGCCCGTGTGTGCCTGACAAATGGTGTTGCTCCACCTAGAGAGAAACAGAACTGATCAGAGCAGCCGTGGCCGGAGGGCGCGATGCGCTTCAGAGGGCTGAGCATCACCCAAATAAAATACCAACCCACGTTAGCAGGGCAGGCCCGACGTTATGCAAAGACAGATTTTGTTCCCAAAACAGATTTAGCTTGAATTTTCACCCTTCTAAATACCAGCATTCGTGAGGTGAGGCTGTTGGCCAATGCATAATAATTCCATGTAGGGGCTGTTGGGGAGGCTGCAGAGCACAGATTGGCACAAAAGGCAGAGCCATGTTTGGAGCAGCGAGACGGAGCGTCGCTGGCACATCTCTCGCTTCTGGCTTGCCAGAAGCAAGCAGACAGGGAAAATGAGAGGGGAGGAGCAGCTGTTGGGGTCTGTGGGCTCGCTGCTGCGCAGGTGGTTATAAATATTGCATAAGAGACATCAGCAATCCCACACCCCCCAGCAGCTGGCCCAGAACATTCCAGCCTCGAGTGCAAGATGGAGATGCAGCCAAACGTTCCAGGGTGAGGACTCTCCCCACCACTGCCCAGCGAGGAACGACAGAATCATGGAATGGTCTGGGTTGGAAGGGACCTCAAAGCCCATCCAGTTCCACCCCCCTGCCATGGGCAGGGACACCTCCCACTGGATCCAACCAGGCCTTGAACACCTCCAGGGATGGACCACTGCTCTGGGCAACCTGGGCCAGGGCCTCCCCACCCTCATGGTGAAGAATTTCTTCCTAGTGTCACATCTAAATCTCCCCCCTTCCAATTTAAAGCCATTCCCCCTCATCCTGTCACTCCAGGCCCTTGGAAAAAGACCCTACCCAGCTTTCCAGGAGCCTCTTTCAGGACTGGGAGGTCACTATGAGGTCCCCCCTCCAGGCTGAAAATCCCAACTCTCTCAGCCTGTCCTCACAGCAGAGGGGCTCCAGCCCTCGGATCATCATTTACCTGGCAAGATTAAAGACATTGTACTTCAGGAGAGAAGAGCAGCTTCGTGTCGTTAACCCCTGTACTGCACAGCAAATGTGTGGGTGTGCACAGCACTGTGCTCACATTTGGTCTCCATTCTGCAAAGATGCCCAGTCTGAGGGCAACTGGTCTTTCCAGTGCCTCACTGCAAGCCCAGTTCTGGACTCCCATTGCTCCTAATGAAACGTTTCCTTGTCACAAAACAAAAGAATCCCATTTCTCAACCTGAAGTGGACACTAAAACAGCTCAGGGAGCTCCACTCACCTACCAGCTCTAGAAGGAGCACACCTGCAAACAAGGAATGGGCACATCCTGATGGTTTTGACACCAATTACCCCACCCCTAGGCCTGGGAACAGTGGTGTTACTGGATTGAGCCACTTTGGCTCAACAAAAGCCACTGCCTGGCAGGTTTGGAAATGGTGGGCAGAGGAGGAATTGCCAAGAGTATTCCACTTGGTTGGGTTGTTTGAGAAGTCCCCAGCTGTTGCTGCTGAGCAGCAGGGCTGGATTTTGAGGATTTTTATTTCTCACCAAGATGTCCCCAGTTTACACAGTGGTCTTGGCACTGGGACACCTCTTCAGCTGTGTGACTCTGCAGTGCCAGGAGACACGGGAACTGGGCATCAGTGACTCGCAGGAACCCCATAAATCAAACGAGAGGGCTTGGTTGTTCTGCAGTGCAGCCAGAAGAACCCCAGACAGTGACTCCACTGACACACAAACGCTGGCTTGGTTTTCCCAGGTCCTCCGTAGCCTTGATAAAGCCCTCTGTGTGTGCTCCTGGGGCAGCAGCAGGGCACTGCATACCCTTCTCCCTCCTCCACTGACCCTGGAGCTCTGCACCTCCAGCAGGAACAGCCCCACCGGCTGGCATTTACCTCCCTCCTCTCAGGCATCAGCTCAAGGAAATTTGACACAGAAGAACTACTCAAGCAATACAAAAGCAATCACCATAAAGGTGCTTTTGAAATAAAAGGCAGTAACATTAAGCAAGAAGACGCCTGAGGCTACTACAGCTATTGAGAAGAAAAATCCATCCTTTAACCCTTTCATAGCTCCACTGAAGCCTGGAACATCAACACACAGCCCTGAGCACAGCTCCAGACACCAGGAGAACAAGTACTTGCTGTGAATTCCACAAATCAAGGAATGGTTTGGGTTGGAAAGGAACTCAAAGCCCACCCAGTTCCAACCTCCTGCCATGGACAGGGACACCTCCCACTGGATTAGGGGGCTCTAAGCCCCATCCAACCTGGCCTTGAACACCTCCAGGGATGGGGCAGCCAACACTGCTCTGGGCAACCTGGGCCAGGGCCTCCCCACCCTCATCCTGAAGAATTTCTTCTTCATGATTCATCTTAATCTCCCCCCTTCCAGTTTAAAGCCACTTCCCCTCATCCTGTCACTTCAGACCCTTGGGAAAAGCCCCTCCCCAGCTCTCCTGGAGCTCCTTTCAGTGCTGGGAGGCTGCTCTGAGGTCTCCCCAGAGCCTTCTCTTCTCCAGGCTGAACAACCCCAACTCTCTTAGCCTGTCCTCACAGCAGAGGGGCTCCAGGAATTCAGACATTGCCAGCTCTGATTCCACTTGCAAAGCAATAAAGTTAGGATTTTTATTTCAGTAGGGAGGGTAACTGATCACCTCAAACACAAGCCTTAAGTGTTGTTCTCTGATAGGGAGAGAATACCCAAAAAAAAACAAGCAATGTCCTTTCTCTTTTCTGCCTGAAAGAAATTCTTAACACCCCTTAACCCCACTGCTCTTTGCTGGTTGGGCACCATCAGAAGGGAAGATGAACACACCTACTTTTACATGTCAGGAACAAGACAGAACAAGTGTTTCTTACGGAAACAAGAGCTCAACACACAGGCATGGACTGTTGAATCCCACCGAGCCCTGGAGCCAGAGCATCCCTGCTCAGCACCACTCACTGCCCCAGCCTGAGGAGTCCCCCAGGACTGTGCTGTCAATACCCCAGCTCTGCCCTGCTGCCTCACACAGGGAATCATCACAACTGCCTGCAAGAAGGGCTCAGTCCAACACAATTTATTCCCAGGCTTCTGTCGAGTCACTGTGTGACACAGAGCAGGGAAGTCATAACAGGACTTTATTTCTTCACAGCTGCAGCATCCTCCTCAAAATCATTCCCACAGCTGCACAGGCATCCATGAAAGAGGGCCCAGAGAGGATGGGAAAAGCACTTCTAACTGATACTGTGTTGAACGGGTTCATTCATTTCATGTGCTACAGCCAAACTTCCCTCTGCACAAGTCAGGAAAAGAGAAGGAGAAAGTGCAATTACATCAGCTTGTTAATGACCTCTTACTGCTCAAGGAACTCTCCAGCAGCCAGGCAAGACAGCTCTGCTCAGCGACTCATCCCCAGGGAGGGATGTCAACAGTCCTTCAAAATCCACTAAAGAGAGAGTGGCAGAACCACGACAGCATGGGGCAGCTGTGGGGAGGGCTTCCAGTAGAAATTATCACACACAGATAGGGCTCAAAAGAGAAGTCTCAGTTTGGGATGAAATCGTCTCTTCTTCATCCAGACCATCCTGTCAGAGCCGATGAAGAAACCCTCAGCTCCACACCTGGCAGCATTAAGGACTTTAAAGGTTCAATAAACCTTGCCTACTGAAATCTCCACGTACAGGAGGGGAAGCTTGTGATGAACAGATAGTGCTCGATTCCCGTATTCTGGAAAATCTGGAGACAGCCTTTTCCTTCCAGCTGCAATACACAACCCTGCTCCAGCCAACAGAGCACGGGGTATCGAGCACATGGCACAAACCAGAGTCTGGATGACACCGACTCATATCACAGGGATACCAATTCCACCCATAATTTTCTATTGAAAACAACTCCCATCTAATTTTCATAATGCCAATTGAACTAGGACCCCCATTTATTAAACTGGATTAAAAAGCATTTTTACAAGCTCAGCTAATGGTCCTTAAGTACCTTTAATTACAGCCTGGACAGCACCGACGGCTGCTGGGGGCTCTCTCAAGGCAGCTGCACTCCTGCCCTGCACAGCACATCCTCCCCAGCAGACTCTCACCCAGTCTGAGATTTACCAGCTGGTTCCCAGCCCCTGGGACAGCCACGGCCACACTGGTTCCAGCAAACACCACCCGGATTAGCACAGCTCCGCTTCTCCAGACCCTTCACCACTCTACGACGGCACAGAAAAGGCAGGGCAGCAGCACAGGGGTTGCTCACCCATAACCCTCCCCACTTCAGCAGCAACAAATTCTCTATCCCCATGGGAGCTTCTCCCACTCTATTTCCCCCCCCCTGGCAGATGAACTGGTTCTTCCTTCGCTTCAAGTAACACCCTGAAAGATGAACAACAGCCCAAGTCTGTGGAGACAGTTACTGCTATTACTGCTGCAGAACATCAGTTAAAATTGCAAATAATTCATATTACCAACTGCACTGATAAGGTGTTTAACACTAATAAACCCAACAATTACTCTACAGCAATAAAACATTAGTTTGAGGAGGCCACCACAATGCAAACAGCCACAGAGGCATAAAATTGTTTCAATCAACTGCCAAGAAAGCTTTTGTTGCTTTGATTTTGGGTGGTTTTTTGTTGTTTCTTTTGAAGTTCCCAACTAGTGAAGCAAAAACTTTACATGAAACATTTACATGGTAACAAAAGGGCAGAGGCAGGGGTTAATTTTCTCCGTTACATCAATGAGCACCTATCCCTTGCACAACCCTCACCCTGAATTCTGGCACTGACTGTTCAGGAAACCATAAAGATTGGAAAAGCCCTCTAAGCTCACCCAGCCCAACCCCACCGTGCCTGCCAGACCACATCCCCCAGTGCCACAGGGTCACTGGGGCTTGGCACTCACCGTGCTTGGTTTGGGTCTAGGAGAGCAGAGGACAGGGAGCTGTCACAGCTGGGGGCTCGGCTTTGCAGAAGGCCCCTGGGGAGCTGCTGCAGGCTGAGCTGGGCAGGAGCTTCACACCCGAGTTCCTGCTTCTCTGTGGTGGAGCACACACGATAGCAGCATTGGTACAGCAAACAACTTAAAGAGAATATATTAAAGACAGAAAATTAACACAAAAACTCATTGTGGGAAGACCCAAGTGCAGAGTATCTTCCTGTGAAATTTGGAAAGGGCAATCTGGACAAGTTAAAGATATTGAAAAGCCACAGGTTTTGCCAGCAATAAGACCATGAGCTGGGACTGACAAACATTAGAAATGCAGAATGACAAGGTTTCCCATTTTTTCAGGCTAGAAGACCAATTTTCAACCGGCTCTTGGAACACAGGGGAAGTGTTCAGAGATGCTCATGCACACAAGCAAGGTGGGCACACCTCTTCCTAAACCTGGAAGCTGACATCAGCCTCCTGCACAGAAGATGACATCCCTTGGGCAAGGAGCACCACCTCCAGCTGTACATTTCTCGTGCATTGCTTTTGCAGAGTTATGAGAAAGAGGAAAGTTAGAAAGGGAAATTCTCCCTGTAACTACACAGCAGTGATACCTTGTGACTGAGGAACGATCCAGTGAGGATGTCTAACTGCAAGAAGGGGTTAAACTGACTGGAGGTAGGAATGCCAGAGACAGAGGGGATAGATAAGGAACAGCCTCAGCCAGCATTGTCTTGTGGCCAGCCTGGAATGGGAGGCTCTGGGGCCAGAGCAGGGCTGGGCTGAGATACCTCATCCCGAGACTCACAGGGCTGGTGCTGTCTCAAGTGGACACAAGGAATCTGGTTGTGATGCATCTTGATACGCTTTGTGTAGAACCTCATGTTGCACCAGGACTCTGCCCAATGCACATTCACTAATTTCTTTCACGTTTAAGCACAAATGTGTTGAATTAACCTCGATGGATACCACAAAAAAACTCCCCAACAGATCGATCCAGTTCTGTGCAACAGGCAACCCCTGCACTGCCTCGTTACAATGGGGGATCTGCTCCACATAGTGCTGAGAAGGAAGGGCAAGGGGGGAAGGACTGGTTCTGGTTAGCTGGAGCTTTCTAGATCTTTACTCTGTGTTTTGCTGCCCATCATGGATTCACCCAGCCGGGCTGTACCTTGCTGGGCTCTCACCACCACTGGGAGCAGCTGGCCCTGTACCTGCCACCCTCAGACACTGCCCTCCCTGCTCTGCTCCTGCAGGAGAGCCCCCCAGCACCGTGCTCACCCCTGCCCCAGCTCCCAGCACCCACCTGCTGCTGCTCAAACCACCAGGTGGTGTCTGCTGGTGGAGAGCTTCACCACGCAGGTGTTGGCATTACAAAACCAAGTGATTTCCTCTCCTTAGTGTGAATCAAAATATGAATCCTCAGGTAAGAGGATTGTCACCACCTCTGAGCAGCCCCAAGGGCATTTCTCCCTCAGACACATCTCTCCTACTGCCCAATATCCACCAGAGCAGAGCACCTCACCCATTCCATCACCAGTTATTGGCTCTGGCCAGCAAGCATTGATCACTCCAAACCTGTCTTCTCCTATTGATCTCAACACTCCCCCCTCACCTCCTTCAATAAACTGACTTGAGGCCAAGGTACTCAGGTATCTGTACTTGGACCACAGCTGAAATGCCTGTGAGACCTGTGTTGGGGAGCAAGCAGCACCGCATCCAAAGCTGAAAACCCAGCTGTTTTCTGTCCTTTATAGAAACCTGAGGTCCCACACTACTGGCTATCATACAGCATCCACTTGTTAAATTACTTTATTCATATGCCAAATGCCCAGCCAGTCACTCTCAGCTGCATTTCCTCAGTTCCACTGCCTGTGTAAGTGATGCAAGGACATTTCTGTGTCTCTCCATCATCCTCCTGCTCTCAGAGAGCAGCCAGCGTGAGCAGAGCTCCACTAATCCCTTGACAGCCACACCACTCAGTGAGCACATTTCTCACTGCCTTGCCCCAGGGACGTGGCCAGCAGTGTGAGACAGAAAAGGCTTTTCTCATGTTCACTGCAGGCATTATTTAACACCCCACTGTAGAAGCAGAAAATCACTCACAGGTTTTCCCAAGGAGATGCACAACTCATGAACTGGGGTGCACCCTGACCTGTGCTCCCAGTGGAGGGGGAAGGTAGGGTCAGTTCTGGCCAGAGAGAGTTATGATCTCTCCAGCAGAGACCAAATCCACAGTTACAACTGTGCCAAAAGCCAGGCTGATGCTGGGGCATCAAGTGCAGCCAATTCAGATTCGTGCTGCCAAGCAGAGAAGAGGAATTGGCACCGCGGGGAATGTTTGGCACAAGGCAGGTTATTGAGATCCCATCCTCTGAAGGATGAGCTGAGCTAATGAAAGAAGCGTGCAAGGATTTCACTGGGAAGATTTATGGAGCTTTATGAATGAGGCAACCTACAAGGAGACAAGAGCTCCTTGGTAATTCATTCCATCCTTATTACAGCTCTAAACAAGCTGCATCTCTCTCACAGGGGCAGGAAGGAACCTCTCAATCTAAGAGCTGCGTTAAGTCAGCATGAGCTGGATCTCCAATTTGTCACATCTCAGATGCTATTTTCATATAAGTTTAGTAATAAAAATAACACCTTTGGATCACATGCAATAAAGATTTTCCACTGAGCACATATTTCCCCATTTCAAATTCAAACTTGGAGCAAACTCTGAGTAGAAATGCGCAAGGACCTGTGCCCTCTGGAAGCACACAGTGAGTCATAATTAAGTTCATCTCTAAAGATTAAGAGTGCCTGACTACTGCACAGCTTCCACGAGAATTTGAAAGCACTGATTTATTTAAGTAACAGCCTGAAGAACCTAGGAACAGAAAAAGCAGGAGATCCCAGAAGCATCTCATTAAAGGGGACCATTTGCCCAGGGCAGGAGTGGCAGGGGTCCTGCTGAAATGCCTGCAAATGACACCTCCCTGTGTGATGGAGGAAAAGCCCTGGCAAGGGGAGCAGGGTGTTGGCCTCTGCCCCAGGAGCCCCACACCACCAGCTGAACACCCCCGGAGGTTGCTTCATCCCAGTGGTGGACAAAGTCATGCTCAGACTTTTGAGCTGTTGTCTGTACTGCTCCTCCTGAAGGTGTTCTGGAGCAGGAGTGGAGGCGAGCACTGGATTTGGTGTTGTCCAGCTGCAGACACTACTCTGTCCCTACAGTTTACCTCCTGCTACAGAAAACTCTGTATTTGAGACCCTGGTGATTTTTGAAATTCACTAAAAAGCAGGAGAGCGCGTGTTCACCAGCTGCCTCAGAGCCAGGGCAGGCAGTGTCTGGACCACAGACGTCCTGACTGGTCCAGAGCTGGTGACCAGCAGCAGGGCTGGCCAGCTGAGCCTCCAGGGACTGCTGGGACCCACCAAAACCATATTATCCAGCCCTGGGCAGAGGGGCAATGCGGGTGCTGCCTGAAGCTGTTCACAACACAAAGTTCTGCTGCTTTGTGAAGAGCAGAGCGAGTCCTGCAGAGCAGGAGAACACAGGTGACCTGCACCTTGTCTCACCTGGAGCTGCACTGGCTCCTTTTACTTGTCCTCAAAGCTGACCCTTCCCACAGCTCAACAACACAGGGCAGACTCCCTGCTTCACCTGCTCACTGTTTCCTCCTTACCAAGCTAAACACCTACTTTCTCACTGAAGTCATGCTCATGCAACGAGAAGCAATTTTCAGTTGTACTTTTGACCCAGAATATCTTAATTGCAAAGGAAAACAGGCTCTTGTAGCTTGTTTTATTCAAACCATCTATTAATTTGTTCTTAGAAGATAGCCTCCCCCTGAGTTACCTCTCCTTAGCATCACAGCTATTATTTTAAGATGGAGATTAGATCATTTATGCTTCCATGTGAACTTAAGACACTCAAGGGTTGTTTCCACACTAATTTACACACTTGCAGAATAGATTATCTTCCAGAAGAGAGCAGCACCCAGCACCATCCCAGGGCAGGTTTGTCAGGGTGTCCTGGTGCCAAACCCTCTTTTACGTTCACGTGTGTCAGAGCAAGTGAAAACCAGGATATGCAGAGCTTTGACCTCTTTAGATCTTCCACTGAAGGTTTTCAGAAGGCAGACATCTGCATCCCCTTGCCTACATGGCTTCCCAGCATCACCAGATGGTCTTGGTGGCTCAGATCATGGATGACTCATGTTCCTTCTTTTTGGTCCAGCAGGAACATACTAAGAGACAGCTTTAAGTAAGAGCAGAGAAAAAGCCTGTGACAGGATCATGGTCAGAGCACCACGGGTCCTGAGCTATACACACCTTCCAGAGCAGGAGCAGTCTCTCTTTGTTAGGGGTGAATAACCACAAATCAGAGCAGACAGAAAGAAAATAGGCTGGGAAAGTGTCAGCTGCTCAGATGAAGGCAGTGCAGTTCTGGCAAAACACGAAGATTAGCAATGGAAATAGAAATAAGTTAACTGCTTCATCCAGCTTCACATGGGCTGGTTTGGGGAAGGGAGGAGATAAAGGGAACTTTTAGACTTCAGAAGCACAGAAGCCAGACCTGCAGTCAGCTCTGCTCCTTCCTTAAACCCCAGAGCCCTCTTACTCTGCTGTGCCAAAGTCACAGGGTTTCGCTGAAAGGCAGATGCTTGCCAGAACCTTTCACCAAGCTCCCCAACACACACCTTGACAGGCAGAGCAGTGATGGGAACTTCAGTATCATCATTGCTGAACTCATTCTAACCAACCTCTCACCCTTTCCTTCCTTCTACCAAGAAAGTCTGATTAAATGGCTGTTTCCTAGCTAAAACACCCACTAAAGCCAAGGTGTGGGTCTCCTCCCAGAGCTGAGTGGCCCAGGAATCAGTAAATCATCCCATGAAGCAGTGTCCTACGACATCATCACTGCTGTTAGTGCTGTACACAGCCTTTTGTCCCCTCCAGCTTCAAGCAGCATCCTCCTCCACCAACGAACACAAAGAGGAGTCCAAGCTACCTGCAGCTCCCCAAGGAGCAGAGCCACGTATTCCGCTGCCAGCTGGGACACCACCCAGCACAGCAGTGAGCGCACAGGCTGGATCACTGTCACCAATTTTAAGACTCTGGAAGAAACTGCTGCTACACCAGGAAGTGTCAACCAAAGGCATTTAAACAGCCAGTTCCATCCTCCCTCTTGAAAGGGCATCATAAATTCAGTTGGGTTTTCTGATCCGAAGAAAAGTTTCCAAGATCCTTTCCTCCCACACTGCCTGTAAGAGGAGGTTGTTCAGACTGGTTTGACCCTTAGTTTCTGTTGGAATGAGGTGAAAATGCTAGCAGAAATGTTTTGTTCTCACTGTGACTCCAATCACTTTTTACAAAGCTCATGGAGAAGCCTTAATGAGGTACAGTTCCCACTTGAGGTGATGTCCATAGCTGGCCCCTGGGGTGGGCTCCAAGTGATGGCAGGGGACACCTGTGCCCGTGCAGTTCCTCTCTTGAAAGAGCTTCTGCGCTTCCCTGTTCTCATTTCCCAGAAGCTTTCCCATTTTTAATGCCAACTTTTTCCTTTTCTTGGAAGGCACAGTTTGGTCAGGCTCCCACGAGGAATTTCACAAGGGGCTCCACCTGCTCACATATTGTTGGGTTACTCTTAAAAAGAGGATTAAATACCACAGGTTTTCTTCAGATGCCCAATTTATTTAGCTGGATCTGGATGCATTTCCCTTATGCTCACCTCCCACAGTGCTACACCTCCCTGTCTCATGGTTGCTACTATCCAGAGTTCCAAATATTCCTTGAATCACATTCTTTTCCCTTTCAAGTCCAAGACAACAACTCTTCTTGTTTGAAGACTCATCAGGAAGCATCCTTTAATGCTTTCAGCAGCTTTACACCTCCTCCTGAGGAGACCTGAACCCTCCCATTAAAAGCACCAGCTGGGTTTCTGCATATTCACAGCCTCACTTGGTGCACCTGGACAGCATCACACCTGGGTGGCACCACACTCTCACATGAGGTTTGGGAGTACAACCCTGGCACGGCATTTCTCTTATCAAGCCGAGATGTCACCTGCAGAATTCCACCACTCTTATCTGCTCCCACAGTATTTTTAGGGCTGTATCTCTCACACAGAACCCCCAACCGAGTTCACCCTCTCTACACTGGCAGCCTGGCAATGCACCCCACACCCTAAATATGGATTAAAATGTTACTTTTTGTTTGTCCCTCAAAAATATACAGAAAAATACATCATTACTAGTGCACTGAAAGACAAAATAGGCTTGTACCACCTGAAACAAAAGAGGTAGTGGTTTTTAAAATGGGGGATTTTTTCCTTAGATAGCATTTAAGCCTTAATTTCTCCCCAAAGCTAAATTCAAGAGAGATTTTTTTTCCACGAAATCACATCAACAGCGGCAACTAAAACACTTGAGCTACTCAGGCACCCAGCCACACGGACTCAATGAGCCCACTGTGGCACTTGGAACCTTATTAAAAAGCACATCAGTATCTGCACAATAGAGATTATGCAATTTTAAAGGGGAAAAAAAGCACCTTGCGAGTGGAATGAAACCCTCTCTGCAGAGAGAGCACCAATGTCCACTGCCTCTTCACCCACAACTCAATGACTTTGGGAGGAGGCAGGCAATGGTTGGGAGGGTGGCAGGGACCAAAGGCAACAGGTTAAGAAAGGAATAAAACAGAAGAGACCGGAAAATTATCCTCAGAGAGTGCAAATTTAAATCCAGGATCCCTGTGCTTCATCTTAAATCACTCTCAGTTTGGAAGTACCACTCTGATCTGCCCACACTTTCATCACCATCAGAGAGGAATTCAACTCAAGTTCCGTTTTTCCCATGGGTTTTTCCACTTAACCCGAAGGAGACAGCAAAGACCGAGCAGTTTATGTGTGTTTTCAGCAATTTTAAATGAGAATGAGTTTGAAACAAAGACAAACTCAACAAAAAGCCTTAAAGGGTACCAGGCAGACCTGGAACCTGCAGGACCACAAGAAGGGCATCACGGACACATCCACGCAACCATCCAAGCAGGAGAAACCCAAGATTTCACCCCCATTAGCACAAGACAAGGATTAACGGTTGTTGCACCGGGCACGCCGCGATTCCAAGGAAACCCTAAGGGAACAAAGGGGCTTTTCATCCCTCCAGCCCACCGGGCACCTCGCAGGAAGCCCGGTCGCCCTCGGGAGCTGAGCCTGGGGCTGCAGCAGCCAAAGCCCTCGCCCAGGAGGCAGCTCAGTGAGAGCAAAACAAAGCATCCCCTGCAGCTCGAGGGCTCCCTTATTCCCTACCGTGCTGCCCCCAGCATCCCGAAGCACCGCTGATATAAAAGCCTTGTCCCAAGGTTTGCTGTGTCTTCCCAACACAGGCAGCCAGTGTTCTCCTTAAGGAGGCCAAACCCCCTCTGCTCAGGGCCAGGACCCACCGGATCAGATCCCTGTGGACCTCCGAGGACAAAGCCCATGGTTTAAATCTGTGGAGCACAGAGCTGCCCCACCACAGTCTCCACAAACACCTTCTGCTGCAAGCTCCTGCTCTCCTGCAAGTCCCACATCGCATCCCTAAACCAGGAGGCGGCCCACGCCTGCCTTCAAACCATCACAAACGGAGATGCTCCACCTCCCTCCCCAGTCAAGTTCTCAAAGCCCTGTTAAACCAGAGTAAACCAGTCACACATCTACCAAATTCCACTGCCATCGTCTAACAAAGCAGAACAGAAAAAGGAACCCAAACCGAACTCCATCTGCTGCTGAAACACACAAAACCTCTCACTCACCTCACAGCCAGGAGCCACCAGCCCTTGCCACCAGCCTCCAGCCCAGAAAGAACCAGCAGAGCTCTTCCTGGGCCATCAGCCCTCCTACAGGTGATAATTGTCAGCTTGTTAAGATTAGGCGGGGCCTAATTAAGACCGGCTAATCCTGCTGGGCTGCTCTTGGTCAATCACACTACAGTTATTGCAGCTGCAGAGTTATTTAAACGGGAATTAAGAGATGGAAATAGCATTTTAAATCGTTTGGGGAACTCCCCCCAAAATCTCTGGTTTATGCACACGACCAGGACCTGGTCTGCAGTTTGATTTCAGACCATGCCCAGGCACTGACTGAGGCATTTGTGAGTATCTCAGAGGGGCCAAGCAATCCACTTCTGGCACAGGCAAACCCAAATTACTCATATTCTGACATGATTACATCACTCTTGCTGCTAAACCTTGCAATCAGGATTAACCATAAACCAGTGCTTAGCAAACAGCTCGAGGTTTCCCTTTTGGATGTGCAAAGACTGAACACTCACTCAGTAATGAAGAAGCTCTCTGGGTGCTGCTGTCCTTCCACGGGCAGATGGCACCATCCAAAGGGCCATTTATTTATCCAAGCAAACTTCTGGGGCCCAAAGCTTCCTTCCTTGAATGGCCATAAAAGGATGAGCCCAAAGTGCACTGGCAGCCCAGAAACCAGCCGTGTCCTGGGCTCCATCCAAAGCAGTGGGACCAGAGAGGAGGGAGGAGGTTCTACCCCTCTGCTCCGCTCTGAGGAGACCCCACCTGGAGCCCTGTGTCCAGTTCTGGAGTCCTGAGCACAGCAAGGACCTGGATCTCTTGGAGTGGGTCTAGAGGAGGCCACAGAGATGATCCGAGGGCTGGAGCCCCTCTGCTATGAGGACAGGCTGGGAAAGTTGGGGTTGTTCAGCCTGGAGAAGAGAAGGCTCTGGGGAGACCTTAGAGCAGCCTCCCAGGACTGAAAGGGGCTCCAGAAGTTGGGGAGGGGTTCTTGATCAGGGAGTTGCAGGGACAGGATGAGGGGGAAGAGTTTTCAGCTGAAAGAGGAGAAATTGAGATGAGATCTTAGGGAGAAATGTTTTGCTGTGAGGGTGTGGAGGCCCTGGCCCAGGTTGCCCAGAGCAGTGGTGGCTGCCCCATCCCTGGAGGTGTTCAAGGCCAGGTTGGATGGGGCTTGGAGCCCCCTGATCCAGTGGGAGATGTCCCTGCCCATGGCACGAGAGTGGGACTGGCTGGGCTTTGAGGTCCCTTCCTACCCAACCCATTCCAGGATTCTCTGACAACATTCCAGCTAACTGAACACCACCCAGAGCAGCTGGCTGTGGGGCAGGAGGGTTGGTGGAAGGGAAGCCAAAGATTATTTTGCCGCTCTATTTTGGTGATAAATTTTGCTGACATTGTAGGTGAAATCACCCTTAACCCACAGACCCTTGGTCCCAGGGCATCTTCAGGACGTGTTTGCAGCTTGTGCACAAGTGTTCTCCTCAATGTAGGGCTCTTCAGTTTTTTTAGAAGAATTAGAAAGATTAGTTTAGGAACAGAGGGACGTGTTTTAATTGCTGTTAGACACTTCGAGGCGTGTTCCATGGGACTGCTAATGAAGTGGCCCAAGAGAATGAAGACACCAACATATCACATTCAAGACAAGAATTAATGACCCCATAAAATACTCCCTGGTGTACCTTAAAGCTAAACTGGCAATATTTATAAATTAAAAATCAGCATTTTCAAGCCTCCTACTGGCAGCAGCTGTATTGCTGCAGAAATTAGCGACAACCTTAAAACAACAAAACCAACCCAACCCAAACCAGACCACAGCGTGGGCACAGCCCTCACGGGGTCTTCTCCTCTTTATCAATTCCAGCTGCTGATTAATGACAGATGTGAGGTGGCATTAGCAGGCTGGCAGCAAACTTGTTATTTCCAAACTTGTTCTCCATGTACAGGATAATTAATCGCTGATATTGATGTGGTGTTGACAACCCTTTGACCCTGCATAATTTCTCAGAAGAAATATGCATCGGCCATGGACTGAACGACAATTTTTATTCAATGCCAGCCCAGTGGAGATGGAAGGAGCAGCTCCCAACCATGAATCAATCTCTATTTTTCACCTCCTTCAAAACAGAGAAAAAACGTTTTTGATAAATGACGGAGTTTTTAAATTTACCCAATCACACTGTGTGTTTAGGCTAAACCTCTAATTTCAAAATCCCACATTTGCACACACTGATTTGACTGGGAAAGTCATACGTTTTGCAGAATTTGCTTCACCAAGATGAGATTTGTTGAAGTCAGTAAATGAAAACTCAAGAGCCCAGGCTCGCTCACAGTAACGGCTGCCCAGGGAGTGATTCTGCTTCATGAAAACTGTTGACGCCGTAAATATGGGTAAATGCTCCTCTGCACAACAGCACTGGGAGCCTGGGGCTGTTTTAAGGAAAAAGTGACCACTTTGAGATCTCCTTCCCCCAGGGCTGCTGGGAGGCAGCGCATGGGGAGGTGGGACCTGGGGCTGCAGCACAGTCTTCTTCTTTGGGGCCAGAGTCTTCTTCTTTGGGGCCAGAAGAGTTTGTGGGGGGATGTTTGCTGTGTTATGCACAGCAGAGTGTGCATCGTGATGGGTTTTCAGGTGTCACTCTTGAGTCTGTGGAACCCTGTGTGGAGCAACTCCCACACCACGGTGTGGGGCACAGAGGTACAGCCCATCCATTGCCATCGCAGGTAGAACAGGAGCTGGTGGTGGGTGGAGGCACTCACCATGATCTGCTGGGACACCAGATCTACTGGAATCATAGAATCACAGAAAGATCTGGTGGGAAAAGACCTCTCAGATCATCAGGTCCAACCGTACCTGTCCACTTACTAAAACCTGTCCCTGAGAAACTCATCCACCCATCTTTTAAACCCCTCCAGGATGGGGACTCCACCCCCTCCCTGGCAGCCTCTGACAGGGCCTGAGAACCCTTTCCAGGAAGAAATGTTTCCTGATGTCCAATCTGACCCTGCCCTGGGGCAACTTGAGGCCATTTCCTCTCATCCCATCCCCTGTCACTGGGGAGAAGAGACCAACCCCCACCTCCCCACAACCTCCTCTCAGGCAGTTGGAGACAGGGATGAGGTCTCCCCTCAGCCTCCTCTTCTCCAGGATAAACAGCCCCAGGGCCCTCAGCTGCCCCTCATAACCCCTGTTCTCCAGCCCATCACCAGCCTCCCTGGCCAGGCAGAGAAGGACCAGAGGAAGTTAAAGAAACACCTTGATTGCCACTGTCCAGAGAAGCTGATCTTGCCTTTTGGTCTGCATTTCTCATGCAAAGTTAGATATTTTTTCAAACAATTAGTGAGGTGGGTGTTGGTCTCTTCTCCTAATTAACAAGCAACATGATGCGAGGAAACGGTCTCAAGTTGCACCAGGGCAAGTTTAGGTTGGATATTGGGAAAAATTCCTACACTGAAAGTGCTGTCAAGCCCTGGCAGAGGCTGCCCAGGAAGTTGGTGGAGTCCCCATCCCTGGATGGATTTTAAAGCCACGTGGATGTGGTGCTGAGGGTCAGGGTTTAGTGGTGGAGTTGGCAGTGTCAGCTTTAACTTGGACTCAAAGATCTTTAAGGTCTTTTCCAACCTAACGGATTCTGTGGTTCTGTGTACTTTGCCACATGCCAAGCCAACCACAGTCCCTTTCTCCACACCCCCAGGCACTGTCCAACCGTTCAGTATCAGGCAGAGCTGCTGGCTCCTCCAGAACAAAGCCCACTATTCCCTTCTCCTTGGGGGTCAGCAGAAGGAGAAGGATAGATGGGAAAGTGATCTGTCACCTAAGGCAAGGTGGCATCAGTGCCACATGGGAATGGCTGCAGGCTGATGCTTTGTGGGCACGGCCAAGGAGCACCCTATGGACATCTCATGTAGCCATAAACTTACCCCAAGAGTCCAAGCTTCATCATGGTATAAATCCCTGTTACAGTGTGACAGTGACACAAGTGAGGGTCCTTCACGCAAGTGGAATCTCATAAAAGACCCAACCCAATCTCCCCCAAAACCCTGTGTCCTGCTCTAGTCTAGTTGATATAAAATAATTTAAAATAGGCAACATGAATCGAATGTACGATCATAGAACGGTTTGGGTTGGATGGGACCTTAAAGCCCATCCTGTTCCACCTCCTTGCACGGGCAGGGACACCTCCCACCCAATCAAGATGCTCAAAGCCTCATTTGCAAAGTATTTGACTTGAAATGTAGCATATTCACATCAAAAATACAAGCATTCTCAGGAAAAAAGAAAAACACACGGATTAATAACTGAGTGGCTGATCCATGGAAATGCAGATGTCAGCGAGAGCTCATCCCCAGCTGTGCTCCTCATGGGGCTCTGTGGTGCCCAGTGCTAGAGATGCTCCTCTAATACCTTCACGAAGCACATGAGAGGAAAAAGCACTTCACATGACGAAATCCCTTGTGGTGTGGGGAGTAATGGCACCAGAAAACCCACCTGAAACAGCCTGGGAAATGTGGGCCCATTCAAACACGGCACTGCCAGGGCAGCCAGACCCAACACGATGCACCTGGTGAGAGGCATCCGAGCTGTGGGACAGAGCTGGACCTGCTTCAGCATCCACTGCGACGCAGAGTGTTTGGAAAAGGAAACACCTCCTTATTCTTAAGCTTCGTGGTTTTCATTTTTATTTTGCACTGCAATAAAAACATGGATTTTCTTGCTTTTTCAGGGCTTTCTGTGTTTTGACACCTCTTGCTCTGCCATTGTTTAGAAATCATTGACAGCAAAGCACAGTTTTCGTTCCACACCCACAGAGCCACGTGAACGAAACACACAGCGACATTGTGGCACGTGTCCAGGGAAGAGGTGTTTGTAGAGGGAAGAGGTGTTTGTAGAGGGAAGAAGTGTTTGTAGAGGCAAGAAGTGTTTGTAGACAGCTGCCCAGCACCAACCTCTCCCCTAGTGACACGTTTGCTTTGTGGCTCCCTGGAGCCCGAGTGGGAAAAGCCCCTGTGAGTCCCTCCGAGCCGACGCGCCGGTGAATGCAGATTATTGTCTGCTTGTACTGCAGCACCACCTGCACGGCCCCTTCTCGGCAGAAACTGTACACTGAGCACAGAGCTTGGACCACATCAAAACCCCATCAAGATCTCAGCACGTGCCAACAAACCATCCCACTGAACCGCCTGTTTCCCGACAGGTTTTTGGCAGGGCAGGAAGGAGCAGCAATACTGGGGATGCTGCCTGAAGTGTGGTTTTCACTGCACAATATTTTGCCTCTCTGGGAAAGCTGGTGGTTTGTGCTGGAGATCTGGAAGAATTCCACACACAGAAGTGGAACTTCTACAGAAGGGAGAGGCAGAGGCAATGGAGACCTCAGTTCCCAGGTACATCATTACCCAGCCACTTGATTTATTGTTCCATTCAAAGCTGTGGGACCAGAGGGGAGGGAGGGGATTCTGCCCCTCTGCTCCGCTCTGGGGAGACCCCACCTGAAGCCCTGTGTCCAGTTCTGGAGTCCTGAGCACAGCAAGGACCTGGATCTCTTGGAGTGGGTCTAGAGGAGGCCACAGAGATGATCCGAGGGCTGGAGCCCCTCTGCTATGAGGACAGGCTGGGAAAGTTGGGGTTGTTCAGCCTGGAGAAGAGAAGGTTTTGGGGAGACCTTAGAGCAGCCTCCCAGGACTGAAAGGGGCTCCAGAAGTTGGGGAGGGGCTCTTGATCAGGGAGTTGCAGGGACAGGATGAGGGGGAAGAGTTTTCAGCTGAAAGAGGAGAAATTGAGATGAGATCTTAGAGAGAAATGTTTTCCTGCGAGGATGGGGAGGCCCTGTCCCAGGTTGCCCAGAGCAGTGGTGGCTGCCCCATCCCTGGAGGTGTTCAAGGCCAGGTTGGATGGGGCTTGGAGCCCCCTGATCCAGTGGGAGGTGTCACTGCCCATGGCAGTGGAGTGGAACTGGATGGGCTTAAACCTCTAAGTCACTTTAGAACAGTCAAAATCCTGACTCTGTCACTGTTGTACAACTTGGTCTGATTGCACATCACTGGGTGACAGCCCGGGCAGAGGGGACAGCCAGAAGCTGTGCCAGACACCAAACCCCTCTGTTCTAAGCCCCTTTCTCTAAGCCCATTCTTGCACAGCAGACAAGTGAACTGCAGTTGTGATGTATAAAAGGATTTTCATATTTGTGTCTTTTCTGTTCTGCTCTGTCATATTGCTCCATTATAAATTTTGCTGAAAGGACTTGCAGATTTGCCAGGCTGTGTTTGATATCACCTACTTGCTGCTGGATTGTTTATAGCTGCTGGGCAACATCCACTGCACCATATGTTACTGGGACAAAAACAAACACACACACAGAAAGATAAATTGAAAACAAACTCTGTGTAAAGAAAAATTATTTAATTCCAAAGAGGAGTTTTCTTGTGGAAGTGGCTTCACACCCAGAGCCACCCATGGAAACCCATGACCCATGGGAACAGGGGGAAAAGGGTAAAAAACCCGATCAATGCAGACATCTGTGAAGGTGTCGTTTGTCCACAGTGCAGGGTGTGAAATGATTCAGGCAAAAGAGAGAGGAGAAAAGCAATAAACAAAAAAACCCCAAGGATACAAATAAAACTGCCAATGCAATAACATCCCAAAGAATTCCTGCTGTCACAGCCCTCGCTGCTGCCCACAGAGAGCTCCAGCCCAGGAGGCACCTCAGGACAGTTTTACCCTGGCCACAGGCTAAATCCATAGGTCTGATCCCTGGATGTGGGCTGAGCTCACCAGGATGGTGGGGCTGAGCCCCAGGGCCAGCATCCCACCCCCCCAGCCTATGCAGTGTCTCTCTCCCACTGCCTTCAGCCAGAGCATCCACACCTTTCCCACCCTGTGTCTCTAAAACCCATGGAACACAACTCAATATCCCTGCACCGAGGCCAAGTTGGCATCAAAACCACACTCAGGGATGGAGCCTCCATCCCTGGAGGGGTTCAAAAAGTGTGTAAAGGTGGTGCTTCGGGTCAGGGTTCAGCAGGCACGATGGGGTTGGGCTGATGGTTGAACTGGGTGAGCTGAGAGGGCTTTTCCAACCTTAGTGATTCCATGATTCTGTGAAAAATCTCAGCAGCCTGCAAACCTCATCCTTAAGGAGACACCTCTAAGTGACCCCCTCTCTCTCTCACTGAGGGCCCTGGAGACACCTGGTCTGATAGACATTTCAGTCACTTCAGCCTGTGAAGGTCATAAAGAGGGCAGAAAATTACACCTACACTCAGCTGACTTATTAAACCTGAGCATATTTTGTTATTCATGACCTCGAGGCCCTAATTTCTTAAGCAATAATGCGATGTAGCCTACACATTTTACAGCCAGGAGTGTGGTAATGGAGAGATTCTTTTCACCTCAGGAAGCTTTACTCTAATTTAATACATAACGACCAGCAAACGATCTTGGTTTTCACATCTTTTTTCAGTGCTCTCACCTTCTGTGACAGTGCAGCAAGTTCTGCTTTAGTTATTGTTTCTCATTTGAGGGAAGAAGAGCTGAGAAGCAAAGCTGCTCCTTGGTATAAAAGAGGGAAAACAAAACCATTGAACTCTGAATTTTTTTAAATGCTAAAGGTCAATTTTTAAATGCTAAAGGTCATTTTACATATTAAAAAGGTGCTAAAGGAGGCAGAAAGCTACATGTTCATGCAGGAAGTGCAAACCAAGTGCAGATGCACAGGAACACACAGTAAATAAGCTGTTTTTTAAAAATATCACAT
Organism: Dromococcyx pavoninus; assembly: GCA_033558185.1. Taxonomy (NCBI): domain Eukaryota; kingdom Metazoa; phylum Chordata; class Aves; order Cuculiformes; family Neomorphidae; genus Dromococcyx; species Dromococcyx pavoninus. The sequence continues at coordinate 919,898 of JAUMJL010000441.1, forward strand.
TCCGTAAGCACAGAGTTTTGACCAAAAGTTCTGTTTAAAAATAAAATTTTTAATGTAATTTATGTTTCTAACCTTCCCACAAAAAGAAAGTGGCTTGTTTGGCCAGCACTACCAAGCAATGCTACAATGCACTTTGTGTCTTTGGTGTTCTGACTGCCAGTCTCACACAATTTGTCCAAAAAGATAACGAGCTTTTACTCTGGTACCAAAATCAGCAGCAATGCACAATGTCTGGTTTACAATGGCTGACACAGTTCAAGACTGAAAGCACATCACTTTTTTTCTCTTATGCAGGTTTTTTCTTCATTTGAAGTTTAAATAATAAAAGGACTCCATACATTTGTGAGTCTGATGAGGAGCCAGAAGAACTAGGGAGCAGGAACCACAATGCATTCAAGACTAAGCATATCAGCCCCGTAACCTCTTAATAAGTGGCAATTAGTGGGGCTTTTATATCCTGATCTTCAAAGACATCCACACACGAGTTCCACCAGGGGCTGGGAGCTGTCCCTTTTCCCAAGCCCAGTTCGACAGGCGCAGAATGTGAGGAAACCCTGGCCCAGGTTGCCCAGAGCAGTGGTGGCTGCCCCATCCCTGGAGGTGTTCAAGGCCAGGTCGGATGGGGCTTTGAGCCCCCTGATCCAGTGGGAGGTGTCCCTGTCCATGGCAGGGGGGTGGAACTGGGTGGGCTTTGAGGTCCCTTCCAACCCAGACCATTCTGTGATTCTATTATTTTAAATATTGCCCAATACACATTTCAGGTGCATAAAGTAATTCTTGTTACATTCACGTTTACTTAAAGCCTTTTTTTTCCCCCACAGTTTTAGCTGTTGTGATATCTCCACAAGAAGGAAGAGATGTGGACATCTGCTCCTCCATCAGCTGCCTCCTGCTGCGTTTGTGCCACTGAGAGCTTCCAGGGAAAGCTCTTCCAGCTCCGCTCCAACCCCTTCCTCCACTTGCTCCCCCTCTCCGCGGGCAGTGGGGCTCTGTGGTCCCAGCAGTGGCAAAGCTGCAGGGCTGGGGGTTTTGCCACCTCGTTCTGGCAGAGCAGAGGAGGCAATCAACACAGCAACATCACCATGGTTTTGCCATTTCTTTCCAAACTTCATGTCTCTTCCCATTATGGGGCCTGATGATCTGTGAAGACCATAAACCACCCGCCCGGCAGCAGTGATGGGCTCTTAAAGCCTGAGCTGCTGCCAGGTTTTCCAGCTCTGCAGTAAAATACCATTCCCTTCAGCTGCTCGGCTTCCAGCTGCCAAAAGCAATGGTTTGCATCTGTCAGCATCATCTTCTTTCTCTAAATTCAAGTCCATCACTGTTTGGAGCATCACTGTCAACAACAAATGGTCTGTGGGAGGCTGTGGTCCAACAACCCACTCCAGTTAAGTTTCATTGCAAGTTGTGGATCACAGCTTTCTAACTGCATTCTCAGAAAAAGCTGTCCTTGGAGTGGAAGGGTCACAAAATGCCTGAAAAACACCTGCAGGTGGCAACCTCATAAATGTGGTATGAATTTTAATAAGGTGTCCTTGACCCTTACTCTCACCAACTGATCGCACTGGTTGCAGCTGCGAGAAGGTTCGGGCATTGCCCGTGGAAGCTGTCCCGCCAGCATCCCCTCTTCTGACAAACCTCTCAGCCCCATCCAACCTGGCCTTGAACACCTCCAGGGATGGGGCAGCCACAGCTCCTCTGGGCAACCTGTTCCATATTTATATTTTGAATTTTTAATGATTGTATTGATACTGAGAAGCAGCAGTGATATTGATACTGGAGCATCAGGTGATGCTCCAGTCCGGTACTGACACTTTTGGATCCCAAATGTGTTTTCTAATACTAGAAACTGGGAAATCTGAGCATCCTCCCTTTGATCAGATCTATTACGTAACTTTGTGTAAAAACTTATGTTTGCATAGAAGTTGCTAAGTGAAATATCCACAGTATTTTCGCGATGGGAAGAACAAGCTGGGTTTGTCACCAAAGGAAGGGCTCTGCTGGGTCAAACCACGGATCCAACAGCCCAACTGCCACCCCTAACGAGCCAGAAAGCAGATGGCCAGGTCACTGCATCCTGTATCTTATCCCTATGGAATACTCTCATCACTTAATGAGAAATAGACCTAAATTTTTGTCACTTTGCTTTTACCCCGTGACATCTCCTTGCCTCTGACTTCCAGGAGGAAGCATTAACTGAAATACTGGGCAGGTCACGGAGCAACTGGGAGAACATAAAGAACGAAGTGTTTCACATTGGTAACACTTTTGCCGCTTGGGATCTGAGTTCCTGAAGCTTTTCTGTGTGGAATTAGATTTTGAAATCAGACTTTAGAGAGCTCTGACGTCTCCAGACACGGGTGTCTCCTCGTTTCAGACACACAGCAGTCGATGCAAATGCTCCTGTTGACTTCAAGGAGTTCGGAAGCAAACTCACACTTTACAGTAAAGACTATGGTGTAGCTGGAAACAGAAGTATTTGCACAAGGTGAGACAGTGGATCTGATCAGAGCTAAATAAAAAATAAATGGAAGGAAGATAAAGAACTTGCCTGAAGAGTCACATTTTACACCACATTTCAGAAAGAGGCAGAGAAATTTTAGGTGAGGGATGCATTAGAGAAACAGCAATTTATCTAAAATCATTTCAAAAATTAAATGTCTAAAACTGATTATGCATTGTGAGCACATTTGAGTCAACATGGTTACTGGTTCACTTCTCTTACATCTGGAGATGGGCATCAAAGAGCATTTCTTTCTGTACCAAATCGCCCCACCCTCAACTGGGAGAAAACTCTTCTGGTTTTGTGCTTATTTTTCCCATGGAATACAATATTCAAAATATTTGATTGCAAATATGGGAGACAAAACCCATCATCACCCACCACTGGGTACTCTGAGCCGTGCAGCTCCCCAGCTGCCCTCACCCCCGGGAGCAGCCTCTTCCTCCTCCTCCTCCTCCTCCTCCTCCTCCTCCTCCTCCTCCTCCTCCTCCTCTTCTTCACCTCTGGATGGGAAGGCAAAGAGGCATCTGCCTGTCCTTCAGCCTCTCCTTTGCCCTTTGCTGCTCATGCCAGTGCACAGCACACCTTCCCCCCCAGCATCCCTGCTCCTGCTGCATCCCACAGCATCCCTGTATCCCACAGCATTCATCCCTGCATCCCACAACACCCAGCACCCCACACCATCCCTGAACCCTACAGAACCACTGCTCCTCACATCATCCTTGCATCCGCTGCATCCCTCAGCATCCTTGCACCCTGCAGCATCCTTGCACCCCAGAGCATCCCTGCATCCCACAGAACTCCTGCACCCCACAGCATCACTGCCCCTTGTAGCATTCCTGGACCCCAGAGCACCATTGCACCCCAGAGCATCCCTGCACCCCGCAGCATTCCTTCCCCCTGCAGCATCCTTGCATCCCACAGCATCCCTGCACCCCACACTATCCTTGCACCCCGCAGCATCCCTGCATCCCCACAGCATCCCTGCACCCCACAGCACCCCAGCACCCCACAGCACCCATGCCAAGCCGTGCAGCAGCATGGTGGGCAGCACCCATCCTCCTGCAGATGGACGAGGCAGGGGTGGGATGTGGTGACACAAAGGGTCCCACCTGTCCCACCCCCCTCCAGACCAGCAGCTCCACCTGTGCAGGGTCCCCAGGGAACGACCTTGGCCATAGCACTTGGGCCAGGTCTTTCCAAGCAGGACAGGTCGCTGGCTGCCGGGTCGTGTTCAGTCACTTGGCACAGATCAATTTTCATTACTGTGAGGGCTTGCTTGGGAGTCATTAATGGCTGGAGGAAGACCAATTTTCTTCCAATTTTATTATGACACATCTGCAGCCACCGCTCTGACACACTAAATATTTATGAAGTGTGGCATTTTTCAAACATACAAAGTCCCAGTTCCCTCTAATCTGCAATGAAATTAAAAATCTGCAAGTTTTGCTGTCACGTTCGTGCTAGCTCTTGTAATTGCAATTTGTATTAGCAGATCTGAACCTCCCGTATCCAGACTGGATATTCCAGTTTCTTTAATTATGTAGATATTAGCCCTGTGCTAATGTGATCGACCAGACTGATGTTCTCCTACGGCTGCACTGGAGTGGAGGGACCTGCATCTCACTGCAGTCTCAGGATAAATCCAGCCCTGCCACCCTCACTTCTGCTCCAGTTCTGTGTCCCCTGGGAACACCGTGAGTGCCACGATTGCACTGTCAGAGGGGCCGATGCCCATCTAGGGGGCCTGGGAGGTTCTCCTCTCCGTGGTCCAGACCTCTATGGTGGTCTCCAGGGCCCTGATCCCTCTGAGTTCACCTCCATCTCACGGGTCCTTCAAGTAGCCAAGGTGAGCAGGAGCTCCTGACAGGCAGTATAGGATATATACATCATTCATTCATCCACCCATCCACACAGACAGAGCCCTCAGAGGCAGCATCAATGGTTCCATCCTGCTCCTCTGGCTGAGCAGGATGCAGGCCCTTATATATGTTCAGATATATGATCACGGTGGACCTCTCCACAGCAGAGAGCAGTCTGTCCAGTTGCTCCCCCAGATCCCAGTGCCCCCAGTTGGTGGCACCTGGACACAAGAGCTTTGGGGCTGCAGCCCCACTCCAGCTGCTGTGGCCAGTTTCCCACACACAGCAGCCCCGAGCAGCCCCAGAGCAGCCTCAGGCAGCACCCAAAGAGCCCCAAACTGCCCTGAAGAGCCCCTGGAGAGAGCTGAGCTGGAGCTGAGCATGGAGACAGGACAGACAGTGCTGACCTTAGATGGATCCTTGCATCCACTCATCCCACTATTTTCCCATGCTTCATCCTCCCCGAGTCACCTAACCCCTTCCTCCCTCCCCTAAGCTCCCCATAAAAAGCCTTGTGTCATTCCCAAATGCTCTTTGCCTGCATCCCAGAGGATGAGGTGTCCCAGAGGATGATGGCCTTGCTGGAACAGAGCTTGGGTGGGCCAGGCCAGGTCCTTATCCCATAGGACTCAAGAATTTGGGCTCCTCTGCCTGCTGTTGTTCCTCAGTTCCCTCCGGGCTTTGGGGATGGAGCTGATGCCTCCATGCTGATGGGCTGGGGGCACTCAGGGCAGGGGGATAATGGACTTACTCAGAATCACGGAATCACAGACAATTTAGGTTGGAAAAGACCTTCAAGATCATCGAGTCCAACTGTAAACTCAACACTGCCAACTCCACCACTAAGCCGTGACCCTACACACCACACCTACACAGCTCTGAAACCCCTCCAGGGATGGGGACTCCACCCCCTCCCTGGCAGCCTCTGACAGGGCCTGAGAACCCTTTCTGTGAAGGAGTTTTTCCTGATGTCCAATCTGACCCTGCCCTGGTGCAGCTTGAGGCCTTTTCCTCTCCTCCCGTCACCTGTCACTGGGGAGAAGAGACCAACCCCCACCTCACCACAAGCTCAACCCTGCGTGGTGACCCCAGCCCCAGGGCAGCCAGCAGAAACCCTGCTCCTTTCCCCAAAGGCTCTGTGTGAACCTGCAGCAGGAAACCAATCAGAAACTCAAAGATGCAGCAAGATCAGTGCTAGAACTGGTGCCTTAGACCTCTGGTTCCCAAGGGAGCCGAGCTGCTCCTATGGACCTGGCAGGAGTCATCTCCCCATCAGCCCTGGGGGTGCCAGAAGCCTCAGCTCATCCCACTCTGCTGCTCTGATCCCAGAGAACTCCTTTCAAGTTGCATTAAGTTATTTACTCTGAGCTGTCAGGTGAAGAGGCAGTGTTTGCCTTTGAACGGAGAGGCATTAATGGAGCCTTTTTCGTTCCAATTTGTGCTGTTTGGGCCCCTGGGTCACTGGCAGGAATCCATGTAGTTGGTGACCAGCCCAGCTCACACTGGGAAATTTCCCTCAAAAAATACCTACTTTTTACCTTTTTCTTTCTTTTTAGCAAATCCATTTGCACCGGCTCAGCTGTCAAAGATGGGCAAACAGAGAGTGTGGATACAGGTGTTGTGTTTCCTTAGGAAAGATGAAAGCAATTTATGTGCCAGGCCTTTTTCCCCGTGTTTGCAAACATTACATTGCAATAAAGTCCAGACACATAAATTCGCCTCCGAGCAAAGCACAGGCCCTGGTACCTTCTCTAAATGTTCTTGCCTGGATCCAGCCCATGGCAGGAAGGAATCTTCTTGCTCCCTGTAGGTGAGATTTTTGTGAGATAGCGATAAAAGTCATGAGGTAGGGACAAAAGACTGAGAGAGTCCAGGCTGTGCAGGGGCTCCTTGGCACCTCTGCTTTGTGATCCTGCAGGAGATGGGTGAGCATCCACGCCAGAGCCTGACCTCAAGGATGCAGTCATGGCCTTCCCAGCATTTGGCCCCTTGGCACATCTACCCAGCACTCCCACCCTGCTGCAAATCTGAGAGGATCCATCCCTCCACACCTTCCTGGAAAGATGACCCTCTTGCTCACTCTCATTCAGCTCAGGCCACGGGGTTGTTTCAGTCCATTTGAAGGATGCACGGCTCAACATAACCTTCAAAAGCACTTGATCAGATTTCTCCACATGGCTTATAATCATTAAATGAAAAATCTACACGTCTGACCACAACTCATCAGAGTTTCACTGCTCTAAAGGTTCCAGTTCATCAGCTGAGGGCTGTGTAGGGTCACTCTTCAAAACCAGGGCTGTGGGAGCTCCAAGGCAGGGCTCTCAAAGTCCCATCCAACCTGGCCTTCAACACCTCCAGGGATGGAGCATCCACTGCCTCTCCGGGCAACCTATGCCAGGGCCTCACCACCCTCAGAGGAAAACATTTCTTCCTAAGGTCTCATTTAAATCTCTCCTCTTTCACCTTTAAAGCATTCCCCCTTGTCCTACCCCTGCAATCCCTCAGGAAGAGCCCCTCCCCAGCTTTCCTGCAGCCCCTTTCAGGACTGGGAGGCTGCTCTAAGGTCTCCCTGGAGCCTTCTCTTCTCCAGGCTGATCAACTCCATCTCTCTCAGTCTGTCCTCATAGGAGAGATCCTCCAGTTCTCACATAATCTTCATGGTCTCCTCTGGACTCACTCTAACATATTCATGAAGAAAAATGGAAATTTTTGCCTTTGTAAGGGAATAAACAGGTGGCTTTCCTGTTAGCATGGAACCCCTGTGTGTGAATGATGCTTGGGTGGACTCTAGAGTGGACCTTGCAAGCACATTCCTCTGTTGCTGCCAGTGAAGAGGCAGTGCCAATGGCAGTGGGCATGCAGTGAACACAACCACACAACTTCCCCTGCCAGGTGTTGCTCACGAGGGAAGGTGAAATACCCACCCTCACCCCCCAATCCCCCCTGCTGTATTACAAAAGGTTCTGTCCTTTTTCCAGCCCTTCAAAAATGGGGTTCTCTGGGCTGGGCACGGGGGGGGCTGTGCTCTGCAGTTTGGGGGAGCTGCTGCTCGCTCCTGCACAACTGCCCATCCCCTTCCCAAAGCTGAGCCTCTGCCCCCACCAGCCTCGCCGTGCAGCAGGACACCCCCAGCCTCTGCTCCCACCGCCTCCGGTCACATCCCGCAGGCAGAGGCTTTCACGGCGCGAGTGCCCCACGGCGGTGGATAAAGTGCACACGCTCCTCTCTCACCGCCGGCGTTTCTTAGTGCCCCGAGCTATTTTCATTTCCATTTATTGCTGCTGTAACTTTCTTATTTCGGAGCATTTCTGTCAGGCTGCTGGAGGGGACCACAACCTGCCAACAGGTGAGCTGCTGCGTTGCTCCACGTATACATTTATTGCTACGTGTTTTCTCCACACAGTGCTTTAATTTATAGCTAATGGGTTTAAGAGCTGAAGCACTGCTGGAAGAACATCCTTACTGTGTTACACCAACCTAATTAAACCTCTAAGGGATCGGGTATATTGAGAGATGGAATCTGCCTGTCTGGTCTTTCAGGTCCTACCTTTTGTTTGCCCTAAATCCAGAGCAGGGACCAGAGGAGGCCACGGAGATGATCTGAGGGCTGGAGCCCCTCTGCTGTGAGGACAGGCTGAGAGAGCTGGGGTTGTTCAGCCTGGAGAAGAGAAGGCTCCGGGGAGACCTTAGAGCAGCCTCCCAGGACTGAAAGGGGCTCCAGGAAAGCCGGGGAGGGGGTCCTGATCAGGGAGTGCAGGGACAGGACGAGGGGGAAGGGTTTTGAGCGGAAAGAGGGGAGATTGAGATGAGATCTTTGGAAGAAATATTTTGCTGTGAGGGTGGGGAGGCCCTGGCCCAGGTTGCCCAGAGCAGTGGTGGCTGCCCCATCCCTGGAGGTGTTCAAGACCAGGTTGGATGGGGCTTGGAGCCCCCTGATCCCGTGGGAGGTGTCCCTGCCCATGGCAGGGGGGTGGAACTGGATGGGCTTTGAGGTCCCTTCCAACCCAAACCATTCCATAATTCTAACCATGTAGAACACAGCAAATTCTTAAGCGTGAGAACGTTTCTCTTCAAAAATCACCGACAAATCTGATAATGTTTTATAAATCAAAGTATTAGCCCTGATTACAAATAAAAAATCAGGGGAGAGAATTTCAGTAACCACCCCTGGGTGCAACCGGTTGTGCTCCTACACACAAAATAAAGAGGTCTATAGGAACTCTTTCTATCCCAAGGCTTCCCTTAGTGGAACATTTCTTCTTTCAGGAGCTGAAAACAGCATAATAGCCTAACCTGAACCTTTACACCAATTACATGAACTGTTCTTCCCATCCTTATTTAAAATGATATAATTATCCCCCAATTTGCTGCCTACTTAGCTATTTGTGTTCTTTTTATTTCGTATTCATATCATATCTCTTCCTCTCCTTTTCTTTCTTGTTTTTCAGCTTACAACTGCTTCCACTGTATTCTCTGGTTGCTGGTGTATTTAATCTTTTTCTATAACAAGCCAAGAGAAGAACAAAACCAAACCCATCCTCCTTTGCTGCCAAAGCAGGAGAAAGAAGCAGGCGCCCAATTATCCCAGGCAGGGCTTTGTTCTTCCCCCAGTGCTGGCTGGAGGGGCTGCAGAGCAGCGCCCGGCTCACAGCACACCGAGGGCCTCCCGCTCAGCACCGCCCTGCTGGTCTTTCTTCCCCTCTTCTCCCCAGCTCCCAGAGGGGTTTTGTTCCTCATGGATGGTGAATGGTCTTGAGAGAGGGAAATGCCACTTTTCAGGCACTGTTTCAGTGAGATCCCTTGGTGCTTTGGTGGAGATGAGCCCCATCTCCACCCGTTTGCCTTTCACTCTGTATGGAATCATGGAGTGGTTTGGGTTGGAAGGGACCTCAAAGCCCATCCAATTCCAGCCCTCTGCCGGGGACAGGGACACCTCCCACCGGATCAGAGGGCTCAAAGCTTCATCCCACCTATTTCTCAGGTTATTTCTTCTCCTCTTCAATAATTTTACAGCTGTAGTCACAGAAGAAAGCAAGGGAGGGGAGACCTCATCCCTGTCTACGGCTGCCTGAAAGGGGCTGTGGCAGAGCGAGTGTTGATCTCTTCTCTCGAGAGACAGGTGACAAGACAAGGGGAAATGGCCATAAGTTGTGCCAGGGGAGATTCAAACTGGATATTGGGAAGAATTTCTTTACTGAAAGGGTGGTCAGGCACTGGAACAGCTGCCCAGGGAGGCGGTTGAGTCACCATCCCTGCAGGTGTTTAAAAACCAGGCAGATGAGGTCCCCAGCTCACCCAGGGACTTCTTTGTACCTGAATATCCACGAGCTGCCCTCTCACACTGCAGGTACTTCATGAGAAGCAGGAATGGGGAGTCACTGGGAAACCACCTGAGTTTCTCTTTCATATTACAAATGGTTTGGGTGAAATTCTGCATGAAGCAGAAAATTCTTTATTGAAGAGGAACCTCCCCCCAAAGTTTCCTTCTCGCACTCCAAGAACCACTCTGCAGCCAGCACTGGAGTCGTGACAGCCCAAGCCATGGGGCAAGGCAGAGTAACCCCCAGTTCAGGGGTGCTGGCCAGGGGACCCATGTCTCTGTAGGATTCTGGACTGATAAATCACAGACTGTGCAGAGCATGGAACCAAATAAACGGGACTTGCTGTGGGAAGCACAAGGGGAAAGAGGGAATGTGCAGTGACACATCCCAGCCCCGTGGGGGCTGTGGTCCCTGACCTCCATCCCACCAAAGCGGAGCGGCTTGCACCAAAATCTCCTTCAGCACCAGCTGGGGAGGGCTTGCCAAGCCACGGGCTGGGGCAGGAACTGCTCTCTGTGCTTCCCAACATCTTCCTCACTCTCTGCAGCCTTCAGCAGGATTTTGCAAAGCGCTGCTGATGAGCCAGAGAAAAGCACAGGCTGTGGCTCAGCAAAGGGAAAAGCTTGCTCACCCTGAGCAAGGAGCAGGGAGTGCTCCCACGAAAGGGGATGCGGCTGCCAGAAATAAACATCTTCAGAGCAGCAAAGGCAGAAGCAGAGGAAAAACCCTCAGGTCAGCGGCAGAGGTCTGGGAGAAACTGAGTTTCCCTGTCCCTGGGTCCTAGTGGAGCCTCCCAGCAGGCAAAGCCCATCCCAACAGTGAGCTCAGACCTTGACATTCCCAGCTGGGATGCAGACAGCTTTCCCAGGATGCTGCCTCTGCTCATGCAGATGCCCCATCTCAGCTGCCTGCAGTGCCACGGGGACATATCTCAGCTTCCCAGCCTCGGTGATCCCAGCCTAAACTCCGAGGCAATGATCGTGGCGTGGGCTGCAAGCACAACAAAAGCCGCTCAATAATTCAAAACCTCCCCCCTCTAATAATCCTCCTGACATTTTCCTCTGCTTCACACGCCGTATCCATTAATGGTAATTTAATCAAGGGCCTCGTTCATAAATGAGATCAATAGTGGGGGTTGTGTGGGAGGGCAGTGCAGTGGGATGCGCGCGCTCCTGCCGGGAAAGATGAAGCGACTCCTCGGAGCGTTGGCTCAAAGGAAAAGTGGTATTGACCCCCCCAGATCAAAAGCCTCCAGTGCTGCTGGGTACGAAACGTGGTGCTGCAGGCTCACAGCTGCAGCAGAGGGGCAGATCACGAGGGATTTACAGCAAATTTATCTCATTCACCTTTGCTTTGAATTAAGCACCTTCCCTCTCGTTTATGACAAGGAATTTAATGGAAAGGTAATTTCATGGCATTGTGCTCCCTTACCTCACATTATTTTACACATGAAGACTTAATCAGGAGAAAAGGGGGGGCAGGAGGCAGCAGGCAGAGCTTGTGAAGGAGCCTCCCTGGGCCCTGCTGCCGCCTGCAACTCGACCACCGCCGGGAAGAGCGCATGGGCACGGGGCACCCGCTCCTGCCAGAGCCATCCCTCCTGCTCAGCATCACTGGGAGCTGCAGGAGGGTCTCCCCTGGCACGAGGGCAGCGTGGCCTTGGCATGGCTTGGCAGGAAGGGCTGTGCAAAGGGCACGGAGAGGGCGCAGCACAGAATCGCTTGGTTGGAAGAGACCTCTGAGATCATCGAGTCCAGCCGTACCTGTCCACCACTGAACCAGATCCCTGAGCAGGAAGGGACCAGTTCTTTCACTTCTGTGTCTCTGGGTGTTTTACACAGTAGTTGTAGCAAAAGAGCAGAAAGTTTTCTCTCTTACACACACACCACACGACCCGCTGCTGCCTGGTGCTTCGTACTCCATCAGCACCAACCGGCTCACAGCCCACTTCACAGAGTGGAAAGAACCACAGGATGGGTTGGGTTGGAAGGGACCTCAAAGCCCATCCAGTTCTACCCCTGCCATGGGCAGGGACACCTCCCACTGGGTCAGGGGGCTCCAAGCCCCATCCAACCTGGCCCTGAACACCTCCAGGGATGGGGCAGCCACCACTGCTCTGGGAAACCTGGGCCAGGGCCTCCCCACCCTCACAGCAAAACATTTCTTCCTTATAGCCAATCTAGATCTATCCCTTTTTTGCTTTACAACTGTTACTCCTTGTCCAGTCACTGCACACCCTGGTAAAAAGTCAGCTCCAATAAGAGATGTGAAAAAGGCTCAGCTGCCAGTCTGCATCCCTAGGTTTATAGAACCACTGAAGCCATCTGTCATTTTTATATGAGTGTTTGCACATGAAAATGATGTTTTTTCCCGACTTATTTGTACATGTTATAATTCTAGGCTTAAAAAACATGTTGTGTTTCATTGGGATTATTTTTGCCTCTCTCAACTGCTGAGCTGGTCACGATAACCTGAAACAGCAGAAAAGCAACATCTAAATCAACTCCCTGAGAGGAGGTTGTGGTGAGGTGGGTGTTGGCCTCTTCTTCCAAGTGACGGGTGATGGGATGAGAGGAAAAGGCCTCAAGTTGCACCAGGGGAGGTTTCAGATTGGACATCTGGAAACATTTCTTTCCTGACATAGTGGTGAAGCCCTGGCAGAGGTTCCCAGGGCAGTGGGGGAGTCTCCATCCCTGCAGGGGATCAAACAACGTGTAGATGTGGCACTTCAGGACATGGTTCAACAGGCACAGTCGGGTTGGGCTGATGGTTGGGCTGGGTGAGCTGAGAGGTCTTTTCCAACCTTAATGATTCTATGATTGAATTTTGGTTAAACTCATGGAAACTGTGACCTCTAAGCCCATCTGTGCTGTTTCAGGTGTTTCAGACATGCCTGACCACAGGACCCCCACTGCACCCACAGCTCTGGGGTCAGCAGTGACAGCTCTGGTGTGAGCAATCCCTCCTCGGCTTCAGGAGCAGGAGAAGACAGCTGACACGCCGCTCTTATCAGCTCGGGAAATGCAAAGGTGAGCACATCACCTACAGTATTGTCTAAATTCCATTGTTGCCACATCACCTCTTTAGGAGTGCCCAGCAGGCCGGGGGAAGGGGTGACCTCTGTGTCAGGAGGGATTTCACTACCAGTTATCGAACACCACGAAATGATGTCCCTCAGGGGCCCAGCAAAGCATTTTCTTGCTGTTTCAGAGCAGAAGTTGGACAAAAAACCAACACCAGTCCACTGAAAGCATTTAAAGTACTGAAAGCAACAGCCACTAAAACCCCTGTGCTGAATCGTACTTAAATGCAAAGGACCTTGCCATTTTGTGAACTTAATTTAACACTGTTGTACAGAGAAGCAATTACAGTTACATCGTTATGTGTGATAACTGTCACTGGAGACTCACTCTAACCAAGCGTGAAAGGATATTATTTGAGAATCTTTGCCTATTGTCAGAGTCATTGAAACTCCTCTCCCTCCCCCATCCGTGCAGCCTCTCCTCAAAATATCAAAGCTTTTCTCTCCCCTTGCTCTGCAGAGCAACACAGACAGAAGAGCCCAGAAGAGACGACTTCAAAGTGTGGCACGTGGAAAAGAACGGAAAGAAAGGAACACTTGGAAAAGGACAGGAGCAATCCTTGCCTACATTGTCTAGAGACCTTTATCCCGAATTCCAGTCTTGGGGAATAAGTTCACGAACCCACAGAGCAGAAGCTCCTGGAGAGAAGGGTTCAGCAAGGAATGTGATGACAGAAGTGCCGACCCCAGGCAGGTGAAAGGCTGAGCACCACTCGATGGTCTCTGTCAGCCTCCGGGTCTTGCCCCAGCCCTCCCAGCCACCCCAAATGCAGCCTCAGGAGCACGAGGCAGTCAGAAAACCCGCAGAGAAGAGCTCTCCTATGTCCTCCCTGCTTCAGGCAGCTTCCTAGGCTTCACTAGCAGCCTTCCAGCACCAAAAGGGGCTCCAGGAAAGCTGGGGAGGAGCTCTTGATCAGGGAGGGCAGAGACAGGATGAGGGGGAAGGGTTTTGAGCTGAAAGAAGACACTGAGATGAGATCTTGGGGAGAAATGTTCTCCTGTGAAGGTGGGGAGGGCCTGGCAAAGGATGCCCAGAGTAGTGGTGGCTGCCCCATCCCTGGAGGTGTTCAAGGCCAGGCTGGATGGGGCTTTGAGCCCCCTGATCCAGTGGGAGGTGTCCCTGTCCACGGCAGGGGTGTGGAACTGGGTGATATTTAAGGTCCTTTCCAACATTTCCAGGCTCCATGCCCACGGATGCTGTGCTCAGGTGCGACTTGGCCAAGGCTGGGGATGCAGCAGAAGGGGGAGCGCAGCAATCTCAGTCACCTGGAGTGGAGGGAAGGGGGCAAGGGGAACCCCCGCAGCAGAGAAGGTGTTCAGCAGCCTCCCTTCCTGGGATTCACAATGAGTTTCTCAAAGGCAAAGCTGTACCCCTGCTCGATGCTACCTACGTTTGAGACACCTCCAAGCCACCTCCTGCTGTCCACATGGAGCCCTGTGCCCTTTGGCCACCAAGGGCTGACAGTGAAACATTCATTAGTTCCTCATCAGTAATATTTAAAAAGCTCCAATTAAAAAAATGCGCCTTTCAAAATTGTTTTGGTGCTCCTAAGGGAATATTCTCTCATTAAATCCCAACACATCACCCATGCCAGTGTCTTGAGAACTCAAGAGAGGCTTTTATTCAGCAGTGGTGCTGTCAAGTGAGACTTTCAAGGGACTCATCCTTTCATCTAAACATTGTTTAATAGGTTATTTAATGTTTGTATTTCTACTCACTCTTTTTAAAGTTTCTCACTTTGTTAACATCTTGGGAATTCATTACCTTTGACTCAGAAAACCCCCCCAAAGCCCCTTTATTTCAGACAGCTCTGGCACGCGATATCAAAGGGGTGGTTACACCTCGCAGCACTTGGATATTTCTGGTATACACAAAGTTCAACTCCAAACCAACACCCTGAAGCATTTTTAAGAGGCTAAAAAGGAAATGTGAGTTTTCTTAAGCGTGGTAAGAAATGTGATTCCCCACGTGGCCGTAAGAGCAGAGCTGGTTCTGTGCTGGCGTGAGAGTGAGTGTCAGAGCAACGGCCCCGGCACCGCTGCTGCCTTCACAGCGCGCCCAGGGACTTCCCACCAAGGCAAAGACCTCATGGACCAGGGACCCAGGCCAGGGCATCCATCACCACCCAGGCAACGCCTGGCAGCCCGCCCTGGGCTTCTGGGTGATAGAGGGCACAGAGCCACACACGGGCACACCCGTGCTGGAGGGCTCCAGACATGTGGAGCCTCTCCGGGCCCAGCCACCATGAGTGGTTAACAGCAGAGTCACAGAATGGGCTCGGCTGGAAAAGACCTTTAAGGCCATTGAGTCCAACCATTGAACCAGCCCTGATAAGTCACCTCTAGACCATGTCCCCAGGTACATCTACTCATTTTATAAACACCTCCAGGGATGGGGACTCAACCACCTCCCTGGCAGCCTCTGCCAGGGCCTGAGAACCCTTTCAGGGAAGAAATTCCTCCTAATATCCAACCTAAATCTCCTCTGATGCAACTTGAGGCCGTTTCCCCTTGTCCTGTCACTGGATGCCAGGGAGAAGAGACCAACTGCCAGCTCACCACAACCTCCTTTCAGGCAGTTGTAGGCAGGGATGGGGTCTCCCCTCAGCCTCCTCTTCTCCAGGCTGACCATCCCCAGCTCCCTCAGCTGTTCCTCCTAAGGCTTGTGCTCTAAACCCTTCCCAGCTTTGTTGCCCTTCTCTGGACGCGCTCCAGCATCTCAGTGTTCACCCACACTGCTAACCAATATCTTCTTTAACCTTCTGGCTGCTGATGCCAGGAGTGCCCCAAGCCCCAGCCTCCTCCACAAGAAGAGGTTCGGGGTGCGCAGCTGCCAAGTCGCTCTCTGCCATCAGGGCTGTGCAGCGCGTCCTCTTACGCACGTTGTCATTCAGACACCTCCCACTGGAGCAGGGGGCCCTTTGCCAGTATAAAGGGATGGGCAATGGGGTTGGGTAGCATGAGGAGGGATTCACTCTGAATAAATGACACCCCAGCAATGTGATCCTCTTGGGCAGAGACCAAACACACTGGGATGCAGAGAGGTTGGAAGCCCTAAATGTGAACTCACACTCTCTGTGTAGAAAGAAACAGGATGATTTACCCACGTCTTACTGTGATAATTAAATGCTTTCCATTCCATCTGTAACTGGAGAGGATGTTAAAGAGCAACTGCTCACCATTTCTGAATCAGCAGGACCCTGCAGTTTGCATCTAAGATCATTAAAATATGGCCAGGAATCTCTGGGAGCTGCTAACCTCGTGGGTTTGTTTGTCTGCTCTTCTTAACAAATCATGAAACATTGGGAAGAGGCTGTGGGAGCCGATAACAAACGTCGTGCCAGTGTTTAAAAAGGGCACTGGGACGTCCTGAAGTGCCAGAGTCAATGATGGTAATGGATTGTAGCCAGGCTGCTGTATGATGATGTAACACGTGATCAGGTGGATCTCCTAATTGATTATCCAATTGTATTTGCTAGGGCATTATGATGTAATTGATACCAAGTCACCAGCTCACAGTATAATTATTGTCCGGCAACTTCACTTAACGGAAACGGTTTCCTTAGGTTTTGTTGGGTTTTGGCTGTTGACTTGCATTTGCTTGACAAAGGTAACTGAAATATCTCTGAATACCTGGGAGGAGCTCTGGATCAGGGAGTGCAGGGATAGGATGAGGGGAAACGGTTTTGAGCTGAAAGAGGGGAGACTGAGATGAGATCTTAGGGAGAAATGTTTTCCTGTGAGGGTGGGGAGGCCTTGACCTAGGTTGGCCACAGAAGTGGTGGCTGCCCCATCCCTGGAGGTGTTCAAGGCCAGGCTGGATGGGGCTTGGAGCCCCCTGACCCAGTGGGAGGTGTCCCTGCCCATGACAGGGGGTGGGACTGGATGGGCTTTGAGATCCCTTCCAACCCAAACCATTCCATGATTCTATGATTCTCCAGCCAATCCTTTCCTGCTTCCACCCCGCTCCCCTTTCTTGGCTGAGCAGTTCAGGTGGCCGAGGGGTGCCAGGTCCTCCTGGGTGGAGGAGCAGGACCAGATGGAAAAGGGGAAAAATAAATTCCTCCAGTGAAAACATCTGAAATATATGAATATTTTCTCATTTTAAATATAACAGTGAAAGAAAGGACAAGATGTCCTGCCTTACTATTTCACTCTTTAGTCTACCTTACAACCAAGTCATCCATCTCAAACCTCATCTCACCCCAAGTCAGTATTTTGCGTGTGGGAGGCACCTTGCAGAATGGAAAATCAACATCATGGCTTTGCGAGAAATAAAAGACACAAAAATATGATGCAAGGAAAATACGAATACAAAGCATGGACACCCTGGTTTTGTGGGCAACTGAGATTCCCGTCACAAACCTGGCGGAAAAGGTTTTCCTGAGAAATTGCCAACTTCCCAAACCTCCTTCCATTAAAGGCTCACAACCCACTCCGCCAACTACCACAAAAAATCACAAACAAGGGACGAGTGTCTCTTCCTGATTATGTTGTCAGCCTAAAAGCAAATAAAGAAATGCAGATTGGACGTACCTACCCCTAGGAAAATCATTTTATTTTAAGCCTCTGTGTACCATAAAGCAGAAAAAAAAAAGCCTCTTTCCTTTCCAGATAATTTCTAATTAATAAAGTTATATTTATTACATGCAATTAAAAATATAACCTCAGGGCACGAGCAACAATAGAGAGATTCAGTCAGAGGCTGACTTATCAAAATTATTTTCGTGGCTTTTTTCCCAAGTATTCTGTGTATGAAAATTCATTTCTTGAAGCTCCAGGATCCTCTTTCATAAAAATAGTGCTTTCTAATTAAATTAATTTAACAAAGAAAAAGAATACGTTTGAATACTTCACATCTGAGAATAAAGCTAATTGAACCCAGTCATCTCTTCTGTAATGGAAGAAGCTCTAATGCAATCTAATTAAAAAGGAATAGGCCCTATTTAAATATTTTATTTAATTGTACCCAAGACAATCATCCGGTCGGCACTTCTCAAGGATTTGGTCCAGGCTTCTGACACAGGGGAAGTAAATACAAATGGTGCATTGATCACAGGCCTGGGAGACAGATGAGGCACCGGGGCCTTCACCATCTCCTGCTCAAGGGTAAAACCACAGCTCAGACTCTGAGACCTTTGGGTTCCTAAGTGTGGTTTGTAATGTTCTTCCCACAGACCATGAGATATGAAACAACTTCTTCTCCTCTTCTTGGGCACTACAATATCATAGAATCATGGAATGGTTTGGGCTGGAAGGGACCTCAAAGCCCATCCAGTCCCACCCCCTGCCATAGGCAGGGACACCTCCCACTGGATCAGGGGGCTCCAAGCCCCATCCAGCCTGGCCTTGAACACCTCCAGGGATGGGGCAGCCACAGCTTCTCTGGGCAACCTGGGCCAGGGCCTCCCCACCCTCACAGCAAAACATTTCTTCCTAAGATCTCATCTCAGTCTTCCATCTTTCAGCTTCAAAGCATTCTCCTTTCTTCTGTTGAACAGACCCTGCTACAAACTTCTAACTCAGGTTGATCAATCTCTAACAATGAGATATGGTGAGCAAAGAACCCACTGCTCTTCAAGGAAGGTTCCCCATCGTGTCTGGAGGAGGTGGTGGGAAGCAGGAGGTATGTCAGGGTCTGGCTGGTGACGGTGGAGATGACTCCAAAGGGCATCACTCTGAGTTTTTGACCGAGACCCTTCCACGGTGGGGGGTTAGGAGCCCCCAGGCAGGGGCAGTGGGGCAGGGCAAGGCCTTGGCCAGCACCGCTGTGTCTGGAGCAGGACATGCTCCCCAGTCCAGACTCCACGAGGATTTATTGGTTTTGCTATTGAGCGGTATCAGAAATGGACATCCAAAACACAACACATTAAATCACACAATATTAAAGCTCAGGCAGAGATTTACATGTTCGCTGTATCAACCAAACAGCATTTGAAATGCCAAGGTGTGGATTATATTAATTGGAGCTTCAAATCTCTGGTGCCTGCGTGGACACCTGAATATTAATCTCTATATTCTGGGTTTCTGACTTGGAAAAATAAGTGCCTGAAGGCTGGTGAGATGTCTGAGCTTCCTATTCCACATGAGAAAACTACTTAAAAGAATGTGTGCTTCAACGCATTTTCATATTTTAACAAATTCTTAAAACAAGTTTATCCTCCCAGTGTCAGACACACGTCCCGTAGATAGTGTATGAACAGATTATGTAAATGACTTTTTATAATGATTTGGGCATTAATCAGTCTTTTTACCTTCGCATACAAATGCAGAAGCCCTGAACACAACAAAAGCAATTTGTTTTCCTGAAACATAAGCAAAAATGCACAATGGTCCTGTCTGCCTTGCAGAATTTCATCCTCTTTTCTTGCAGTCCCTCAGAACTCTCTTTATCTGAAATGCAAAGGGAGGAAGTTGAAACCTGAGGCTTCCTTACCCATCACTGGCATTTCCTCCAGGAAAGATTAACCCCGTCAGATGGATTTTGCTGGAGGAAGCAAAACATTTCTTTCCCGATTCCCACATTTTAATCATGGCAGGAGAACTCTGCAGCACGGCACGGTTTATGTGGATTTAAAATGGGCTGATGGGTCTCAGTGGTGCTGTGGCTTTGGGGTCTGTGCACTGGAGCATCACTAATAGAGTACCAAAGACCTGGTCTTCAGTCCAGGTTAAGCCACCATTTCAGTCAATGGTCTGGATAGAAGGATAAACCCATGATGTATAAAGCCTGCAGATGGCCCAGAGACTGTGGGGATGCAGATGGGGCGACGGCACCACAGAGTTCTCCAGCTTGTTGGTCTGACTGGCACGTGCCAATCACTAAGCTAAAGGTAAGGTCAACTACCAAAGCCAATTTTAGCACCACGGAGACCCCAGGACCGAGGCCCCTCCTGAATGTTGAGGATTTTACTGTGAGTACTGTGGATCTGATCAGGACTCCAGGTCCATGGCAGGTGAACCTCAACAGCACCTTCCAAGCAACACTTCACCCACACACACTGATACAAACTCTGAGTAGAGCAAGAGATAAACGGAGGGGTGGGAGGGAAGGTTCTGCATTACTGGAGGGTATTAAGTCCACTAATGTGCTTGTAAGCTGTGAAGGACACAGATGTAGTGTGGCCACCTGGCCATGCAGGGACCTCTGTACGCTCAGCCTGAGGAGAAGGCTGAACAGAATATGGACAACTTGGCTTCAAGAGGAAAAGGAGAGATCCCAGCACTGGGACCAGTTTTAATGTCTCTACCAATGATCTGGATGACAGCATCGAGAGCACTCTTAGTCTGCAGACAACACCAAACTGGGCAGGAGAGTCAACCTGCTTGAGAGTGGGAAGGCTCTGCAGAGGGATCTGGACAGGCTGGATCCATGGGACAAGGCCACTGGGATTAGGTTTAACAAGGCCAAGTGCCAGGTCCTGCACTTGGGACACAACAACCCCGAGCAGTGTCACAGCCTTGGGGAAGAGTGTCTGGAGAGTGTCTGGAGGAGAAGGCCCTGGGGGTGTTGGTTGGCAGGGGCTGAACATGAGGCAGCAGTGGCCCAGGGGGCCAAGAGGGCCAATGGCATCTTGAGCTGTGCCAGACACAGCGTGGGCAGCAGGAGCAGGGCAGGGATTGTGCCCCTGCACTGGGCACTGGGGAGGCCACACCTCGAGTCCTGGGGTCAGTTCTGGGCCCCTCACTCCAAGAAGGACACTGAGGGGCTGGAGAGCATCCAGAGAAGGGAACGAGGCTGGGGAAGGGTCTGGAGAACAGGGGCTGTGGGAGCGGCTGAGGGCCCTGGGGCTGTTTATCCTGGAGAGGAGGAGGCTGAGGGGAGACCTCATCCCTGTCTCCAACTGCCTGAGAGGAGGCTGTGGGGAGGTGGGGGTTGGTCTCTTCTCCCCAGTGACAGGGGATGGGATGAGAGGAAATGGCCTCAAGTGGCACCAGGGCAGGGTCAGATTGGACATCATTCCTTCACAGAAAGGTTTCTCAGGCACTGGCTGCCCAGGGCAGTGTTGGAGTCCCCGTTCCTAAAAGTCCTTTTCTTAAAAGCTGTGGAGAAGTGGTGGACAGGGGTAAGTGGTGGACTTGGCATTGTTTGGTTTATGCTTGGACTTCTTGATCTTGAAGACCTTTTCCAACCTAAACGACTCTGTGATTTTTTTTTCTTTTATTTTTTAAATACTTTCGTCACCTTAAAAAATCCAAGTTTTGCTTTGAGTTGGTGTCACTGGAAATCCAAAAATCAAACCCAGACATTTTCTACCCTCTAGTTAAAAGAGAAATTAGTTCAGGGAGGCTTTATGGCTGGTATCAAGCGTAAGTTCCTTCTGGCTTTCTAATTGACTGATCTGCTGCATGCCGAGCCGCAGGATCGAGTTTTTTAACTCCATGCAATAAATATTGAAGGCTATTTAAGTGGAAAAGGGAATCACAATTTTGCTGCTTTGTGTTATATGAGCAAGGTTTAAAATGAAATTACTGTTCCTGGAGATGAAAGAATTTAAAATCTGCTCATGTTTTTTACCCTTAGGTTTAAAAAGCAAATAAATACGTAAACAAATAAATCAAGAATATTAAATCTCATCTAATCTGCTTTAACCAGAAAATCTAAAAAGAAGCTTTCTTGTTCTGCAGCTGAGAGAGCCAGGCATGTGAATCCTTCGCAAGGAAAGCTTTTCTTCTCAGATAAGGTTCAGAATCTGAGTTAAATGAGCGTTAACAAAGCCAACTTCCTTTTTACAACCCAGACTGTGAGCTTTGCTCCCTTCGCTGTCCCTCCTTGTTCCTTGTGGTACCAAAACACTCCTTTCGCGCTGTTTTAGAGAAGTGCTCCATGAAAAGGAATCACAATTTGAGAGCGGCACCTGGGCCAGGTTCCTGGGTGCTTCTGTATCTGCCATGGAGAAACGAAGAAGCCCTTTCTGTGCCTTCTCCGTCGCTTTCAGACAGGGCTGAGGACTAAAGAGGCTTTCTACGTCCTCTCTGCAACGTTCATCCTGATGTCTACAGGAGCAGTCAGCCTGACCTTTACTCTTACTATTTATATCACTTCTCGTGCTGGAGTTTAATGGAAGAAGACTTGTCAAGTAAGAGCATTCAGCCTAAGAATAAAGCGGCCTCTTAAACTGTTTTATTCATTTGGTTTTTCATAACCAGCCGCTGCCCAGGTAAATACCAACCATAATCACTCATGAGTTGCACGTTTTCCCTTCCCCAGTAAGTCCTGCTATGAGCGTGGAGAAGGAGGGTGATTAACACTGGGTTAATTGGGTCAGCCTGCTTGACTGTGGAGGACACAGAGCTACAGACTCCAAAGGACAGGGCTGTGTGGCTGCAATTACCTTTGTCCTTTTCTGTGTAGGAGACCCACAGATGTCTCTCACTTAGCCAGTGGGCTGTACAAATAACCCTCAGGTCTTCCCCACTGCAGCTATTTTCTGATATTCAGTGGTGGCTGAAGCAAGTTAAGCCTCTATTTCCATTCACATCCTGCTTTTAATCCCTGCCCAGCCTTGTGTCAGCTTCTGCCTTGCATCACCCCCTGAGGATTTCCTGCTCCAGCCCCATCTCAATCCTCCTCTGCCCATGGTTACCACTCAGGCTCCCCTCTGGCCATCATCCTCCCCATTGCCTCTTACTCTTACCCCACTGCATCCTGTTAGAAAAAGATAGATTTCACTGTTGTTTCCTTTCTCTATACGAATAAAAGACTTTTTGGCCATTTTAGACTGTTTCTCCTCCAGTCTTCCCAACTCTGTTCAGAACCTTCAGATTTCCCCCCTCTGTAAGTCCACAAACCCAGGTAATTTAAAAGACCGGTCCTTTCTACAGAAAAAAATAAAGCAGGAATACACGAACTCACATGATGTGCTCACACAGCCCAAAAGGTATAGCTGGAAAAACACCTCCTCCCTTCCTCACATAAACCTCAACCTGTTCCTGGGACCCTTTCTATGTCTTATTTTCCCAAGGTGGATCCCCGTGGGGAAGCCTTCTGCTCTTAGGGAAAATCCCCCACCCCCAGGAACTTCCTGATGATCTTAACGGTCTTTTCCAACTAAACCATTCTATGGTTCTGTGTGGCAGACTTTGCAGGGCTTGATTGTTTGTTGCACTCGATGATCCTACAGGTCTTTTCCAACCCAAACCATCCTAAGGTTCCACACAGAAGACTTTGCAGGGCTGGATCAATGGTTGGACTCAATGATCTCAAAGGTCTTTTCCAACCAAAGCCATTCTAAAGTTCTACGATTCCCCTGGTGCTCATTATCCTCTCAATTACTCAACTCCCAGTGTGATGCCTTTGGCTCAAGTGGGGATGAATAAACACTGCCAGAGTATTTGGGAGCAAACATGGATTATTTCCGACCTAAGAGTTTCCCTCTGCTTTTCCTCAAGGTCCGTTGCATTTGCTATTCCGATACCGTTAGTTTCCCCTGCTGAGAGAAGCTGCCACTTAATTAACTCTCCAGTCAGGCTGGACGGCTCGGCACCTCAGCAATTGCTTTTCATATTTTGTTCTTACGGATGACGAGCCAGCAGAAGGGCAAAATTCTCAGGGAGACAGGGAAAAAAAGTCACAGTCATTGTTCTTTCCTCTCCAGCGGTCTCTGCCGCGCTGGGCTCACCCAAAACCAACGGCATCGCGGCGCGGGGCTCTAATAGCCTCGTGGCTCTGCTGCCCCAGACTGCAGCTCGTGGTTTTGTTCTGGTACTTTCTGCCATTATGGTTTCATGCTTTGTGACACCACGAGCAGTTCCTTGCTTTTACATCTTCCCTGAGGGCCGGTGCAGCACCCGGGGGGTGGATGTCCATGAACCACAGCCCAAGGGTTGAGCTGCACGGGTGGACTGCGGAGGGGAACTCTTCCCACAATATGAACTGCACATATCGCTATCAAACCCTCACTTAACCAGGCATTAAAAACCTCCAGTGGGCAAGTGAATTCCAAACTATGGAAACAGAAAACTATGAAAAAGAAATACAGGGTGAGCTATGATGTCAGTGAACCCTGATCTCTACAGAAAAAAAAATCCCCTTTCTGAAGGCTCTTTAGACTTCAGACACACATGAGGAGAGACAAGGCTGAGAGGGATGGGGTTATTCATCCTGGAGAAGGCTCTGGGGAGACATCAGAGCAGCCTCCCAGGACTGAAAGGGGCTCCAGGAAAGCTGGGGAGGGGCTCTTGATCAGAGAGTGAAGGGATAGGATGAGGGGGAATGGATTTAAAGTGGAAGGGGGAAGGTGTAGATTGGACATTAGGAAGAAATTCCTCACGATGAGGGTGGGGAGGCCCTGGCCCAGGTTGCCCAGAGCAGTGGTGGCTGCCCCATCCCTGGAGGTGTTCAAGGCCAGGCTGGATGGGGCTTGGAGCCCCCTGATCCAGTAGGAGGTGTCCCTGCCCACGGCAGGGGTTGAAACTGGATGGGCTTTGAGGTCCATCCCAACCCAAACCATTCCATGATATTTCTGTCAAACCCTTCCCTATCCAGGCATCACCATTTTCCATGTGCAAGTGAATTCCACAACGTGAAAGTAGAAAACCATGGAAAATAAATACAGTGTCAACTATTACATCATTAAACCCTGATCACTGGACTGGTATGCTTTGTAAAAAATCCCCTTTCTGAAGCTCCTTTGACCTTCAGAGAGGAGTAAGGAGATAAAAGACTGGTATTTCATGTGGGTTTGAAGAGCCACGTGATGGAAAATGATTAATTGATATGAAATTTTTGTCAAACTGGGCAATCAGCAGGATGAAATAAAAATTAAAATAGAAAAATAGACAGTTACATACCACAGGCAATCTTCACATCATACGTATGTGCACAGGGTTCATGGCATTATGTAGTGTTTTCTCATCACACTGAGCTCTGGAAGATGGAGATAAAGCAATTCAAGCAGCAACCACGCACTCTGGCATAAACTAGTTAAAATAATTTGCCTCTGTGCACCACAAAACATGAACATTGAATAGAAAACCATATTAAAAATTTATATAGTATTTCCTTGCTAAGCCTTACACACATTATAATCACATCATGAGATCTGTTCTGATAACTCTGTAACACAAAATAAGGGGGGTGACTCATCTGGCACACAGAGAGGCAGCGAGCGCGGAGCCGTGTGATTATTGCAGTGTTTGGAAGTTGTTGCTTCCCATCACAAACAGAAGCAGAGTTTTCAGAACAAAAGCAGGCGCTGAAACATAGGATGTAATTTTAGGGCTGGTGCTGTATGAGGACTTCCACTAAAATATTCATGATACTAGACGTGAGCAGCACAAATTAATTGCCATCCATAATTAATCCGCCCTGTAGAACTCAGCTATTTTATAAACATGGGATATACTGGACATGCCTCCTTAATTTGTGCCATAGGTTTTGATTATTTGATAGTCAAAAATACAAAAATAGCACTTGTTGCACAGAAAAATCAATATTCAGTGTGCTGTGCCTGCTGCCTGCTCAACTCTACGGCCGCCACAGAACCCCTGAGCGAGTTAAAACCCAACCGCACTCATTTCTTCATTCTGTGCCACTTCACAGCTCGCTCTCAGGGCACAGGAACAGGCATTAACCTGAGCACAGCAGGAGGGGCTGCAAACACAGCGTGGGGAAGGCAGGAGCCACAGCTGAGGGAAGGCTGAGGACAAGCGGTGGGAGGGGCAGGGCTGAACCTCATCCAAACCTGGACCTCGTGAAGGAGAAGCTCAACATGAGCCAGGAACAAGCAATGCCAGCCCAAAACCACCCCTCCGTGTGCAGAGGACCAGAGGGGAGGGAGGGGATTCTGTCCCTCTGCTCTGCCCTGGGGAGACCCCACCTGGAGTCCTGTGTCCACTTCTGGAATCCCCAACATAAGGAGATGGAGCTGTTGGAGTGAGTCCAAAGGAGGCCATGGAGATGATTTGAGGGCTGGAGCCCCTCTGCTGTGAGCACAGGCTGAGAGAGTTTGGGGTGTTCAGCCTGGAGAAGAGAAGGCTCTGGGGAGACCTTAGAGCAGCCTCCCAGGGCTGAAAGGGGCTCCAGGAAAGCTGGGGAGGAGCTCTTGATCAGGGAGAGCAGGGACAGGATGAGAGGGAAAGGTTTTAAGCTGAAAAAGGGGAAAGTAAGATTAGCTCCTAGGGAGAAACGTTCTCCTATGAGAGTGGGAAGGCCCTGGCCCAGGTTGCCCAGAGCAGTGGTGGCTGCCCCATCCCTGGAGGTGTTCAAGGCCAGGCTGGATGGGGCTTGGAGCCCCCTGATCCAGTGGGAGGTGTCCCTGCCCATGGCAGGTTGGTAGAACTGGGTGTGCTTTGAAGTCCCTTCCAACCCAAACCATTCCGTGATTCTATGGAGCTCATGGGCAAGCCCAGGCTGGACTCTCCTCCCAGCCAGACGTGTTCAGAGCTGGCTGGTGGGACAGGGCACAGTTCAAACAGCCTGGATGGGGTCAGGGTAGAGCTGGCTACTGCTGCTGGGATTGCTGGGCTGCAGCAGGACAGTGCTCACTCCTGAAGGCAAAAGGAGTAACTGACTTCAGACAATGAACTTAACTCATTCCAGCCTTCAGGGACCTCATCCTGGCCTGACCCACTTGCACAGATGGATGGCACAGGCTGGGATAACTCTAGGCAGCATTTCAGAAACATGGATTAATATAAAAGGCTATTTATGTCAGAACATTTCCAGTGAAATGTCCCTACAAGTTCTAACAAAATAAGCTTGATCTTGCCCAATTTTTAATGGCACTTGACCTAGCACCCTCAAGCTGTTTTGTTGTCAACAGAAACTACAGAGACTTCAACCATGAGATTCCTCTGCGGCCCGAGGCCAAGAGCACATCACCTGCAACATCTCATGGCCTGTGCATCGCACGACAGCCAACACCACCTGAAGGGGAGCTGCAAAGCCAAGCTCTCCTCAGTAGTGTCAGGAGCAGCAGCTACAAGCTGCAGTTTGGGAGGATTTAGACAAGGTGTTTGGGTAGGCAGCTGTGGAAAAGGCGCCCAAAGTGATGCAGTCTCCATCCCTGGAGACTGTACAACTCCAGACAAAGCCACGGTTGACCTGCTCTGATGCTTCAAGGGGACCTCCAGTGGTCCCTTCTAAAAAGTATTTCTATGATTCACGCAGCTGCTATTAGTTCCAGACATATGAGTTTCCCAAATTATTCCATCCTACATAAGTTGTATATCACAACATTGGGTTTTATTTGCCATCATCTCACTGATCACCTTGCTTCATCAGGGTCCCTTCAGACCACAGGATTGCAGCTTTGGCTCTTCTAAATAACTCAGTCATCTGCAAATGTACCACATCAGTGATCATCCCCTTCCCCACGTCGTTAATTATGTGCCAGACAGCACCAGTCCCCACGTGGGCATCTCTGGACACCGTGCTGTTAACCTTCCACCACAGTCAAATGGCCATTTATTCCCACCCTGCGTTCTGGGGCTTGGCTGGAGACAGTTTGAACATCCAGATAAATCATATCAGATGCTGCTCCCTTGTGCCTGCCTGCTTGAGTGAAAAATAGACTGGTATTTCCATGCAGAACACTGACACGACACAGCAGAAGTTCCACCACTGCAGTTCTCAGAGCAGGCTGTGAAAAGCCCTGGTACTGGTGACTGTGCTGCGTTCAACCCTGAATTTCAAGAGCTTTTTGGATGCCTTTCTCACCCCTAGTATCACTGTCCTGGTTCTGTGTGGCAATGGGTGGGAAAGGGCATTAAAAATAAAGCTGTGTTATTAACAAAGAGGAAAATGCTGATCTAAGTGCTATTTATGTGCCTCTGGAAAGTGTTCTGGGAAATACTATCCCAGCTACAACTACACATGGCCACCCAGGCAATGGAGAGACTGAACAACTCCTGAACAGCATTTACACGTGGGCCACACCTCTGGGGCCAACAGGGAAACCCCTCTTCTGTGCTGAGGGGAAGAAATGTGACACAGGATCCTGCCAAGGACTCCTTGCCACTCCTGGGGCAACCACTTAAGCCAAGTTCTTTAGAAGGCCTTTGGTGTCTAATGCTGGCTGAAATCACCTTAAAATCAGCAGCTTTAACACACCCAAGGACATCAGTCTCATCATGGTGAGATTTTCCTTACCATGTAGAAGAAAAATATATTCACACAGGAAGGCTGAAGAAACCTGGCAAGCACAGAGACAGACTCTGGCGCTGCAGAGACAGAGAGCAGTGTGGTCATTCAGGTTACAGAGAATCACAGAATCATGGAATGGTCTGGGTTGGAAGGGACCTCAAAGCCCATCCAGTTCCACCCCCTGCCATGGGCCAGGGACACCTCCCACTGGATCAGGGGGCTCCAAGCCCCATCCAACCTGGCCTTGAACACCTCCAGGGATGGGGCAGCCACCACTGCTCTGGGCAACCTGGGCCAGGGCCTCCCCACCCTCGTGGTAAGCTATTTCTTCCTTACATCTAATCTGAATCTCCTCTCTTTCAGCTTAAACCCATTCCCTTTGTCCTATTGCTACAGGCCCTGATAAAAACCTCCCTCCACATTGTTCTTACAAACCTCCTCTCAGTCCTGGGAGGCTGCTCTAAGGTCTCCCCGGAGCCTTTTACTTCTCCAGGCTGAACAACCCCAATTCTCTCAGCCTGTCCTCACAGCAGAGGGGCTCCAGCCCCTGATCATTTTTGTCACCCCCTCTGGACCCGTTCCAACAGCTCCAGGTCCTTCCTGTGCTGAGGACTCCAGAACTGGACACACGGCTACAGGTGGGGCCTTGCTGGAGCAGCATTGAGGGGCAGAATCTCCTCCCTTGCCCTGCTGCTCACAGAAGAGGCCCCCCCACCCTGCTGGAGAGGACCACTGCCACTGGGAACAGCACCATCAGCACAGACTGGCTCAACTCCACTTTCTGAAAGCTGTGCAGCACCCTCAAACTATCCCTGCCTTCCCCTGGAAGAGGGAAATGACCAATACAAGACCCTCTGGCCTCCCAGCAGCCTGGGGAGAAGAACTGGGAGAAGGAGAACCAGTGCCGAGACACCACAAGATGTGGTGTCATCATCTCCAGCAAGGATGGGGAGCGACATCCACTGCCAAGTAACGAGGACCAGAGGCTGCAATGTGCTGAATGAATCACTTGCAATTAATCCTGTGACCACTTTCAATTCCAAAGCTCGTTTATATCCATCATGGTCTGGTTATCGGAGAGGGAAAAGCAAACTTACACGAATATATTCCAATTAAGGGCTCGTAGCTCAATGAGGTTTTGGATCATATCTCAGTTCTACTGAACTGTGAGAGCGCCAGTGAAAACCTTTTGAAGTAGTCAGTGGTTGTTTTAACAATTTAACTTATTTTCAAATTATTTAGTCAGGAAAATAGCGATTTCTAACTTCCCCGGACTCATTGAACCAAGGGGCTATAATATGTCATATAATTAAAGTAGTCATTAAGACTTTTACTGGATGGAAAAATCAAATCTCTGAGGCATCTGACCTTTTGGGCATTTCAGCCTTTCACACTTCACTTACCCAGTTGTCTTAAAACTGCCTGTTAGTAACTGCCCAGTTTTATGGGCTTTTGGAACAGTTTTTTGAACAGCAAATTTAATACTAAAAACATCTAATGCTTCACTTTATTTTTAATAACAGAATAATGCAGCCTTGATGCTCCTGTAGGTATGCCTGGATATTTTAATTAATTCTTCACTGATAGGAGTTCAGCAAATACAACATTTTCTTTTCATTTGCAATAAATACTTCTGCTTCAGGGAGAAGATCATTAGATTACAAGATCTGGAGCCCCTCTACTATGAGGACAGGCTGAGAGAGTTGGGGTTCTTCAGCCTGGAGAGGAGAAGGCTGTGGGGGGAACTCAGAGCAACCTCCCAGGACTGAAAGGGAAAGCTGGGGAGGGGCTCTTGATCAGGGAGGGCAGGAATAGGATGAAGGTTTTAAGATGAAAAAGGGGAGATTGAGATGAGATCTTAGGGAGAAATGTTTTGCTGTGAGGGTGGAGAGTTCCTGGCCCAGGTTGCCCAGAGCAGTGGTGGCTGCCCCATCCCTGGAGGTGTTCAAGGCCAGTTTGGATGGGGTTTGGTGTCCCTGTCCATGGAACTGGATGGGCTTTGAGGTCCCTTCCAACCCAGCCCATTCTATGATTCTATGGAGCTCATGGGCAAGCCCAGGCTGGACTCTCCTCCCAGCCAGACGTGTTCAGAGCTGGCTGGTGGGACAGGGCACAGTTCAAACAGCCTGGATGGGGTCAGGGTAGAGCTGGCTACTGCTGCTGGGATTGCTGGGCTGCAGCAGGACAGGGCTCACTCCTGAAGGCAAAAGGAGTAACTGACTTCAGACAACGAGCTTAAGTCATTCCAGCCTTCAGGGACCTCATCCTGGCCTGACCCACTTGCACAGATGGATGGCACAGGCTGGGTGGGATAACTCTAGGCAGCATTTCAGAAACACTGATTAATGTAACACCTCTCTCTGGTGCTCCAGCCCCATCCAACCTTGAACACCTCCACGGATGGAGCAGCCACCACCTCTCTGGGCAACCCGAGCCAGGGCCTCCCCACCCTCATCGTGAGGAATTTCTTCCTAATGTCCAATCTACACCTTCCCCCTTCCACTTTAAATCCATTCCCATTTAGAGCACGCGCTCCCCCCAGGTGTCTGAGATCCATGGTTCGGAATCATCCGAGTGGGCAGGCGACTGTTTTGGCTTTCTGCCCTGTTGCAGTGACCAATCTGCACCCCACTTTTCATGAGCCTGTCTCCCCAGCCCTGGCCTAACAAAGCACAGGGAGCGAAGCGAGCAGAGCAAAATCAGAGCAGAGAGGAGCGTGCTCTGACCCCGAGCTCGTTATTTCCCAGGATCCTGGTGTCAGGCTGCCCAACAGCAGGGACTTAGGTGCATTATTAAATTATACTGAAGTCTCCCGGGCTCATAACAACCACTGTTTGTTGTAATGGTTGGAAAGATTCCTGCTCACGGACTGCTCCTCACACAGCCCTTCATGAAAACCAGAGGAAAACACCGTAATAAATTGTACAGTTTCTAAGTGATTTTAAAAGGCAACTTAAAAAACCCCAAGCTTGATCATCACTGACTCTTACAGACGTTATTTATCTCTGTAGCTTTAGTGCATCAGGACGTACCTGGGAGCACTCAAAAGAAACGTTAAGAAAAATCATACATAGAACTATTAGTTTGTTTTTTAAAAGAGTAAAAGGATGTTTTAGCACTGCAGACAAGAGCCACCTGAATAAAGTGGGCCGAGATGATGTTCCAGTTGAGAGTTCATGGTCAAAAGTGCTGGATCAAATAGAAACAGTATCTTCTGAAATCTCTGGACCCTTCAGCCTGACGAGCAGAAAGACAAGGCAGCTAATTAACTGTGGGAGAGGTACGAATTGCCAGTGAGAGACACCCTTACAGCAGGAAAAGCCAAACATAGGGCAGCAGAGGCAAGATGTTTTTCTAGCAAGAAAACGTTGACTGTTAATTACTGACGGTTTGAGGCATTAATGTCTCCTCAAAGAGACGACTCCAACTTCTCCAGGAGCTGCGGAGAGGACTCCACATCTTACATCAAGTCTAATTGCCAGAAGGGTGAGGGAGGGCATTCTGCCCCTCTATTCTGCTCTGGGGAGATTCCACCTGGAGTCCTGTGTCCAGTTCCGGAATCCCCAGCGTAAGAAGGAGATGGAACTGTTGGAACAGGTCCAGAAGAGGGCTACAAAGATGACCCAAGGGCTGGAGCCCCTCTGTTATGAGGACAGGCTGAGAGAGTTGGGGTTGTTCAGCCTGGAGAAGAGAAGGCTCCGGGGAGATCTTAGAGCAGTCTCCCAGGACTGAAAGGGGCTCCAGGAAAGCTGGGGAGGGGCTTTTTCCAAGGGCCTGGAGTGACAGGACAAGGCGGAATGGCTTTAAATTGGAAGGGGGAAGATTTGTATGAGACATGAGGAAGAAATTTTTCACAATGAGGGTGTTGGGGCCCTGGCCCAGGTTGCCCAGAGCAGTGGTGGCTGCCCCATCCCTGGAGGTGTTCAAGGCCAGGTCGGATGGGGCTTTGAGCCCCCTGATCCAGTGGGAGGTGTTCCTGCCCATGGTAGGGGGTCGGAACTGGATTGGATGGACTTTAAGGTCCCTTCCAACCCAAACCATTCTATGATTCTATGACAATATCAAGCATTTGCACACGACAGCCAAGGAGCAGGTGGCAGAGGGAGAAATGGTGTAGGAAATGGAGAGGTGGTTGGACTCCAGGGAGCACAAGATGAATTTAGTAACAGGGAGGTTGGAAGTGCTTCCAGTACAGGTGAACTCCCAGGATCCTGCAGTCCCAGCTGAAGCAGACAGGGCTGAGACCCCAGAGCCCCAGGCCCTGGCAGGGGAAGGTGCTGCTCTGGAGGCACCATTGCCCTGGGAAGCCCTGTATCAGCTGCTTGCAAAGACAGATCTTGATCCTTGTGGTAGGGCAGGAGGGAAGGTCCTGCAGAGCTGGGAGGTCTCTGCAGCAGAGGCTGGCGATGAGCTGTGACGGATTTATCAGCCCTAAGAACAGTGACTGCTGTTTGGGCTGTGGAGAGACAACTTGTGGAAGGATAAACACTTGAGAGGAAGGTCAACTATAAAGTCTGAAATACACAACATTTCAGGATCTAATTACCAAATCTGGATGAGGAATGTGGAAGAATTAAGACCCAGGGTTTGGGGTATTTTTGCTTTTTACTTATTCCAACTATATTTTGCCAAGGGCTTATACCTAGCGAGACATCTTTCCATCAGAGGAGACCACAGAAATATGAATATTAACATCACCAGTAGATGCACATTACTTTTGCAGAAGACAAAGATGAAAGAAATGCAGTTATTTGCCTTTATCTTCAATGCTACTGAGAGCCAGATCCTACATTTTTATCAGGCAGACTTCAGTGAGCTACAAAATTCAAAATGCTTCAAAGAACCGAGGCAGATCAGCTGCAGCATAGGGCCCTCATAAAGCACCCACTGCTATCCCACCCACCCCAGCTCGGGGCTGCCCAGGGACACGAGGGGCACCAAAAAGCTCTTATTCCCAAATACACAACATGCAAGCTGGGAGTGCAGAGAGTAACTGGGATGCAGGATTCCATACCTTGAATTT
This sequence comes from Dromococcyx pavoninus, assembly GCA_033558185.1. Classification (NCBI taxonomy): domain Eukaryota; kingdom Metazoa; phylum Chordata; class Aves; order Cuculiformes; family Neomorphidae; genus Dromococcyx; species Dromococcyx pavoninus. Next base: position 952,777 of record JAUMJL010000441.1, read on the forward strand.
TACAGTGACATCAGAATTAATTCCCCCATTAACAGTTCTCTTTCTCCACGTCCACCAGGCCACTACAGAAAAAATTTAAACCTCCTGTTAATTTTCATGTTTCTCACCAATCTCAGCTGTGTTAGCAGGGAGTCAGAGCTCCTTTGAACACAGCTGGGAATATGAATTCCTCATTTCACCTTTTCTTTTAATTCCACATTTCCTACCCCACTCCCTTGCTCTGGACTTCACAGCAAAATGGAAAACAGTGCCAAGAACCAAACTGATGTTGTTAGCATGATCATGACATTTGAAAGTCATAATTCTAACACCAACCCAGTGAAGGTGGTGGTAGCTCTGGTCATGAAATGCAATCTGAAATGAAAAATAAAATCATAGAACCGTGGAATGGTTTGGGTTGGAAGAGTCCTTAAAGCCCATGCAGTTCCATCCCCCTGCCAAGGGCAGGGACACCTCCCACTGGATCAGGGGGCTCCAAGCCCCATCCAACCTGGCCTTCAACACCTCCAGGGATGGGGCAGCCACCACTGCTCTGGGCAACCTGGGCCAGGGCCTCCCCACCCTCACAGGAAAACATTTCCTCCTAATACCTTTAAAACATCCCAGCTGAAAGACTTTGCTGTCCCCCACCTCACTTTTCAAGCTTAACACTTCACCTTCCTTCTCTTAAGGAGTGATCTCAGTACGACCTTTGCGACACCAAGCATTACATGTGTTTCATTCAGTCAGACCAGAGAGACCCCGGGAGGAAGACCTTCCACTGCTGCTTTAGTAGAGAAATGGTGATATTTTCTTCTCATAAGCTTTTGCCCCAAGGCCTGAGAGATCCCGGTGTGAGCCCTTCTCTTGCCGTACGCACCAGCTCGGTTTTGCCTTACTAGAAAAAGGCAATTTTGCAACGCTCAATTTTAGCCTCAGGAGAAAGAATGATTCCCTACATGAAACATGCAGAAAGCAGATTTTCTAGAGTGCAGGTTAAATTATTATCCTACAGCAGCAAAGAACGCTGGAGGAACTGGTCTGGTGCCCCTGCCTTAACACACAGCAACAAGAGCTGTGGGAGTTGGGGTCACCCCATTGGCAGTGGGAGGGATAGAGATGCCAAGAGAATTTCTGTCTGATCCCTGCATGTCCAGACAGCCAAGACAGGACCAGGAAGGGCTCACACAGCTCCAGGCAGTCATGCTCAGGGCAGCCTTCACAAGGCAGGGAGGGATTGCACCATCCCAACACCCCAGATACTGCTCATTGCTGAGCCAAGTGGGTGGGATCTGCAAATCCTTCGGGAAGGTGTGGCTGTCAACCAGCAGAGCCAAGGTGAGAGCTGAGCAGAGGCCACACCAGCTTTCTCATTCACACACCTCTATCCTATTTCTGTAGATCCAGCTGCTCACCCTTGATCGATCAACAGGAGCTGAACATGAGCCAGCAGTGGCCCAGGTGGCCAAGAAAGCCACCAGCATCGTGGCTTGGATTAGCCATGGGGTCACAGCAGGAGCAGGGCAGAGATTGTGCCCCTGCACTCAGCACTGGGGAGGCTGCACCTCAAATCCTGGGGTCAGTTCTGGGCCCCTCACTCCAAGAAGGACATTGAGGGGCTGGAGCACGTCCAGAGAAGGGACCGGAGCTGGGGAAGGGGCTGGAGAACAGGGGTTATGAGGAGCAGCTGAGGGAGCTGGGGCTGTTTATCCTGGAGAAGAGGAGGCTGAGGGGAGACCTCATCCCTGTCTACAGCTCCTGGAAAGGGGATCCCTCCCTTCCCTGCTCCTGCTGATCCAAGCCAGGATGCTGTTGGCCTTCTTGGCCACCTGGGCCACTGCTGGCTCACGTTCAACCCCTGTTGACCACCCCCAGGGCCCTTCCCACCACTTTTCCCCAAGCTTGGAGCTTTCTACATGGTTGTTGTGACCCAAGTACAGGACCCATTACTTGGCCTTGTTGAACCCCATCCCACTGGCCCATCGATCCAGCCTGTCCAGATCTCTGGGTACCACATATACTGTTGTCCCCATCAGGATGCAGGATCCAACACCAGGAATCTATTACCTATCAAGAAATCATACTTCTAAAGATTTTTCCACAAGCCTTTACTGCTTAAGCAGAGTCTTTTGACAGAGCTCATCTGCCAAATCCAGTCTTCGCGGGACTACGAAAAGTGCTCAAGTTCATGTATGTTAAAATGTGCCCCTGTGAGATAACTGGGTTGTTTCACAGGAGGCAATCACTGAACACCACAACAGATTTTCTTCCTACTGCAGTTTGCTGTGTCACACAGCTAAAGCAGGAACACGATCAGAAAGCTCTTTGAATCGAGAAAAAAATAGGAGTTGTTATAAATACAGGCAAGAGCAGCAGGGGGACAAAGCATGTGGTCCAGAATTACATGGTGCATCCAAGAGCGCTGCGCTTTTGCATGATATGAGCTGTTGACAGTGATTAACAACCCCACTGAGATCCATCACGCACGAGAGAGGCCTTTCATGACAGCTGCCCACGAACAGAAAGCTGGAGGGGTTGAAACAAGCACAGATCAGTTGCTCCGTTAGGATGCAACTCGTTGCTCCTTTGATGGCTTTTGATGTGCAGAAAAATACTACAGAGGTAATTTAAATGCTTATTTGTGGCTCGATTTGCAAAGACGCAGCTCCCTTTGAAGGGTTGTGACAAGCAGTGGGGCAGGGGCTGTGCCAGCACTGGGAGGCTCAGCTGGGAAACACTCACTGGATGAGGAGTGACAGCAAGGACCATGGCATGCTGGGACCATGGATGTGCTGGGACCTCCAGCACCAGGCTCATCTCCAGCACAGCCTGTTGGAAAGGGTCATAGAATCATGGAACGGTTTGGCTTGGAAGGGACCTCAAAACCCATCCAGTTCCACCCCCTGCCATGGGCAGGGACACCTCCCACTGGATCAGGGGGCTCCAAGCCCCATCCAACCTGGCCTTGGACACCTCCAGGGATGGGGCAGCCACCACTGCTCTGGGCAACCTGGGCCAAGGCCTTCCCACCCTCACTGTGAACAATTTCTTCCTGATGTCTCATCTAAATCTCCCCCCTTCCAATTCAAAGCCGTTCCCCCTCAAATTATCACTCCAGGCCCTTGTAAAAAGTCCCTCCTCATCTTTCTTGCAGCCCCCTTCATGTACTGGAAGGCCACTATGAGATATCCCCAGAGGCTTCTCTTCTCCAGCCCAGCTCTCTCAGCCTGTCCTCACAGCACAGGGGCTCCACCCCACCAGTTTCCAGCAGCTCCCCTGGATCCTGTCAGTGCTCCAGCATTACAGACTCACAGTACCACAAGGTTGGAAAAGAACTCTGAGATCATCGAGTCCAACCTATGAACCAACACCTACTCATCGTTCAAACCGCGGCACTAAGCGCCTCTTCCCATCTGTTTTTAAACACCTCCAGGGACAATGACTCCACCACCTCCCTGGGCAGCTCATTCCAATGGCCAATCACCCTTTCAGTGAAAAATTTTTTCCTAATATCAAGCCTAAACCTCCCCTGACAAAGCCTGAGACCGTGTCCTCTTGTTCTGTCACTGGTCACCTGAAAGAAGAGACCAACCCCTGCCTGCCTACAACCTCCTTTTAGGTAGTTATAGAGAGCAATAAGGTCTGCCCTGAGCCTCCTCTTCTCCAGGCTAAACAACCTCAGCTCCTTCAGTCACTCTTCATAGAGCTTGTGCTCCAGCCCCTTCACCATCTCCGTTGCACTCCTCTGGACACTCTCCAGCATCTCAACATCTCTCTTAAACTGAGGGGCCCAGAACTGGCCCAGTACTCAAGGTGCAGCCTTGAGAGCCTCAGAGCCTCCTCCTTCTCCAGGCCAGGGTGCCATGGCTGCAGCAGTTTTTGTTCCAGCCTGTTTCCATTTAAGAGCTCTTAGCTCACGAGTCTGACCTTCCAGAAGTAAAATGAAAATGGGAAGCCAAAGATCTGAACATATAAAAACAGATCAGTGTAATATAGGTGCTTTCAGAGAGTACAGGTCCCCTTGAAGGACTCGCAGGCCAGAGGAAAACCTGAGAACCGGAGGAGCTCCAATCAAGTTGCCCAAAGGTTTTCCTTCTCTCCTGCTGCCTCTCCTTTGTGCAATTTACTTACTGAAAAACCAAAACCCTGAAGCCCTGTGTTTCTTTTCCAGGCCCACCTTCCTGAGGCACTGCATCCTCTGGTGCACAGATGAAACACCCAGAAATGCAGAGTGATCAGAGCACAGGGTTTCCCTTCTGCCTCTGTCAGCTGCAGGCAGCATCTGGCTTCCCTGCAAGAGTCAGGGATATCGTGGAGAGAGCTGCAAGCCTGGGTATTTCAGAGAAAAAGAACTTCCAGATTCTGCATTAAATGTATTTTCCCTTCAAAATATCTCAAAAAGGTGATGCTGATGATGTTTACTGTCGAGTAATAGATGTTAATGCTTCTCCTCTCGCTGGATAGTTCTGGGGACTGCAGAGTACCCGTTTGTTTTCTGTTAGGAAAATCAAGAGAGGTACAACCTGTGCTGTTTATAAACACCAACATTTGCTGTTACTTCACTGTAAGACACAAGTATATTTTTTCCTAATGATTGTTTTCTGAATCCTACCATAGGAAACACATTTTGATGCTTGCTTGATAGCTGGATTTCATCATTTCATCTTCAAGAAGCCCCAGAACTGCAAACACCCCACCCCTCACAGCAGCCCCCTGCACCCATGCTCAGTGAGAGGCAGCCGGCTGCAGAAGGGTTAATGAAACAAAAAGCCCCATGAAAAAGGCTGAGCTATTAGGGAAGTAATTAACTTCTTTTTCTTAATACAGATAAGATTGCAAGCAGGAATAATTAAACCAAACCCTGTAACCTCTTGGATTCAGTGCCTGGATCGTTAATACCAAGTGCTAATGAAGATGTGCCGGTCTGGAACAGACAGAGGAGGCTCTAAGTTCAGGGTGCCAAGTTCTTAAACCAGGCATCCGGAATGTTCCAGGGCAGCTGCGCCCAGGTGTGGGGTCAGGGCACCCTTTCCCTATTTACTGTCAGGTTCTGCCAAGCCGTGTCCGTTAGAGACGCTTCAAAGCCGAAACGTGGACTGGCATTACCTGAAAAGGTGAATTCAATCAGCTTTGATGCTGGTGCTGGGATTCCCACTGGGGGTGCCAGGCAGGGCACTGCTGCCCCCCAGACCTTGGAAAAACCACTGCCAGTCTGGGATGGATGAGGGGAGCAAATCCTGGGTCTTGTCAGTTGCTTTGGTATTAATTACAGGTTGCAATAAACCCCTAAACAAGGAAAATATTCCTATTTAAGCATATTTCCTGGGGAAACCACCAGCTGTGGCTTCCAGGCTGTGATTTGGAAGCAGTAACTGAGCTACCGACTGGGTACCACGGGTGGCACCCCCTGCTGTGGTCTGCACAAAAAACAGCCTTATTTTCTTAGATGAGATGTCAGAGCTCCTTGGGTTCAAGGAGAAGTAACACAACTCGAGTAGGAAAAAGGGTGAAGAATAGACAAGCACAAAAATAAATTAACCAGTAACCAACCTGAAACCTCCTGCCATTGAACATCACGCTCTCTGTGAATTCTCTCCAGGAGAGAGATACGCTGCAATAGACCAATAACAGAATAAAAACCCATTCACAGCCTGAAAATGAAATTCATGGCAGGGGAGAGGAAGCGGAAGGCACATATGTTCCATAATCATCTACTGAGCTCTCCAACATCAGTTTGCAATGAAACAGCACGGGTGAGAAAACATTCTTCTCCAAAGAACCCTGATTTGGCAATAGCACATGTTTTACAGGAACAACACCTGCCTTATTGGTAAAACACCACAGCTCTTTACGGGAGACAATACCTGTGCCATCAGAGCCCTCTGGCTGAGGTTCCTCACTGGCGTGCAGGTGCAATGCTGTTGTGTATCCCAGTTATTCCCAGCTTTGTACCCACTGCAGGGCTGTGGTGGGTGCTGCAGCCTCACCCATAGGTGACACCCAGCCTTGCCCCTCCCCACAAATAATTAACACTTGTGAAAGTAAATCAATGCCAGGTGGTGAAGCTCATTGCTTCACCTGAGAGAAGGAAGGGGGATTTCACTCTCAGTTCCCTTCCTGCATTGGCAGCTGTTTGCAGCCTCAGGTTCACCTGCAAAATCTCAACCATCAATAAAAGACCAGGGATTTGGAACAACACATTATGTGTTACTAGATTAGGCTGGAAGAGTTGGGGTTGTTCACCCTGGAGAAGCGAAGACTGAGAAGAGACCTCAGAGCAGCCTCCCAGTACTGAAAGGGGCTCCAGGAAAGCTGGGGAGGGGCTCTTGATCAGGGAGGGCAGGGACAGGATGAGGTGGAACAGTTTTCAGCTGGAAGAGGGGAGATTGAGATGAGATCTTGGGAAGAAATGTTTTGCTGTGAGGGTGGGGAGACCCTGGCCCAGGTTGCCCAGAGCAGTGGTGGCTGCCCCATCCCTGGAGGTGTTGAAGGCCAGGTTGGATGGGGCTTGGAGCCCCCTGATCCAGTGGGAGGTGTCCCTGCCCATGGCAAGGGGTGGAACTGGATGGGCTTTAAGGTCCCTTCCAACCCAAAGCATTCCATGACTCTGTGATTCCATCTTGCAATGGAAGTGATTACAAAAATTGCAAAAAGCAATTAAATCCAACCCTAATTCTCTCCTCCCTTTCTGTTCTCAGAATTTTATCAGTTTCTCCACACCTTTACTTACAAAGCCATCTTTACTCATCTCTCCCACAGGAAGATGGTGAATGTGATGTCTGAAAAGGATTTTGAAGGTTTTTTTTTTTTGTAACAGGAAGGCATTACCAGACCAGGAACAGCAACATTAACATCTTGCAAGATTAAAAGCAAATCTAGTTGAAAAGTACCTATTTAAATGCTTCTTTGAGAGAAAGATCTCCTTCTCCCTCATACAGGAGCTTTTACAGGAAGATGGGTTTTGTCACAGCATTATTTCTTCACTGGGGAATGCTCAGTAAATTGCTGGGTGCAGCAGGAAAGGTTTTAGTTTGGGGTGCTCATTGCTGCTTCTGCCCAGGTGTCCCTTCACCACCTGCTCGTGCAGAGACAACTGGGATGGGATGGGATGGGATGGGATGGGATGGGATGGGATGGGATGGGATGGGATGGGATGGGATGGGATGGGGCCACAGCTCTGCCTGGTGCGCTGGGATTGCAGGATGCATCCAACACTGGAGAACGTCCCCGGGGCAGTGTCCTGGATGACACTACCAGGGCATCCCAGGGATAACAGGATCACAGGATGGTGGGGCTGGAAGGGCCCTCTGGAGCTCATCTAGTCCAACCCCTCTGCTACTACAGGGTCACCTCCAGCAGCTGCACAGGTGCACATCCAGGTGGGTCTGGATCTCTCCAGAGAAGGATATCCCACCCCTCCCTGGGCAGGAGGTTCCAGCACTCTGTCACTTGCACAAGAAAGAAGTTTTCCCTCATGCTGAGGTGGAACTCCCCAGGCTCCAGTTTGTGCCCTGTTGCTCCCTGTCTTGTCACTGGGCGCCACTGAACAGAGTCTGGCCCCATCCTCCTGCCCCCACCCATCAGATATTGATCAGCATTGATGGGGTCCCCTCTCAGCCTTCTCCTCTCCAGGCTGGACAGGCTTGGGTCTCTCAGCCTTCCCTCAGAATAGAGATGCTCCAGTCCCCTCCTCATCTCCATGGCCTCTGCTGGGCCCTCTCCAGTTGTTCCATATCTTTCTGGAGCTGGGGAGCCCAGAACTGAACACAGAACACCAGCTGGGGCCTCACTAGATACGAATAACCCTGAACACTGGGATATTCAGGAGCTCTGCCAGTCCTTTCCATGGCAAGTTTCACCCATTTTGATAATTTCTGTCTGGTCTGAGCCAGGTTTTTCTCTCCTAGCCTCAAATCTCCTGCTGCAAGGACCTGGCTGGATTGAACTGGCTCTGGCTGGAAGCTGTGTTATCTCCTCATGCACAGCAGGGTTGAACAGTGAGGTCCAGCCATCTCCCCGGGGAACTACAGCTGACAACACATAACCGAGCTTTAAACTACCTGCTCCTACCCAGGGCAGCCCTTCCCTCCCTTTTCTTGGATTATGGAGTTTAAGCCTAGACAGGACCATTAAATCCTTCCTACCTGCCCCTGCCTGTCACAGACATTGGATTTCATGCATTTATCTCCCAGTCTGAGTCCAGTACCTGGGCAAACCTCAGCCCCTGTGCTTGGCTTTGGAAGCAGAGGAGCCCTGGAGCCCTCACCACCTGCAACGGGCTTTGCTCACCCTGCAGCTCCCAAACCCGAGAGCTGGCAGTGTGTCCATCACCTCCACAGGACACACAGGGGCCCCACAGTGAGGGGACAGGGGGGTGGGAGGCAGGGATGCAGGAGGACCAGGCTACTGGGTCTGCAGTAGAGCTCCAGCAATCACAGAGACATGGAATGGTTTGGATTGGAAGGGACCTCAAAGCCCATCCAGTCCCACCCCTGCCATGGGCAGGGACACCTCCCACTGGATCAGGGGGCTCAAAGCCCCATCCAATCTGGCCTTGAACACCTCCAGGGATGGGGCAGCCACCCCTGCTCTGGGAAACCTGGGACAGGGCCCCAACACCCTCATCCTGAAGAATTTCTTCCTCATGTCTCATACAAATCTCCCCCTTCCCAATTTAAAGCTGTTCCCCCTTGTCCTGTCACTCCAGGTCCTTGGAAAAAGCTCCTCCCCAGCTTTCCTGGAGCCCCTTTCAGTCCTGGGAGGCTGCTCTAAGGTCTCCCCAGAGCCTTCTCCTCTCCAGGCTGAACAACCCCAACTCTCCCAGCCTGTCCTCACAGCAGAGGGGCTCCATCCCTGTGATGGAGCAGCACTCCCTGTCCCCACTACGCTCTGCAGCTGGGATGAGGGGACAGCACCAAAGCTTGACTCCAGAGCACATGGGAGGGTCTTTTATCCCTGTGATGTGCTTCAAGAGATGTGCTCCCTTCACAAGTCCATGGCCTGACAAGGAGCCTCTGTCCCTTAGGCTGCACCTCCACCTCTCTCTCCTGGCAGGGCCCCAGGTCAAGGCAGGAAGCTCCCTTCCCAGAGCTCCAACCCAGCTCTCAGTTTGGGGAAGCTGTTTCATAGATTCACAGAACCTTCTGGTTGGAAAAGACCTTTACTGCAGGCTCCCTTTCGCAGTGGAGGTGTCTGTCCATTCCAGGTGGGACTGAGCACCCGGGAGGACCTTTCAGCTCTGAGGTGGCCTCAGTGCAACTCCCCAGCAGCAACGCACCACATCGAGGGCAGCAAAAGGTGCTCAGATCATCTCTGAGTGTCCCCAGTGGCTCTTGGCAGGGGATCTGGCACCAGCTCCAACCTCACCACCTTTTGTGAGCACTACTTTTTCATTTTCAGCTGCAGGGCACAGCAAGTGAGGGCACTGAGCTCTTTCCCCAGCGCGTGCCCGTCAACTGCTGCACAAGTGATAAAAGTGTGACTTAGTTACAGCAATAAGGGCTGGAGAAATAAACCATTCCTACTCTATCAGCCCAACCCCAGCAGATGTTCCCTATACATTAAACACAGGGTAATATATGGACAGAGAGTAATTTCACAGCCATAATTCAATGAGGGGAACGCTGTAACACAATAAATCGGATGAATGATGGCCCTCTCCATCATATATTTCATTATTTCTGTCTGCTTTAGAACACACGAGTATGTGCTTAGTGCTTTCACACAACTTAAATTACCCCATCGATGGAAAGGAAGGCACAGCTGTGGGAGACACGGCCCCCCGAGCAGCCCAGGGGTCTGGTGCAGCCCTCGCGATGCTCCGGGCTTGAGCCAGAGCCTGTGCTTCAACCCGGAGGTGCCCCAGGGGGACCAAAGCACCCTGGTTCCCTCTGCTCCTCCGAAAGTGTCCCCTGTCCCCACGCCCTGCACTCCTCCTGCTGCCCTCGTGCATCTCCCCAGGGTCACCCAGGACCCTGCTCCTCTCCGGGTGCCCCGATGGGCAACGCGACCACCTTCAGGCTCTGCAAGCAGCTCACCCTGCTACATCTCTGCTTTGTTCTTTCAAACATCGTTTTCTTCCCTCTTCTGGGCCTTCCACATTTTCTCAGATTGTATCAAATCTGTATTTTCTTTTCTAGTTGTTTCCCTCCTTGCAGCTGCCCTGATCCTACAGGGCACTACAGAGTTATTATCGACCTGAGCTACACCAGAGTAGAGTTTAATAACCACAAACTCCCCCGTGCTGCGTGCCGGTGCGTCAGGAGAATGACAGAAGTCAGAGATTCCTGTCACAACATTGTCACAAGCCTTGAAAATGTTGGGTTTCATTCTTTCTGTTGAAGGCTTCTGAGGAGATCCACCCCTGGAAGGATGATGATATTCACTGTCAACCAATCACCAACCGGACCTGATAGAGAAGGTCAGGGATCTTTTAAATAACCTTTTTTTCTATTTGAAAATGAGAATTTATTGAATAAGAAGTACTACAGAGGATAAAATATTTCAGCAATTTCTATTTTTTTAAAATGGAAAAAAGATGTTTTAAAGCTTGTAATGACCCTTCAGATGCAATAAACCCACAAATTTCAATTTTATCATGTTTGGAAGGCAAGCGTAAGGGTAGAGTCACAGTGACCCACTTGTGCTGCCAGTGTGAGAGCTGATATTCTCACTCCAAGCTCTCCACAGGGGTTAAGCCTTTCAAATCTGTGCCCTATCCAGATGTACAGCTTCTCAGGATTGCACTTTTTGCCCGTACTGCTGTGAAGCACCAACCAGAGCCACGGGAGGACGGGGGGTTCCGTCAGCAGAACATTCTTGTACTCTGAATTCACTTTTCTGCCAACCCAGGAGAGTAAAGCATGAGAAAACAGACTTCTTCTAATGCCAAATCTTCAAGGAAATGTTACCTGAAGATGTCAAAATGTTTGGGCAGCTGGTGCCAGCTGGAAGACAGAGATGCAGGGCCAGCCCCTGAGCTGCCCACATGACCTAAACCCAGCGGAGCTGCTGGCCCAGGGCTCTTCGTGTCATCAGCATGAAAAGGGAACACTTTGCTAAGGAACATGTGCCCTGCCATGAGTGCAGATCATGCTTGGAGCCTAAGAAGGACTTGGGCTCTGAAATTCATGCTGAAAAACTGATGGCCTGGAAACAGCCAAACCATGGAATGGTTTGGGTTGGAAGGGACCTCAAAGCCCATCCAGTCCCACCTCCCTGCCATGGGCAGGGACACCTCCTAATGGATCAGGGGGCTCAAAGCCCCATCCAAACTGGCCTTGAACACCTCCAGGGATGGGGCAGCCACAAATGCCATCCCACCCCATGGCCTAATATGCCTTAATTCACTGGGAGAATGAAGATGGCCAAAGGGAGAGGACAATCATCCCCTCCACAATGGATGCTGCCTCCTCCTCAGATTTCCAGGACAGCTTTGGCCTCTTCTTGCCCTGATCCCAGGCACCCTCCTCGATGCCCAGGCAGGACCCACCCAGCACTCTCCCCCTGCGTTTGGCAGAGGATTGAATCTCAAACCTGGGTGAAAGCAGACTCCCCATTTCCCTTCCCCTCTATACCTCGCCCTCCCCTGCTCACCCCTGTCACCACCCTTTCAGCAGGTTTAATGTCTCACCACTGCCAGAATGAGATGAACCACATCCCAAGGAGCCTCCCTCTGCTCATGCCGGACACCCCTGAGCTGTTTTAATGAAAAGCTATCACTTGTTTTGATGGGTGGCTTTCTTTTGGGTATTTGCTGCAGGATAGTGACCTAAACCAGCTGACAGGAGGCTCCAAGGAATCCTGGAACTGGCAGAAGGTGGACAGCAAGAATATGGGTTTAAAAGCTGGGGTTGAAGGGGAAAAGTGAAATATCTTCTTCCATGCGTGGCAAGTTACCAGATTACCTCGAGCATCTGTAAACCCATCCCCTGGCACGGTGGCAAAGGAGCTGGCTGGAGTGCCCAAGGCCAGGTTGGATGGGGCTTTGAGCAAACAAATCCAGTGGGAGGTGTCCCTGCCCATGGCAACGGGTTGAACTGGATGGGGTTGGAGGTCCCTTCCAACCCAAACCATTCCATGATTCTGTGTGTTATCTGGGGCAGGCAGATGCTGGGGGCACTGCCAAGCTCTGGGAGCTGAAGCCACTTGCCATTCCCTTGGGAGGGAACCAGCCAGGAGCAGAGGATTGAGTTTCCCACTGAGTCTCAAAACCCATTTCTGCCCAACTCAGAGAGCTTTAATTCTCTTAAGAGACAGATGACACCACAGACAAATAACGCTGTTGGAATTTGATCTTTAAGGTCCCTTCCAACCCAAAACATTCGATGATTTGATGATTCTAATTTCTTGTACTTGTGAAACCCTTTGCTTTAAAGGGAAACTGAATAAGAAATCACATTTTGGATGTTTTTTAACTTTCTCTGTCTTCCAAAGATGGCTTAAGATGTAGTGGAGGTTATGGTGAGGCATGAGGGAAACCTCTGTCTCCGCTCCTGAGCATCAAACTTACTTCAAGCATCAGATGGTGTTGTGTCATAATCAGTGATGGAAGGAGGACAGATGAGAATCACAGAATCACGAACCATTAAGGTTGGAAAAGTCCTCTCAGCTCATCCAGCTCAACCATCAGCCCAACCCCACAGTGCCTGCACCGCATCCCTGAGTGCCACATCTCCAGAGTTTTTGAACCCCTCCAGGATGGAGCCTCCCCCACTGCCCTGGGCAGCCTCTGCCAGGGCTTCAACACTCTGTCAGGAAAGAAATTTTTTTCTAATGAAAAAGCCATATTTCTGCACAAAAGGGGAAATATTTTGTGCAAACTGCCCTTGTGTAGATGTGCCGACAGGCGATTTCCAGGCACGGAGAGCCGGCAGCCAGGCTGCCCGAAGGGGAGAGGAAAGAAATCTTCTCAGCTTTACCTGGCAAAAGTGAGGAGCACAATGAATTGTTAAAGGCAGAGCTCGGGTCTCTGTGCTGCAGCCATGGCAACAGGTTTGTTAAAGGGAAAAGCTGAAGGCAATAATGGGCTCAGAGAGTCACAGTCGGATCTCCCCACCTGGTCGTCTCCCTGGGATTCGTGTGACGGGTTTGTTGCCTCCAAGTTTTCCTGTGCAATTAAAACTGTGGGGATATGGAGAAGAGGGGGGGTAGGAAAGGAGATTTGGTGGATACAAATTGGTCTGAATTTCTAGTGGTTTGGAAGAGGAATTAAATACAGCTTTCAATAATGTGTGTTTTGATGAAAACAGAAATATCAGTGACTTCTCTGAAATAAACTTCCAATGAAATCCAGCCCTGTACACGACATCTTACACAGATGAAATATCTGGATATTCCATCTTATTACACTTCAGCTGAAAAGTTTTATACCATCTTTTGATGCTTTCTGATGACTCTCACTCAACCCTGGGCTGGGAACCTGCAGCACGTCCTAAAGCACCTAACGGTGACCCCACATCCCTGGAGGTGTTCAAGACCAGGCTGGATGGGGCTTGAAGCCCCCTGATCCAGTGGGAGGTGTCCCTGCCCATGGCAGGGGTTGGGACTGGATGGGCTTTGAGGTCCCTTCCAACCCAACCACTCTATGATTCTAAGAACAGAATCACAGAGATGTGTCCTTCTGCTCCTCTCAGCGATCCCACACTCACGCAGAGCCACCCAGGGCCACTCCTGAGCTCAAGGGGTCAAACTGAGCCCTTGGGAGGTTCATCCCCCTCCCAAACGTGCCTCACCAGGTGTCCCAGGGGAACACAGCACTCAGCATCCCTAACCAAAGTGCTCTCCTGCACTTTCCAGCCTCTCCACCTCGTCAGGCTGCAGAAAGCACAGCCTCCGCACTCTAATTCATCTTCTCTTAATTTGCAGAGTTATTTCTCTCCCCATTAGCAGTGAGCAGAGCCGGGAACAGGAATCCAGCTTCCCACAGCCTCCCTGTGGATAAAAGCCTTTCCCATTCCCACTCCCCTGTTCTTCACTATCCCTCCCCATGCTCGTGCCCCCTCCCCCATCACACTAATAAGTTCCTATTCACCCCCTGGGACTCGGCATTGGTTGGTTCCAATCAAAGAGCTGCATTCAGCTCCCTATTTTCAATCAAGGCACATCAAAGTCAGAGGCAGAGACCAGAGCAAAGGAGGAATTCACTGCAGAACAGGGGCTGTTTAACCCGCAGAGGCTGAGCACAAAGCAGCAGAAGGGCAGGCTGGAACCCTTTTACAAAGGATTTTACAACACCAGTCTTTGCTCTGCTCTTCCAAGCCCTCTGTGGTGAACTGGGAAAACAGCTCGAGAGCAAAAGGGAGAGAGATTAATGGCTATTGTTTCATCCAAATGGGTAATCAGGAAGGAAATAACTCAGGCCTGGTAGCTAAATTTAATTTAAGGATATACAAATCTACGCTTAATGATGCGCTGGCAAATATATTGCACGATTAAATAAGAGATTTGATGTCGAGAAAGAAATCTTTACCGACTCAAGCAATAGAAAAGGCGCTGATGGGAGAGGCTGTTTATCCTTGCAGTGTTTTACTACAGCACCAGACACGTGGGCGGGAGCCACTGGGTGAGGAACCCTCTGGTCCTGGGCTGTACTGGTGGGAGGGCACAGTGGATGCAGCCCCTCCGAGCGGTGCACGTACCCCAGGCCAAGGGTTTGCCTCCCTAATTCACATCTTCCAGCAAAAAGATGGATTTAGACTCAGAAGACACTGATAAATACATTGGCTCAAGCTGTCTCAGAAACCTGGAGTCCAGAGCAGGCCATGGAGATGATCCAAGGGCTGGAGCCCCTCTGCTATGAGCACAGGTTGAGAGAGTTGGGGTTCAGCCTGTAGAAGAGAAGGCTCTGGGGAGATCTCAGAGCAGCCTCCCAGGACTGAGAGGGGCTCCAGGAAAGTTGGGGAAGGGCTCTGGATCAGGGAGTGCAGGGACAGGATGAGGGGAAGACTCTGAAAAGGGGAGATTGAGATGAGATCTTACTGTGAGGGTGTGGAGGCCCTGGCCCAGGTTGCCCAGAGCAGTGGTGGCTGCCCCATCCCTGGAGGTGTTCAAGGCCAGGCTGGATGGGGCTTGGAGCCCCCTGATCCAGTGGGAGGTGTCCCTGCACGTGGCAGGGGGTGGGACTGGATGGGCTTTGAGGTACTTTCCTGTGATTCTGTGATGAAAGCGAGCTTCTGCCTTGCAGCAGGTCTGTGCCTAAACCACAGCAGAGCCAGGGGGATGGCAGAGGGGAACCATCGGCGTCTCTGTGAGAAGATCTCAGCAGCATCCACACATGTGCAAGGCCCCAGCACCGATCCTGCCTGGAGGGCTGATTGCTGGGGTGCCCGAGCCCCATCCCAGCAAGAGGGGGACAAGCATTTCCAGTGTCGACTCTCACAAGCCCACCTGTGTCTGGGGAAGGAATCTCACAGAGCAGATCTGGATTCTTTCAGGGAATTCCAGACCTTTCCTGTACAAGCATCTACCAAATAACTCTTCAGACTTGCTGCCTCAGTCTGAGAACCGTGCTGGAAGCTGGAGGGCTGCGGGCACTCAGGCTGCCAGCGCAGCCCAGGCAGGTGCTGAGGAGGGGTGTGGGTGCTGGTCTTTGTCACTCACACTCAGCATCTGTGTTGGGAACAAACAAGCAGCGTGCTGGCAGCTGCTTCCCCTTGAACACAGCTCTCTGATGGGCACCTTGATGTGCAACGTTTGATCTCATCACAGCATCAAGCCCATCCGCCCATGCAGCTCTTTGATCACTCCCTTTATGAATCCTTGTCTTCCTGCTGGCCAGAGTCTTCACACTGACAGAAGGATCTTTCGGAAAGAAAGGAGAGCAATTCTTTGTTTTTCATCCTTGGGGTTGCATTTTGCACTTTCCAACCCACAGCACCTTTGTGCCACGGCTGGTGGTGCCTCCCGCGCCGGCTCACAGCCGCGCGAGCAGCGTGTGCCGAGTGGCACGGTGGAAGGTGAACATCTCAGTGTCTGCCCAGTCTGGCCAAGGAGCAGGGGGGGCCCAGCATGGTAGGAACCATATGGAAGAGTTTAGGTTCATGCAACAGGCACTCGGGTGCTGCTGCTTTTGCCGGTGCTGTGATGTAATCTGTGAGCTCTCAGCAGAGCCTGCCCCTTGGCTGATGCTCCCCACCCTGCGGCTCGCGTGAAGTAATCCAAAAGTGGAAGTGGAAGGGATCAGGAGAAGGCTGCAGACACTGGGACAGGAGCAGAGCTGCCCCTCCACCTGCTGTGAGCACCAACACCACTGAAGCAATGTGAATTGCCCAACACTGTCTCCTCTCCAGCATTCCAGTCTTTGCTGAGCCAGCGATGCTCTGCCAGGACATCAGCACCCAAGAGCCAGACAAGGACACCTCTTGGCCTTGAACAGAGACCTCAGACTGGACTGAAGCTCAAACTAAGGAGAAAACATAAAATGGGTGCTAATTCTCCTTCCTTTGATTTTCTCCTTTCATGCTGTTGAGTAGCAGAAGTCTAAAGGCAGCTCCTCGTGCAGCTCAGCACGGGCACTCAGCAACAGCAACACTTTGTTCATGCACTGGGAATTATGCTGAAGGGAATGGTGGGGCTGTCCTCAACTGTTAGTGTGCACGAGTGCTGTGATCGTGGGCTTCACGGGGTGCAGTTCAAAGCCAAAGCAGGAATTGTCTCTGCGTAATGCGCTTCTGAAGCCCAGAGGACAAAATGCAACATCAAGGGAGCAGTTTAAATGAGCGAGCTTTGATCTAGGACATAAAAAGAGCAGAAAAAGCTTTTTGTTCCCCCCACCCCAAAAAGGTTAAATATTACCTATCAGTAAATCTAAACCAAATTTTCCCATCCAAGTCAGTCCACAAAGGCCAAGCTGTCCCAGCTCCACACAGTTCCTCCCTGCCTTCACCAGGTGAGGCTCTCAGCCCCTGCCCACATCGCTGCTCCCACTCTCCCTAGTTCACACCACACCTGAATCAACGCCCACTTCACAGATACCAGGATTCTCAAGCTATTTCTCTTTTAAAAGCATAATCCTCTGTGTCCAAGCATAATTATCTCCGACTCCCATGTGCACAACAAGGTAACTTTGTCTGCTGGTGGGAGATTTCCACACGTACAAGGGAGCACTGGGTAACCAACAGCACTTAGAATCACAGAATGGTTTAGGTTGAAAGGGACCTTAAAGACCATCCAGTCCCAAGCCCCTGCCATGGGCAGGGACATCTCCCACTGGTTGCTCAAAGCCTCACCCAACCTGGTTGTATAGGATGACCCATATGCACTGGGTGAGGTGGAGTTCAGGAAGCGACAAACCACAAACCACAAATCCCTCTTCAGCCCCTCCACCTTCAGCAGCCGCTGGCAGCAGGCAGGAGGAACCCAGGAATAACAGAGGGTTTTTCTCCAGAGCACAGGAGTCTCCATCCTTGGAGAGGTTCAAAAACATGCAGATGTGGCACTTGGGGACATGGTTCAGCAGGCACGGTAGGGTTGGGCTGCTGGGCTACTTTTCCAACCTCAATGATCCTACAATTCTATGATTCTATTAATTATGATTCTGTTAACCATGGGAACCAAGGCAGAGAGCCCACAGCACCCAGAGCACCCACAGCACTAAAAATGTGCTGATAGTCCTGTCTGCCTACGAGAGAGCTGCCCAGGAACACACAACACACAACCCTGGGTAGAGACCGAGGCAACAACCTCCTTCTTCCCCCCCACCAAAGAATCACAACAAGACACTCGCTGGTTTAGATAAGAAATAAAGCCCAAAACAAAACCAGCTCTTCATGCAGGGACTGAACAACTGGTTAGAACTTGTGAAGCTGTTGTGACTGGGTCCTCTCTTATCACATAACAGCAGGACGCTGGGCAAACGCAGCTGTAGCTCATGGGATGTGCAAGGCAGGAGTGTGCCCAGCGCAGGCAGCGCAGAGACACAGAAAGGATGCAGTGTAAGTACTTAACCATAAATATTTCAAAGCATGATATTCCCAAAACCTGCCCAAGTAGGTCAGTGCCTTCCATGTGAGGATGATTTGGGGGATGCTCAGGGCACGCTGCACACGTGTTCCTCTCTGACGCTTCCCTGTGCTGAGTTTCACAGGCTTTGTCACACAGATACCTATGTTCAGGGAGCCACAAGCAGCTCCTTTGCTCGGGGAGGTCTCCACGCTGCATGGGGGTGGGCAGTGTCTCCATCAGCACTCAGTGACCACTCTGCAGTGGCTCCATCAGCACTCAGTGACCTCTCTGCACAGCTCTGAGTGCAGCACAGAGCTCATTACGGGAGCTGAGACCTCAAACCACTGCGGTGCTGGACACGTTCCGAAGGGCTGGATTCAGAAATGGATCCTTATCCTTAAAAAACCTGATGCCTGACAGCACAGAGACCTTTCCTAAGGCCTGCATGTAAGAGTCCAGGTGTTTGCATTTCTGTTTGCTCCTCGGCAAACCCCGGAGCCGTGAGCATCCCGGCAGGATTCCCGTGCCTGCCTCCTGCAGGCAGAGCCTCCGAGTGCTCCAGCCGCTCTCATGGATGCAACGGCTGCCCAGCTCTGTTTCCAGAGCCTCTCCCCACGGCAGCTATTTCTGTCTCCAGCCTCTTCTGCCGCTCCACTGAGTTAAACGATCCTCTCAGCAGTGAGCACCAGCTGGCAGCCAGAGCAGGGCAGCAAACGGAGCCGCGCGAGGAGCCACAGGCAGGGACTCGTGGATGTGGCTGCCCAGAAGATCCAAGATTCAACAGATGCAGAAATCTTGAGACAAATTATTTGCCAGTGGTCATTCCAGCACCCTTTCAGCACCTCCCAGCACGCCCCAAGGCAGGGCAGCAGGCTGGGCAGCCAGTTGCATCCAGGAGCCTGGACAAACAGCATCCTGGCTTGTCCTGCTGTCTCTCTCAGCCCTGGCAGGAGCTTTCCTCACCTCCAGCTCCCCTCTTGTT
Source organism: Dromococcyx pavoninus (assembly GCA_033558185.1). Lineage (NCBI taxonomy): Eukaryota > Metazoa > Chordata > Aves > Cuculiformes > Neomorphidae > Dromococcyx > Dromococcyx pavoninus. The sequence goes on from JAUMJL010000441.1 coordinate 971,681, forward strand.
ACCCAAATTCCCTGCAAAAGGGAGTAAAATGGCCACGTCACCTGAACCTAGGTCTGTTTTTTCTTACAGCTCATGCTTGAAGAGCCACTGCCCTGGGTCTGGGCATCCCAGCCACAACCTGACCATCCCACACATCTCCAAGTCCCTGTGCCACAGGCTGCTGCTGCCAACAGCAAAGAAACAACCAACCTTGTCAATATGAGACAAACTCCTTCACCTTATCCATTCTCTATGACCTTATAGGGACAATTCTTCTCCTTTAATAGCAATCTGAACCCTGGAGGGTAATAATTTCCTGAGCCAGGGTCACCAAACCGTGCTACCACCAATGCCAGGACCCACACGAGCACTGGCTGTGCTGCTGTGACCACCTCATTTTAGAGAACAAAAGCACTGAGGTGGCTGATACTCACAACCCCGATCCCGGCAAGACTTTGCCCATCCAGTGCAGAAGTTTGCATGAGCTCCAGCCCAAAAGTCTGCAGATGCAGTGCCCATCGCTCCTGGGAGCCTCCTCAGGGGGTCTGGGTTTCCTGATGCCATTCCCGGGAAGGTGCCCCTTGGGAACCCACCTGCTCTGCTCTTCTCAGCACCCCGGCCCTCAGGTTTCACATAGATAAACTTCCTGAAGATGGTGAGTCACAGAGCCAGTGTGGGTAAGTGGACTGTATCCATATGGCAGCATCTACTCTGAATTTTCCTGATATCCAGTAGATAAGATTAACCATAAAAAGTAGGGTTGCCAATGCTGCAGCGTAATTACACAAATCCAAATCTCAGTTTTTAAACGCTGCACAGAAAAAGCAAGTGGAGCTGCCTTCAGACAGCAGAAGTGTCACAGCACTGTTGGCTTTTAAGTGAAAGCACTACACAGCAGGCACAAATTAATTTTTTTTCAAAACATGACCTTCTTCCCTAAAAGATAAAAAGGAATGCTGTTTCTCACTTTCCCTTCTGTGTTAAGTAACCTCCCAAAACTGATAAAATAATAGCTATTGGCAGCTGTACTAGAGTTATTAGAGTGCTTTTGCAAGGGATTGGAACAAAAGCCGTGGCACTGAGATAGGAATTAGGCATAAAATGTCAAAAGGCTGGCCTTAAGCCCATTAAACTTTATGTCTGTAGAGCTGACTTTCAGCTTTCCATAATGAAGGGTTCTCTTACAGTTCTTACCTTGTCTGACAATTCCTGAAAAAAATGAAACAATCACAGGATCATGGAATGGGTTGGGTTGGAAGGGACCTCAAACCCATCCAGATCCAAGCTCCTGCTGTGGGCAGGGACACCTCCCACTGGATCAGGGGGCTCAAAGCCCCATCCAACCTGGCCTTGAACACCTCCAGGGATGGGGCAGCCATCACTGCCCTGGGCAACCTGAGCGAGGGTCTCCCCACCCTCACAGGAAAACACTTTCCCTAGGATCTCATCATCTCCTCTTTCAGCTGGAAACCCTTCTCCCTTGTCCTATCCCTGCACTCCCTGATCAAGAGCTCCTCCCCAGCTATTCAGAGATATTTCAGTTACTTTGGACAAGTAAATGCAGGACAGCAGCCAAAACGGTGATTTTTTCTCTTAAAGATAAATATAATTAAAGTTTCTATTCCAGCCACACCGAGGTCCTGTCCTTCCCTGCTGTGCCTGCTGCACTACAGCCTGTTCCCCACCCACCCCTCCTCTCCCAGCTGGCTCTGCAGGGACAGCAATAGCCAAAGCCATTGATGTACTGAAAACAATCAAAAATGCTTTGAAAGCCAGAGTCCACGACCTAACGATATCCTGCAGACCCATCCTCTCCTCTCAGTGCTGCCCATCACCCTTGCATCACGAAAAGCACCTCCCAGCCCCATCAGAGACAAAGGTGGTGCTCAAAGTGGTTGGAACCTCACCAGTTACACTGAAACACAGTGAACAAAATTGATGCTATGTACTGTCTGGTAACTTCACATCCATTTTATGATCAATGATAATAATAACAGATCCCAATCTCAGCTGCAATATTCATCTAACCAGGCAAGCTCCTTTGGATAACCTACAGGGCAACCTTTCCTAAAGTAATTAAATCAGCAAAGTCATTAGCTGTTCATTTCACTCTGCAAAATACCCACCCTGAAATCAGTTAATGGTCCCAGCTGAATATTATAAAACTGATTAGTTTTCACTTTTCTGCAGATTCTCCTGTGCTATCACCGTGCTCCTCACTGAGCACCACTGACCGCCGTGTGGGTTCACGGAGACAGCGCACGGCGTGGAATGGACTCACGGTAACTACAATGAACTGTGCTTATTGGGCAAAACCTGCCCTCACTTCCTTCCTCAATTTCTTTGGCACCACGCTGAAGCCAGGCCATTTCCTCCTGTCCCATCACTTGCCATGCAAGTCACCTCTGGGGCACATGGACTGGTGTCCCTTAAAATACGCACCTACAGGTCACCTGGGGGACAGCTGAGTGTTGTGTGTTCCCTGGACCTAGACAAAAGGTCCTTTTATCCTGCATAGAAGGCCCTGAGATTGGATTTCCAGCTTGTGCTGAAAAGCCTCATCTGCACATGGATTTGAAAGTTCAAGCATCCTGTCTGGATGCTGGTGCTCAGTTCTTGCAAAGGTCTCCAAGTACCCAACTGCCTCCGATTTGCCCTCTCTGCCTGCAGATCCCACGGGGATCTGGAGTCCAAATCCCTTTGGAGCCTTAACCCAGATGCTGATTGTTTATCCTGGAGAAGAGGAGGCTGAGGGGAGACCTCATCCCTGTCTCCAACTGCCTGAGAGGAGGCTGTGGTGAGGTGGGGGTTGGTCTCTTCTCCCCAGTGACAGGGGATGGGAGGAAAGGAAATGGCCTCAAGTTGCCCCAGGGCAGGGTCAGATTGGACATCAGAAAACATTTCTTCATGGAAAGGGTTCTCAGGCCCTGTCAGAGGCTGCCAGGGAGGGGGTGGAGTCCCCATCCCTGGAGGGGTTTAAAAGCCGTGCAGATGAGGTGCTCAGGGATGGTTCAGTAGTGGACAGGGACGGTTGGACTCGATCTCAAAGGTCTTTTTCAACCATGCAATTCTGTGATTCTCTTCTATGTCTGTGACACAGGGAGCACGGCTGAGGATGCCCAGGGGGAACCCAGCATTCAAAGGTGCAGGTACAAGACTTGCAAATAGCAAGGGGGAATAGCAGAGTATAAAGTTATCCACCAACAAAGAACCTGCACATCAAATGACATGGAAAAACCTGAATGTGTTTTTCCACCTGGGACCAAGACAAAGAGTATTTCCTTTCGAAGGACGGCAGCACAAGAGCAAGAAGGAAGAAGACGAGAGAGAAATCAGCCTGAGGTTACTGTCAGTGATCTAAATTTATCATCAAATACTAAGTTAACCAAAGCATTATCTGGATCATTAGCAGTTGGTTGTGAGAACAGATTAGGGGCTCAGTAACACATGCAAAAAGCTGCTACAAATGATTCTCTGGCAAAGGACATATTAAATACTATTGAGCAGAGACCCTACTGTTGTGCTTCTATTAAATATTAATGACTTCAGCAACACGAGTGAGGGAACTGTGAATGACACCAGTATGGGAATGATTACAAGTGCTTTGCAGATAGGATTAGAATTCAAAGCGATCTTGATAAATTGGAAAATGGTCTGAAATCAAAGAGACAAAATTCAACGGAGACAAGTGCACATACAAATGAGAGAAAAACAAATATTCAGATACCAGAACGGGGATGGCCTGCGAGGCAGCAGGATTGAAAACTGCAGCAGTGGTGACAGCTGAAAACAAACTGAACATGAGTTAATAATGTCATCCTGTCACACAAGTGATATACCAGGATCTACAAAAGCTGCTGTGATGTGTCAGATACGCACGGTGATGCTCCCGCACTCCCAGGGCTAATGACATGTCAGGGCATCACGGCTCAGGAAGGGTACGGGCACTGGAGAAGTTCCAGAGGTGCAGGACTGTGGTCCTGGATGAGAACTGGAGGGAAGTGGGATGGCAGAAAGGGCTGGGGTGCACCGAGATGCTGCTGGCCAACGCCAGAACCAGCTCATGGGGAAAAGTCCTCGTTGTCGGGAACGTCATTGAAGAAATTAGTTGGGAAGTAAGTGGAGAAGCTCTCATTTGTGGATTTTGACATTGTTTGGTACCTGCCACACATGATCTCATTACACCAATCCTGCCTCAGAGGGCACAGGGGACCGGCCGAGCTCCTGGGCACCTTGCAGGATTCCTCTTTTGTTGCCTCATGTCTATTGTGTGGCAGCACAGGTGCTCCCAGGCCAATGAAGAAAACCCTGAAGAGCCTTAAAATCAGTAAGAATCCTAAAATTATCCCTCACCAATTTGTTCCCTCCTTGGAAACTTTCCTTTTTGAGATCTGCCTCCCAGCACCCACACTGATGCTCCTCACTGATCCCACGCAGTGGTGTTCTGGCAGTACCACACCATGCAAGACTGGGTCAAACCAACGCATTCCAACTCATCGACTCTGTTAAGATCAGCTGTGCTCCTGCACCTGTACAACAGAGACGAGCTGTGGGTGGCTCCCTCTGCCACCTCACAGCAGAGAAGGACATTGCCTGGTTCTTCCTTCCTGTCCTTTAAACCCCCCTCCCCAAACCGCCGGCAACACCGCGAGAGGTTCCAGACGGCGACAACCTCCAGCCATTGTGTCCTGCATTGGTGCCTCCAGCACATTCCAGGAGGTGAAGAAGGCTCTCCCAATCTTCTGGATGCCAGATCCATGTTACTGAAGGGCTGCTGTGCATTCACCTCACCAGCACACAGCTAACAGAACCATAGAATAGCTTGCTTGGAAAAGACCTTTGAGATCATCAAGTCCAGCTCTCCCTGTCCACTACTGAACCAGGTCCCTGAGCACCTCATCCACCCATCTTTTAAACCCCTCCAGGAATGGGGACTCCACCCCCTCCCTGGAAGCCTCTGACAGGGCCTGAGAACCCTTTCCATGAAGAAATTTTTCCTGATGTCCAATCTGACCCTGCCCTGGGGCAACTTGAGGCCATTTCCTCTCATCCCATTCCCTGTCACTGGGGAGAAGAGACCAACCCCCACCTCCCCACAGCCTCCTCTCAGGCAGTTGGAGACAGGGATGAGGTCTCCCCTCAGCCTCTTCTTCTCCAGGCTAATGAGCAAGTTTGAGCTGCTTCCTGTCAAACTTTCCAATGCTCAGTGAAAAAACTTCCCAAAACTTCCCCCATTATATGGAAAAGAAGAGAAACCAAAATCACAGTAAATATATATGTGTTTTGACATACACACAGCCACACACAGCGAGGATATCATGCAGAACTCCCAAGAAAGGGAAGAGGAGAAGGGAAAAAAGAGCAAAAAATGAACAAAACCAAAACAGGTCTGCACAATTGTAAAACCCAGTAACTAATAAAGTAAAGAACTAGCAAAATCTCACCACTTCCCTTGAGAAAAGCACAACAGCCAAAACCAACCCAGCACTCTCCCCCCACACGTGGGCAGACATCAGCAGCCACTGTAGGCCTCAGCTCCAGAGAGACCAACGCAAGGGACCTCCTGCTCCCAAGCCTTGCCAGAAAAGGGACAAACTCTTATCTATGCCTTGTTTACATGTTGTGTTATGCTAAAGGAAGATATGGAATACTTCCATAGATTTCTGACCTCCATTATCAAGGAAGACCTAAAAAATCCAAAAGCCAACCCGCTACAGCTAAACAGCCCCAGGGCCCTCAGCCTCTCCCACAACCCCTGTTCTCCAGCCCCTTCCCCAGCTCCGGTCCCTTTTCTGGATGCTCTCCAGCCCCTCAATGTCCTTCTTGGAGTGAGGGGCCCAGAACTGACCCCAGCACTCGAGGTGTGGCCTCCCCAGTGCCCAGTGCAGGGGCACAATCCCTGCCCTGCTCCTGCTGCCCACGCTGTGTCTGACACAGCCCAAGATGCCATTGGCCCTCTTGGCCCCCTGGGCCACTGCTGGCTCATGTTCAGCCCCTGCCAACCAACACCCCCAGGGCCTTCTCCTCCAGGCACTCTCCAGACACTCTGCCCCAAGGCTGTGACACTGCTCGGGGTTGTTGTGTCCCAAGTGCAGGACTCAGCACTTGGTCTTGTTTTCCCTCATCCCGTTGGTCTCAGCCCATGGACCCAGCCTGTTCAGATCCCTCTGCAGAACCTCTCTTCCTTCAAGCAGATCAACCCTCCCACCCAGTTTGGTGTCATCTGCAACTGACTAAGGGTAACTTGCTAAGGTTTAACTTGAAGCACCTTTTGTGGACACATTTACAGTTTTATTTCTGTATTTCTTTGTATTTCTTGTTAGTTTCGATACCGGAGCTCGACAGGCTGTGTTAGTGAGGACTCCACTATTTAAGGCCCTGAGATGCCCACGGCACCCCAAAGCCACAGAGAGCAATTACAGGCAAGGCAAGGGGAGCGATCAACTGACAGCGCTGTCAGCAAGGAGTAAATTGGCCCCGGGAGGATGGTTCCTGAGCAGTCAGGAGGGGCAGGAGAGACAGGCTGAGAGAATCTAGGAACTACAGAATAGCTGATAAGAAGAAATTCCTGCATATCCCTACCTTTAATCAATTGGATTACCAGGGCTGGGTGGTTCCTTGAGCCATTTCTAACCAGGCTTTGCCAGGTCAGACAGCAACACCTACAGCAACGCACAGCCAGGGATTTCCTCAGGGCTCTGTTCCACAATGAACTCGACTCTGCAAAGACAGCACGTACCTGCGCTCCATCCCGTCACCCTTCCACTGGGGAACACCTTTCCCTCCCTCCTCAAAAAAATAGACAAGGAGGGAGATGCTCTCCAAGCAACCAACAGCACCCAGAGCCAACCCACAAACATCCCCAGTCCTTCCTGTAACCACAGGTGAACAAATCACAGGATCAGAACAGACAATTGTTCAGCTCATACATCCTTTTCAAACCACGAGCTGTTTGGAACAGCACACAACTTGCAGAGCAAAGTTTATCCTTTACTTTCCAACACCTGCAGCTGAGCAGCCCCTGCAGCCCCTCCAGAGCTGCTCCACGGGCAGTTCCCCTCCCCACAGACATCTCTCATTGCAGCTCTGAGCTAAGCTGTGTTTCAAACTCCCCTCCCTAAGCCTCTCTGATACACAGTGAACTGGGAGGTGGAGGGGTGGGGGTTTTCCCCCAAAAAAGCCACTTTTCAACAAAAGGCATCGCTGACACAACAGTTGTTTTTTCGTTAACTTCGCTCATTTTTTAAAAATTACCAAATCTAAATAAAAAAAATGGTTGAAAATGTAGATTTTGTCTTTGAAGATGAAAGATATTGCCAAAATAAAGACAAAGTCAGGCCATATTTCATAACTGCATGTTTACAGACTTCCCATCCATTTATTGCTACTCATCTACATTATTTGTACGAAGTAGGCCCACTGCTTTCTTTTCCCCCTTTTTCCATGTAGAATCATAAAATCACAGAATCATTAAGGTTGGAAAAGTCCCTTCAGCTTATCCAGTCCAAGCCTCAGCCCAACCCCACGGTTTCTTGTGTGAGTACAGGAGCACCGAGAGAGGAAAGTGTTTGTAATTCATGTGCTGCATGGTTACTGTAATCATCCTGGAGCCTCTGGTGGGTGAAAAACTACGCTGTAGAAGTGCTGCCTTCGAGAATGTGCTGATGTGAGCTCCTGGTGCAGCTGCACCACAGCTCAGTTGGGGACCTGAGTGCAGCTTTGCTTCTGATTCCATGTTTTTTGTGCTAAATATGCACGTTTATATAGAATCCAGACTGTAGGGGAGCAAGTGAGGAAGAGCTGTCCCCTGAGCCCTGTTGCTATTTTTAAAAGCTCTATGATTCCTCTGAAAACGCTGCATTTCAGTTCGTGTGGCTTGGCTGTCCTTAGACTTTTTCACAAGTGAAAATGTGCACGTGCAGAGGGTCCAGGGAACCTGTCCTGGCATCAGGTAGAATTGTGCCAGGCTCTACCACCCGTCAAAGGAAAGGGAATGGCAAAAATACCTTAAATTATCGAGCCATTAAAAGAGAGGGAAGTAGGTATTAAGACCTTTATCCTAACTCTCCTCTCACTTCCCTAATTCCCTGTATGTATTTTCTTCTCCAAAGCAACAAGTGACAGGATGAGAGGAAATGGCCTCAAGTTGCATCAGGGGAGGTTCAGATTGGACATCAGGAAACATTTCTTTCCTGACAGAGGAAAGAGGCTGCCCAGGGCAGTGGGGGAGTCTCCATCCCTGGAAAGATTCAACAGCCGTGTGGCCGTGGCACTTGGGGACAGATTGGACTCCACCCTCTCCCTGGCAGCCTCTGACAGGGCCTCAGAACCCTTTCCATGAAGAAATGTTTCCTGATGTCCAATCTGACCCTGCCCTGGGGCAACTTGAGGCCATTTCCTCTCATCCCATCCCCTGTCACTGGGGAGAAGAGACCAACCCCCACCTCATCACAACCTCCTCTCAGGCAGTTGGAGACAGGGATGAGGTCTCCCCTCAGCCTCCTCTTCTCCAGGATAAACAACCAGCATCTGGGTTAAGGTTCCAAAGGGATTTGGACTCCAGGTTCCTGCAGCTTCTGCAGGCAAAGAGGGAAAATCAGAGGCAGTCAGCTGCTTAGAGATCTTTGCAAGAACTGAGCATCAGCGTCCAGACAGGATGCTCCAACTTTCGAATCCATGTGCAGATGAGCTTTTCAGCACAGGCTGGAAATCCCATTTGAGGGTCTTTTATCATAAAAAGTCCAGGATAACACACAATATTCAGCCATCCTCCAATTAACCTGCAGGGGCATATTTTAAGTTTATAATTCACAGTGATCATCCAGAGCACATCTACTGTAAAAACCAGGTTTCACTGCAGCAGGGCGAGGTCTGAACCAGGATAAACAAGAACAGAATTTCCTACATTAGCATTTGCATAAAAGATATCTTACTTCACCTCTGCAAATAGGGGACAATGGTAATTTGTTATGTGCATTAAAATTATAATAATGCTTTTCAGTACCATCAAGATTGCATTAGGAAGCTCTGTGCTCCCAAAGGGAAGATTAAAGTGCAAGTCTAATAGCATGATTTGTTCTTCAGTGGAGCGCTCGTGTGCAGCTTGGAACAAAATATTCCCAGCAGAAAATATCTGCAAGAGCCTGTGAGACCCGTTTACTTTACTGTGACAATCTGTGGGAAGGTAAAAACACAGTTTTCTACTTTTGTTGATGAGTGTTCTTGAACATTGGAGAAGTCTGAACCTGCAGACAGGTGACCTGTTACACGGGATCTGAAGTAACTTCTTAGAGAAGCTGCAGGCAGGTAGTGTAACAGACACGACCCAGGCGTTGGGTTTAGGGTCCCATCCTCCCTGGGAGCACCATCTGCCCAACCAGCTGAGACAGTAGAAAAGGCAATGTCAGGACTGATCAGAGAAGATGATCCAAGGGCTGGAGCACCTTTGCTATGAAGACAGTGGTGGCTGACCCATCCCTGGAGGTGTTCAAGGCCAGGCTGGATGGGGCTTTGAGCCCCCTGATTCAGTGGGAGGTGTCCCTGCCCGTGGCAGGGGGTGGAACTGGATGGGCTTTGAGGTCCCTTCCAACCCAAACCATTCCATGTCTCATTCAATAATTTTGTGACCTAATTTTGCCTGTCATCCAAACCTCTGTGACTGGGGAGAGGGAAGGAACTGGAGGGTGAAAGGGTGCTGCATGGCAGACCTGCTCCAAACGCAGGGCTCCCCATGGTATAACACTTCGGAACGCTACGCGTGAGGGTCTTGGTGGCAGTGTCTTAGAGGGCTGCGGGGTTTATCTCAACAGATGAAAAGCAATCTGATTGCAAGGTGATCCAGAGAGGAGAGCGAGAAAGAGATCTGCAAGTCTGGGCCCAGAGAAATCAGAAAGACCACTGGGTGGTGGCTGTGCTGTGTTACCAGTTGTGTGAGATCTGTCTTTCTGGGTCTGTCCAAATTTGCAGTAACAATGCTTCACACCGGTCCTACGCTCTCCAAAATCAACTATGCTTGCGTACAGGTGGATTGCTACCAGGATCACAACTTCCCTGGGCAACCTGGGCCAGGGCCTGACCAACCTCATCCTGAAGAATTTCTTCCGAATGCCTCATCTAAATCTCTCCCCTTCCAATTTAAAGCCATTCTCCTTATCCTGTCACTTCAGGCCCTTGGAAAAAGCCCCTCCCCAGCTTTCCTGGAGCTCCTTCAGATACTGGAAGGCCGTGATGAGGTCCCCCCGGGGCCTTCTCTTCTCCAGGCTGAACAACCCCAACTCTCTCAGCCTGTCCTCATAGCAGAGGGGCTCCAACCCCCAGATCACCTTCGTAGCAGATCACCTGGACTTGCTCCAACAGTTCCATCGTCTTCTTAAGTTGAAGATTCCAGAACTGGTCCAACAGACAGCTCTATACAGGGCTGATGTCAAAGACGGCCTCCCCTTTGCATGGCTGAACTCAACCTCATCATTTAGCACAAACTGCATCCAAACACACAGCCTCCAGGGACGAGGTGGAACAGCCTTCAGCTGGCCAAGAACCCTCAGAGAGCTAAATCAACGCTTCTAACCAGCGTAAAACTGTATTTGCCTTCTTCTTTGAGCTCTAGAATTCCATGGTTTTATTTCTGGGAGATGAATCATGCAACCTTTTGCCGACTTTGCTGCTGCACTTCCCACCAAGCTCAAAATCAACACCTCAAGTTTGCTATGAAAATCCCTAGTGAACCTGAGAAGCCAAAGACCACACAGAGTTGTCACCACAGGCTGCACACAGTGCACTCTGACTGGCAAGTCCTGTGCCAACAGGTCTGCTTTTCAAGATGAATCATAGTTGTCACACGATAAACCATGATGTGCTGTCAGGACTGCATTTCACTGCTTCTGATTCTTTAAGCAAAACAGGTTTCTACCTTCTTTCTCAGCTCTTTCTGAATTTTCATTAAGAGTTGTTTTCCCTGTAATGGACCACTTCCACTTTTAATCTTCATTAGCAGAGGAACCAAACCCCTGCCAAGCTTTCTGCTGCTTCATTATATAACTGAAAATGCACTGGGAATACTCGTGTGACACCAGAACCACTTTGTTTTTTCCACTTCTAAAAAAAAATGATGGAAAGCAACAGAGAAGGAGGGTTCCAGACATCTGCCAGAACACCCCAAAGTGGGCTCGAAGCCCTGCCTGCAGCGGAGCAGTCGATTGCTGATGCACAACACAAGCTGCTCTGCCTATGTTGAAAACCTCAGGACTGCTTTAGCTATTATTCTTCTAAAAGACAGACACCAAAGGCACAGAAGCAGCAGAAAGAGCCACAGCAGAATTAAAAGACAGACACTCCAGCCCAGGCAGAACAGCGAGAAGGCCAATTAACACACAAGCAATAAATCTCCTGACCAGAGATAAGGACGCTCGCTGAAAGGGCTCTGTATTGACTCAGCATTTTCCCAGCTGCTTCATTTTGGAGAGAAAATAAGGTGGTTTTTTTTTCCTAGCAAATTTACTCTCTTTTCATCACGTGTCCAGCTTGTTGGTCAATTCTTTTTTACTTTGCCCACTTAAAGCATAAGTTACAAGAACCAGGAATACAGCATTTGGTCATAAAAAATTACTTCATGCCCACAAGCAGAAATCTCAGAGGCATTAACAGCAGCCTGGGCTTTGCTGCTGTCCCCTCCTGGCCAGGCCAGAAGAGCAGACGTGGATGTGAGAAAGGCTGTGGGGTGAGAGCAGGGCTCTGCTTAACTTCATGCCTTGGGCTCAGCAATGCTTGGGCAGGGACTATGGCCACGGGGAACATCTACTGAGAAAGCCCTCATGCTGCACCACCCCCTTTGCCAGGGCAGGGAATTCTAGGCTTTATCCCCAGAGATTAAGTACCTGGAAATCCAGAGGCTCTCATCTCCCACCCTCACTGTGCTTGAGTGTTTCTGAATTAAGATTGCTTTCCTTCCTGTCTTTAAACTGTAAATTGTTAGAATTCTGGGTGTTATCTCAGTGCCAGACTGTGACACCTGGAACCACCAGAAGATAAAATAAACTACGTACAAGTTGGAAGAATATCAACATTGAAGCAGGCCTGAAGAACACGCAGAAAATAAATGAAGGAGGACAAACCACAGAATGGTTGGGTTGGAAGGGACCTCAAAGCCCATCCAGTCCCACCCCTGCCGTGGACAGGGACACCTCCCACTGGATTGGGGGCTCAAAGCCCCATCCAACCTGGCTTTGAACACCTCCAGGGATGGGGCAGCCACCACTGCTCTGGGCAACCTGGGCCAGGGCCTCCCCACCCTCACAGGAAACCATTTCTCCCCAAGATCTCATCTCAATCTCCCCTCTTTCAGCTGAAAACCCTTCCCTCTCACCCTGTCTCTGCACTCCCTGATCAAGAGCCCCTCCCCAGCTTTCCTGGAGCCCCTTTCAGTCCTGGGAGGCTGCTGAAGGTCTCCCCACAGCCTTCTCTTCTCCAGGCTGAACAACCCCAACTCTCTCAGCCTGTCCTCACAGCAGAGGTTCTCCAGCCCTCGGATCACCTTTCAGCCCTCCTCTGGACTGGCTCCCATGTCCTTCCTGTGCTCAGCACTCCAGCACTGAGCGCAGGGCTCCAGGTAAGAAATAAACAAGAAAATAATTTAATCAAAAAGGCAAAAGCTCAGGGCAACAAAATGATCATTTTCCCTAAAACACATAATTATCTCTAATCCTTTGCTACAAAATTTTACTGAAATCAAGGACACAACGTGTATAAAAATTTACTGGGTGGGTTGTTTGTTTGTTTGGGTCTTTTTTCTTTACAATTAGCTTTACAATCCACTGCTGGCGAGAGGGTGAGATGCCAGGTAAGCATTCAGGTTTTGGAGAGGGCTCCTCTCTCCGAGCCCCCAGGCACCTGCCCTCAGAGCACAGGGCTGCACCCTGGGGTACGGAAGGGAAACCTCATCGTTCCCATCTGGCCAAACTGCAGAGACAGGCCCAGCACCTGCACTTCCTCACGATAACCACAGTCAGTGGACACAGATGACAGGGACAACTGCAGAAGCACTTTTGTCAGCTCAGTCCCTGTAACTACACCCATTCCTCACCATCTTTGTGATTCATGTTGTTAAATCCCCTCACACCACACACATAACCTGCATTTATACTTGCAGAAGCACACTCGGGTCACTTTGGGGCTGGATATACAGAGCTGCTTTCCCTGCCCAGATCCCACGTTGTGCTGGCAGAGGAAACCCTTCCACCGAGGGCACCCCACAGCACTGATCCTTCCTGCAGGACCCACTCGTGTGTCAGCCTGGTCCTGCCCACAGGAGCTCTCGTGATTTTCAGGAGGGTTATCAGTGACCAGCACGACACAAATGTGTTCCTACCAGCCTCAAAAGCTCTGGAAGAAAAAGGCTGGAAGGAACTCAATCAGAACCACAGAAGCATTAAGATTGGAAAAGAGCTCTCAGCTCACCCAATCCAACTGTCACCCCAACCCCACCGTGCCTGCTACACCGTGTCCCAAAGGGCCACATCCACACGCTTTTCCAACCCCTCCAAGCTCATCCAGTCCAACCATCAGCCCAACATCTCTGTGCCTATGAAACCATGCCCCAAAGTGCAACATTTCCACAGTTTTTGAACACCTCCAGGGATGGAGACTCCACCAACTCAACCCTTTAGAGGAGACATCAAATAGAAACCTTGTTCGCCCACCAGACACTGATGTTAAAAGAGCTTTCCAAAGTCTCAGCCAACACAATTGTCCTGGCTCAGCACCACCAAGTCCCCATGACCTGTGGGCTGCAGTAGAGAGCCCCACACAGGTGCCACCCTCCCAGAAAAGGAACCTGTGCACCCTTCAACCCAAGAGGTTTGCAGAGCTGGAGGACAAGGGTCAGCCTCTGCAATTAACTGCACGCAGCCACTCCAGAAAGCAAGCATTTACATGAAATTAAAATGGATCAACCTATGACTGTTTTTGTCAAGATGGATCTCATCAAGGCTAGTTTGCATAAATATTCTAATCAGTGCTCCCATCCTGCCCCTCTCCTTTCAGCCAGTGGTGAAGTTGTGCTTTCCTCAAAAAATTATTCACGATGTTTATTCATGATGCTGTTTTTTTTCAGGGAGCTGTGATCCTCTGAAGAACTAAAGCACCAGGATGAATACCAACTGCAGGCGTGTGCCAGCCAGGACACGGTGCTTGTGACTGGAAAGAGATGTAAGTGGGGGATGCTGAGGGGACAGAGGTGGTGTTGCATTACCAAGACTGCAACATCCAGCCCTGGGGCACCAGGACGCAACCAGAGCTTCATGAGAGTGATTTGAATCTTTGTACAGAGGGACAGGTTACAGACACTTGACCTTTTTAATTTATCCAAGGGAAGAGTTACAGCCAATTTCCCTGTGTTTATTAGTGCCATCACAGGGAGGTGATCCTGGTACCAGGCAGCTCCTCAATTCAGAAAAAAAAAGTTGTAACAAGAAACAAAATCTGGAAGGTGAAAGTGAGCAAGTCCAGGGTGGAGGTAAGGATAATTAAGCACTGAAGTAGCCAATATGGAGCTGATTCCCTGTCATTTCAAGGCCTAATTAATTGATTATCCTTGAAGAGGTGCCTTAGCTTAGAGGTCGCATGGGGAGCCTCGGGTGCTCGCTGCCCTCGGCAGGGCCCTACGCTGGGTTTGGCAATCGGGCTCAGCTCTCTCCCCCAGCACATTCCCCATCGTAACTTTCCTGAGTAACAAAGGGAAATGCAGGCTAAGGCTTTCCAGGTGTTTACAAGCTGATCTGCAACCTGTCCTGGTGACAGAGTCACTCTTAAAAGTGGGAAATAGCCATCCAAACCCTTTGACTGGGATTCCTGAATGAAGCAGCGTCCAAGTGACTTTAAAAAGCCTTTGGGTCTGAAGATTCTACTAAATGTGGTGAAGCTCACAACACCCACCCTTTCCCAAGGGCCAAACCCTGCTGCTGGCTTGTCACAGAATCATGGAATGGTCTGGGTTGGAAGGGACCTCAAAGCCCATCCAGTTCCACCCCCTGCCATAGGCAGGGACACCTCCCACTGGGTCAGGGGGCTCAAAGCCCCATCCAACCTGGCCTTGAACACCTCCAGGGATGGGGCAGCCACCACTGCTCTGGGCAGCCTGGACCAGAGTCTCCCTGCCCTCATGCTGTCCTGGGCTCTGGGCAGACAACCACGGACAGGGAGGACCTAACCCTGCACGGTCATTAACGTGGGATAACTGCACACACTGTTGTTGCACCAAGATCTAAACACCACTGAGCACTGAGATCTCTTGTACAGCCAGTGGTCATTGGACCTTCTTAAAACAGCACAGGCTTGGAGTTACAAACAGGGAAAGCTCCTGAGAGCAGAAATGTTTCAGGGATGCACCTGAAAAATAAAATAGTCCAGCAGCTTCTCCTTTACAGCACTTCAGACCTAGCTGTGTAATGCATAGGAGAAAAGGCAAAACAAGAAATCTTGAGAAGAAATAAACTAGTGAGAGGATTCTCACCCTGTCAGCAGTGCAAGGTGTTCCCATCTCCCACCCCACTTCCCAGCAACGGGGCAGTAGGGGACAACTCTGAGCATCCCCACAGGCATCAGGGACCCCCAGAGCAAAGCTGATGGAAGAACAACCCCAGCCTGGTGGCCTGTCCATGCTTTTGATAACCATGAGTAAGCGTTGCAGTGGACTAAGAGGCAAACAGGTTGGAGATGAAAGGAGAAAAGTGGGAGCTGTGGGGCCACAGCTCTATTTTACTGGTTTTGCTGCCACACTAAAAGCTGCAGAAAAAATAGAAGCAAAGAAAGAACTCCAACGTGAGGGACACCAGGCGAGAGGCACAGACTGCTGAGAGAAACACAGGGGAGGAGCCACGAGTCAGCAGAACATCAATGGAAACACAACCCACACGACGGGCACAGGCACCTGGAGCCTCCTGCCTGGTTTATCCCACATAATTCTTGTTTTCCACACACGTTTCTGCTGCGTTATCCGATCCCTTAATTGTCTTGTTCCATTTTATACAGCTCCTCTCCTAAAGCTAAGCATTACTATCAGATGTATTTATTACTTTCTGCCTTTTAGAGGGATGTTCCAGGCTGACTCTATCTCTAGCACAACACAGCACTTCAATAGCTTTATCCACAGCCCCATCTCCGTGCTGCTCATGGCTACACTGCAGTTGCTTTTCTCTTTTGTCTTCTTCAATAAACAGCAATTGTTTATTGCACCTAAAAACGCCGCCTCTGCACGATGCTGATAAATAACTGAAGTCTTTTACTGCTTCTTTTAAATCCTTGCAGCCTCTCTAATCCTCTTTAGCATTTCACATGCCCAGATACCATCCTGGTCTGAAGATCAAAACCGCACTACGATTTTCCCAGTTCAGCATGGGATTTTAATCCCCAGAAATGCTGTGAGGCAAACAGATACAGTTACATAGTTGACTCTGGGCTTTCCCCCCCTTGAATATTGTGTCACTGCACGTCAGCACTGCCTGCTGTGCCAGAGCTGCAGGTTCCCTTTGGATCTCTGCTCCAAGCTGCTGTTACCCATCGCATCGCTCCATCCACCTCAAGCTCTGCCTGCTCCACAGGCTCAGCCAAGCACAACCTTCATCACAGCAGCTAAGAGAGGTATTCACCCCCAAACACCAGATACCCTGGGCCAGCACAATGTTTGCAAGACTCCTCCTGCTTTCTTTTAAATATGGATTAAACCCCCTCTGCATCTGGCTGCATTATAGCAGCTTTCTGACAATGAAAGGGGCTCCAGAAAAGCTGGGGAGAGGGTCTTGATCAGGGAGGGCAGGGGTAGGATCAGGGGGACAGGTTTTAAGCTGAAAGAGGGGAGATTGAGATGAGACCTTAGGAAGAAATATTTTGCTGTGAGGGTGGGGAGGCCCTGGCCCAGGTTGCCCAGAGCAGTGGTGGCTGCCCCATCCCTGGAGGTGTTCAAGGCCAGGTTGGATGGGGCTTTGAGCCCCCTGATCCAGTGGGAGGTGTCCCTGGCCCATGGCAGGGGGTGGGACTGGACGGGCTTTGAGTTCTTTTCCAACCCAAACTGTGCTGATTCCATTCCTGGGTGGATGTTCACATTCCACCATGAGATTTGCTTGCTTCCTGCTCAAAACCTGGACTTCTCTCCCTCCTTTATTCTGAGGGCTATTTGTCCTCCCAACCCTGCTAGTGCTGTGTCATTCCAACAGCTCACCTATTGCTCACAGCTGCTCTGAGTGTTACTTTGGTTGTTGCTTCACTATCTCTTGCCCAGCAGGCCAGCTGCCTGGCAATGCTCACCAATGCCTGAGTCTTGCCAGATCGGAATTGATTTTGGTCTTGTTTCGTTTTCTTCTGCAGGACTTACAGGTTGTGCTTTCTGCAAGCTCCTCTGGGCAGGTGAACTCCCTCCTTATTTCACCAGTTCAGTCCTAAAGACTGTGAAACAACTGGACTTGGCGTGAGAATAATCAACAATGCCACATCGGTGTGTAGGAAACCACCCAGGAGGATGGTGAGGAAGCATCAGCCCTGAAGGGTCCTGTTCAAAGCACAGGATATTTGAAAGCATTTGACATAGGAACCACGTTTTTTAAGCTGCTGGCAGGTAACAGCCACCTGCTCAGGTTTAAGGATGCCTTGAACAAGACACCAGAAAACAGATTTTGCAGAATTTACAGCCCTTCACCGTAGGAGGAGTTCATGAATAAGCACCTACTTGGAAAACCCAATTACCAGAAGTAGGGCAAACAGAGGAGGAGTGGATAAAGGTCCTCCCAAGGGGCACATCCTATATTCCTCTATTTATATACAGAAGTCCTAAATAGCAAACTGAATTGAGCTACATTTGTCCTTTCTGACAGCCCGGGGGAGTCACGAACACGGAACAAGCAGTCAAATTGGAGGTTTCAGCTCTCCTGTGTAAGTGGCTCACATGTAATGTTAATTAATCTCCTATTTGACTTTGGAAACCCTTCCCGTGTGGTTTGCAGCGTCTCTCCTGGAAGCTGTTAATCAGCCCTGCTCACTCTCCCAGACACCAGTTCCTTTCACCAGTCACTCTTTGCCCAGGAAGCTGTGGTTTCAGACGAGCAGCGCCACGGCCCATGGGTGTGCGTGGGGACAGGGGCAGTGCTCTGGCAGAAGCACTGATGAGGAGCTGATGCTCTCAGTTATCCCCATCCTGTGATTCCCTATTGTCATAAAAAATGAGGAAGTACTTGATATCTGCTCAGGTCCAACACCTCCTGCAAAAGGGGCTCCTTTGTGAGCTGGTGTTAACATGCCATCAACACAAGCATTTATGCTAATTTACACCAGGACAGGTTTAGGTTGGATATTAAGAAAAAATCCTTCACTAAAAGAGTGGAAAAATGCTGGAACCGATGGAATTGGAGTCTCCATCCCTGGATGGGTTCAAAAAGCCCTGTAGCCACGGCACTTGGGACACAGCTCAGCAGGCACAGTGGGGCTGGGCTGACGGTTGGACTGGATGAGCCGAGAGAGCTTTTCCAACCTTAACAATGCTATGAAAAATGACAGATTCTTCATATCTCTTCTTACAGATTCACCATGAAATGACTCAAGCGAAGGCTTTGTTAGAAGAATTTCCTCTCAAGTAAGAGTTTCTCAATACAAAGCTCTTTCTACCCAGCCTCCCACAGCTGCTGCATCTGAGAGACGCATTCCTGCGCCTCGCCAGACGACTTTGCTCTAATAAAGAAGCTCATAAATAAGTTCACTTTTTATCTGTTCTACCCAAAGCTTTTGTAAAGATATAATTGTCAAGGAGGTATAGATTTATTTGGCATCCCTAGCTAGGCCTGAGAAATTACGACTGTGCCTTTCTGTCAGACACGCCTTCAGCCAAATCGGGCTGAAACTGCACACAATGCTTCCAAGGGAATCTGCAGGAGACAATTTCCCTATGAACTTCTCACTCGGGGGAAAAAAACTAAGGAATAAAGCCCAATTTTATGTTTAAAGCCAGGAAGAAAGATAAAAACATCTGCTCCTCCTCAGAAAGCTGGCTGGGGCAGCCAGTTCTGAATGGACATCC
The DNA here is from genome assembly GCA_033558185.1 of Dromococcyx pavoninus. NCBI lineage: Eukaryota > Metazoa > Chordata > Aves > Cuculiformes > Neomorphidae > Dromococcyx > Dromococcyx pavoninus. The sequence goes on from JAUMJL010000441.1 coordinate 990,714, forward strand.
CTGGCTTTGTGGGTCCTGGAGGGGTTTGATTGCTTTTCTTTTTACCAAATCCCTCCAGCTTTCCTGATGTCCAAGGGCATGGGGTCCCACGGGTTATAAACTTAACAAACAGTTTTCTTTAAAGGGGACCTGGAATCCTGTGTCTAGTTCTGGGATCCCCAACATAAGAAGGATATGGAGGTGTTGGAGCCGGTCCAGAGGAGGCCACGGAGATGATCCAAGGGCTGGAGCCCCTCTGCTGTGAGGACAGGCTGAGAGAGTTGGGGTTGTTCAGCCTGGAGAGGAGAAGGCTCCAGGGTGACTTTACAGCAGCCTCCCAGGACTGAAAGGGGCTCCAGGAAAGCTGGGGAGGGGCTTTTTCCAAGGGTCTGGAGTGAAAGGATGTGGGGGAATGGCTTTAAATTGGAAGGGAGAAGATTTAGATGAGACATCAGGAAGAAATTGTTCACAAGAGGGTGGGGAGGCCCTGTCCCAGGTTGCCCAGAGCAGTGGTGGCTGCCCCATCCCTGGAGGTGTTCAAGGCCAGGCTGGATGGGGCTTGGAGCCCCCTGATCCAGTGGGAGGTGTCCCTGCCCATGGCAGGGGGTGGGACTGGATGGGCTTTGAGGTCCCTCCCCTCTACTGAGGATTAGTGGAGCAAAACTCTGAGCAAAGAAACTTCTTCAGCTTCTACACTTAAGTATTTCTTATTAAATCAGAGCTACTGGGATGGTGACTCTCGGATGCACATGGAAGTGCCTTGCTGGGCGGCCCCTGGAGCCATCCTCTCGCTCAGTAATGGCACTGCAGTCATCTACCAAAAATTATTTGAGACCAGGACATTTATCAGTTAAAATTAATCCTTCCCCAAGTGAAAATACCTCTGTCTTCCAATTAGGCTGCCATGAGGAATGGAAACAAAGAGAAATCACTCACCTTAATTAGTCCCTTTGTGGTGCTTTTTGCAAACTCATCTCTCATCACCAGCTCTCCAGGGCTGCTGCGGATGATCCGCCAGCACTGTCGTGGGGAGTCTGCAGGGAAAGCTCCCTTGCTCCTTCCTCAGCCTTGTCCCACCCTGACCAAGGCTCTCCCAGGACCAATGGGAGCAGCACCACGGCCGACAGGGGTGATGTGAGGATCACGCTGGGTAGAAGGAATCACCAGCTCATCCTTCCATTTCTTGATATCCCAAATCAGAGCTGGCAAATGACAAACAAATCATAGAATTATCAAAATTCTTTGGGTTGGAAGGGATATTCAGTCCAAAGCAGGGACACCTCCCACTGGATCAGGGGGCTCAAAGCCCCATCCAACCTGGCCTTGAACACTTCCAGGCATGGGGCAGCCACCACTGCTCTGCAACCTGGGCCAGGGCCTCCCCACCCTCATCCTGAAGAATTTCTTCCTCATGTCTCATATAAATCTCCCCATTCCAATTTAAAACTCTTTCCCCTTGTTCTGTCACTTCAGGTCCTTGGAAAAAGCCCCTCCCCAGCTTTTCTGGAGCCCCTTTCAGTCCTGGGAGGCTGCTCTAAGGTCTCCCCAGAGCCTTCTCCTCTCCAGGCTGAACAACCCCAGCTCTCTCAGCCTGTCCTCACAGCAGAGGGGCTCCAGCCCTTGGATCATCTCCGTGGCCTCCTCTCGACTTGCTCCAATAGATCCAGGTCCTTCCTGTGTTGTGAGGAAGAAGTTATCTGGAAAGTGCCCCCCTTCTGCTGGGCCTCTCACAACACATGCTTTGAAGTTAATTCTCCTTTGAAGACAAACATTTTGAGGACCTCTCCATTCTGTTACCTGCATGGCATTTACACTTGTTATAAAATTTGAATTATGGAGACTTTGAACACTTCATATTATCTAAAAACATGAAGAGCAAAAACTGGTTAACAAGCCCATCTTTAAGACCAAGTTCAGCCAAAGTATATCCTTTACGGACTGACTCCCACCCATCCTTCTACAGCAAAACCAGGTGCTTTAAGGGCTGGTTCACATCCAGTGACTCCGTGGGACTTATAAAAGTAATTGCAGGTTCTGCTGGGTATGGATAAACTCAGGGACTCATTTTAAATCAGAAACGCAGGCAATTGCACTGTCAGACCGATGCCCACAACCCTATAAAAATGCAAGTAGAAACCATATCATAGACCATTAAAAATGCAGGTGCAATCTCCTTGTTTTAATGGCTCTACAGGCTGACTCACACACCAATTACAATTATCCTTAGCTCATTAAATGGAAGGTAAGTTTGTTGTCATCTTGTGTCGTAAACAGCTTGAACATTCATAATAGGGAAAAAAAACATATGGTAGCTTCCATCTCCATTTTTAACTTCTTCCACAAGAAAAAAATTAAGTCATTCCTCATTCTTGCCTTCAAGAAGCTGGCTCCTAATTCCATCATTGCACTGTGGAAAACTCATTTTTCATACACAATAGGAGTAGGAGTAAACGTGATGTGCCCATTTATCTCTGAAATATCCGAAGAGGGTATCAGGATCCCCCTGTCCAACTGGGAATGACTCTGTGTTCGATGCCCCTTGCTGTGAGATGCCCTGAGGGTTGGCACTCCTGGAGTGCAGGTATCACAAGAGAGATGGCACAGGCCTTACCAGAGAGGGCAAACACAGCTGAGCATGGCAGCTGGGGATTTCTGGGTACCTCTGAGCTCACTGCACACTGAGGATATGCATCCCCCTCATTCCTTCCAAGCAATAAATGCAAACGTGGCACACAGACCACACGCTGTGGGAAAGAGGCTGTCCAAGATAGTCCTGGGCTGTCTTAGAGAGGGCTGGAACCTGCAGGTGTGAAACACTGCACTTAAATGCCCACCTTTGTTGTTCTACAGATATGTTTTACATTTTCTCCACCAAAGTGATTGGTAAGGAAGTTGTAGCGAGGTGGCTGTTGGTTTGTTTTCCTATATAACAAGTGACAGAACAAGAGGAAATGGCTTCAAGTTGCACCAGAGCAGGTTCAGACCAGACATCAGGAAAAATTCCTTCCTTGAAAGGGTTCTCAGGCCCTGTCAGAGGCTGCCAGGGAGGGGGTGGAGTCCCCATACCTGGGGGGGGGGGTTAAAGCCAGGTGGATGAGGTGCTCAGGGATCTGGTTTAGTACTGGACAGGGACGGCTGGACTCAGTCTCAGAGGTCTTTTCCCACCAAACAATTCTGTGACTCAATGACACCGTGAAGCTTTCGGGGTAGTTTGGCATCACTTCACCCAGCTCTGGGGTGCTCTGGGGTGGCAGGTATCAGCTGAGCTCTCTGGGATGAGGCTGTGCTTCAGGAAAGTTCTGAATATCAGGAGCTGCTGCGGTGTCAGCCACCACTTCATCAGCAGGAGGCTAATCAATCGACATCCTAATTGATCCAATTATCAGAGCCTCGGGTTGCAGAGGTTCCCCAGGATGTACATGAACACAGAGAGGGCCCCAGGGAGGAGGGAGGTTCAAGCAGACCAGTTTTCCCAGTTCCAGAATGGGGGTGTAGCTCTGGGATAGGGCGTGCCTGAGACCCCAGACCCCAGCTCTAGTAATCTTTAAATCTGGGGAAGGACTTGCGGAACCTGCCAAGATACAGCTAGCTAAGAAAACACTATTACTTCTCTTCCATACACCTGCTTTCCAAACCCTGCAGCCAGCTTCCTTGCTCTGTATTTCAAGCAGAAACACAGAATCACCTGGTTGGAAAAGACCTCTGAGCTCATCAAGTTCAACCGTACCTGTCCCTTTATTAAATCCTGTCCTAAGAAACTCATCCACCGACCTTTTAAACCCCTCCAGGGATGGGGACTCCACCCCCTCCCTGGCAGCCTCTGACAGGGCCTGAGAGCCCTTTCAGGGAAGGATTTTTCCTGATGTCCAATCTGACCCCGCCCTGGGGCAACTTGAGACCATTTCCTCTCATCCCATCCCCTGTCACAGGGGAGAAGAGACCAACACACTTGTTTTGAAATAAAAATGACCCTTTGCTTTAAGAACAATTCCAAGGTGCTGGGCAAGCACACGGCCCCTCTCCAGGCAAGCTCACTGCTGGCTCCATGTCTGTCACTGCAAGGCTCTGCCCCTGGGTCACCCACCATGATGAGTGCCAGGAGGGAACCTCTGCATCCAGCCTGTGCCACCCAGAACCAGAGCTTCGCTCGCCAGCCTCTGCCTCCTCCCAGCACAGGGCTGAGTGGCCACGGGACCTTCTGCTCTCACTCCAAACAGACCACTCACAGCCCCAGCACCCACGGCCAACGCCCTCAGCCTTCTTCCTGGGTCTACAGTTGGGGTCTCCATGGATTACAGACCCCCCACCTTGGGTTCTTTGTTGACTGGAGGAGTGCATGAACAATGCACAGCTAAGGAAGTCATGTTTCAAAACCCTAAAAACCCTGTGTTTACAGAGATATCATTGAAAGCCCTCTAATTTTATTCAGTTCCACTGTTGTTCCCTCCATTCGAGACAGAGGTTGCAGCCAGAGGCAGAGACTCCTCTGAAGATGGAAAGGAGACTCTGCACGTTCCCCAGGAGCTGCTCTGCCATGGGAGGATGATCCAAAGCACATTACACCAGTTCTCCAACCCTCCTCAAAGACAATCATCCCATCTCCCCACAATGTGTTTAAACAAATAAGGATGCAGTTCCATTGCTGAATTCTAATAACAACATCTCAAACTGCAAGAACAAAGCAATTACAGAACTGTGTATTCAAAAATCACCCCCCAGCTCAGCTCTGCCTGAGCCCCTCCCTGATTACCTCCAGACACTCTCAGAAGAGGAGAATCATTTTACCCAAGTCTGCTGTGATCTCAGAGGTCACCGACTCCACATGCAGACTTCTGAGGAACTGATTCATTTTTCATTTTTCCCTCCTCTATTTGTGAGCTGAACTAGAAATCCAGCTCAACTTCAGCCCTTTGGGATGGCTCCACAGGGCCCACGAAGGTATCTCCAATAACAGCTTCAGAGCCTGGACCAGCACAGCCAAGCCCCAGCCCATCAAAAGTGTGAGGAGAACGGGTGGTGAACCTTCTCAGGACCTTCTGCTCCTGGAGGAGCTCCTGCATTCCCCAGGACCCCCATACATGCACAGGCTGTACCCATCTGGGTCTGTCCCTGTAGCTCTGACATATCTGAGGTCTTTGCTCAGAGGTCACCTGTATTCTGGTGGTGCCAGGAGAGGGTTAGTTTGGACATTAGGGTGGTGGAGCACTGGAACAGCTCCCCAGGGAAGCAGTCAGGGCACCTGCTCTGCCAGCATTCCAAAAGCATTTGGATACTGCCCTCAGTCACAGGGGGTGAGTGTTGGGAGTGTCCTGTGCAGGGACAGGAGTTGGACTGGATGATCCCTTTGGGTCCCTTCCACCTCAGGTCATTCTGTGATTCTATGACACTCTCCCAGTGACAGTCAGGGCATTCCTGCAAGTTTGGGGCCTTCTGAAGGAACCCAGTGACTAACACTTCCATAGCTGAGAAATCCCAGCACTGAGTGGAGAGCACTGGCCCTCTGCACACTGAAATCCCCACAGCCCATGAGAACATCACGGGTCCTGCCTGAGTCAGAGCCATGGGGACAGCCTCACCTCCCGTGGTTGCAATGCTTCAACCACCCTGCTCTTTCATGAACCCCTTAGAGCTTCCTTCACACACTCCTTGCACACCTGATCGAGTCCCTTGCATCCCTCCCATCTCACAGCATGGTCCTGTCCTCTCTGGCTCACTGAGGCCCACACGGATGGATGGATGGGCAGTAATTCAGCCTCCCAACCCTACCCCTCTCTGGAGGTCTCCAGAGGTTTCAGAGTTGATTAGAGCCCTCCCAGGCTGATCCACAGGTGACCCTCAAAAGCTGAGTCCCATTTGAAGGGCACTCCCATGCTACAAGACAAGGGCACAACAACCTGACTCCACTGCCCTGCTGGTCCTCTGGGCCACAAGAACAGACAATGCAGAGTGAAGGGGAAGGGAAGGACAATCCTCCCCATCAAGGACTGGAACATGGAGAAGTTGTACAGCTTTCACCCCTTAAGTCCCAGCTATTGCCAGAGCTACAGGACCAGCGTTCCTCTCTGCACAGTAGGTCAACCCTTGGGTCTAACACTGCTTCCCAGCAGCTCACATGGACAAGAGTTTGAGGGCAAAGCAGCAGGAGGTGGAGTCTGCTAATTAAAAGATTTCATCTCCAGACTTTGTCTGATGGCACTGCCTCCTCACAGCTTGACAGAGCTTCCATCAGTCACAGTCAGCCTTGGCCAGCTGGACACCAGACCCTGGGGGCTGCAACCCTCAGAATATTTAGACCCCAAGTGGATGGAAGGCAGCGTTGACCGAATTCCTTGCGGGATTTTTGGAACATCGTAAAGTCAAATATTTTCCACCACCTCAACTGTGCTCATTTGCATAATGTGGGGTTTTCATGCCAGTGGCAACGCTGACACGAGTTGTAGATGGAAGAATTTGCCTTTTTCTCACATATGGGCAGTTTCCAGCTGAAATCACACAATGCATTTCCAAACCAGAACGGAAAATGTGCTCAGCAAAGATAAACACACATTCGTGCTCCTTGTTGGGCTGTCTGTGGTGTTCCCAGGGGCAGCCACGCTTCCCACAGAAACACAGAGTCCTTCTGGGAGGCGTTTACAGCACCAGACCAACACATTCCACATCAGCTCTGGTGCAGGAAGATCTCAGGTGAGTTTTGTCCCACCCCACTGTACTTCAAACACCGCACGAGAGGCAAATGTGTTCAGTAAATGTTTACCAGCCCGGGCACAGATGTGTCCACACAAGTGCCAATGCTCAGGAATGCTTGTCACCACTTCTAGGCAGCAAACAAGCCACGTGCTGGCTGGAGACACCAAACGCAGGAAGGTGTTGAAGGGGAAGCTGGCAGGAGCCTGCACGATTTCGCCCCGCGGGGTGCCCGCCTGGGCACAGCACAGCTCACGTTTGAGGGAGGGCTGGAGGGCTCAGCTCTCCCGGGACACACAGGTTCAAAGACTGAGCCTGTTCAACTTCCAGCCTTCCTGTGGTACCCTGAGACCATTCTGCACTTCACCTCTTCATCATCAGTCCAATCTTTTCTCCTTGATTCTATGATATTAAACCAGATAGAAAACATCTGGTTGGAAAAGACCTCCGAGATCGCTGAGTGCAACCATACCTGTCCCCTTGCTAAACCATGACCTTGAGAAACTCACACCTGTCTTTTAAACCCCTCCAGGGATGAGGACTCCACCCCCTCCCTGGCAGCCTCTGACAGGGCCTGAGAACCCTTTCCATGAAGAAATGTTTCCTGATGTCCAATCTGACCCTGCCCTGGGGCAACTTGAGGCCATTTCCTCTCATCCCATCCCCTGTCACTGGGGAGAAGAGACCAACCCCCACCTCACCACAACCTCCTCTCAGGCAGTTGGAGACAGGGATGAGGTCTCCCCTCAGCCTCCTCTTCTCCAGGATAAACAGCCCCAGGGCCCTCAGCCGCTCCCACAACCCCTGTTCTCCAGCCCCTTCCCCAGCTCCGGTCCCTTCTCTGGACGCTCTCCAGCCCCTCAATGTCCTTCTTGGAGTGAGGGGCCCAAAACCCAACCCAGGATTCGAGGTGCAGTCTCAGATCATACCCCCTTGCTGGCTGCACTCCTCATGCCGGGCTAAAATACCTTAGAATTGTTAAAGTTGAAAAAGACCTTTAAGATGATGGAGTCCATCAGGCTCAGGCAGCACCTACTCCTTCATACCAACCCCATGGCAAAGAGTGGAAGTGCTGGAGCAACCCCTACAGGGTTTCCACCTCCCCCAATATTTGATGTTTTACAGAAAATCCCAGACACAACGGAGCATTTAATGTATTTAAATGGAATCCAAAGGTTTTAACAAGCATATTTTTAGCAAAGCCAGCTGTGGTTTGAAATTTCAGTTTCAAGGGAAATCCTGCAAAAGGAAGGAATGAAAAGAATACAAATCAGCAAGGAGAGCTGCATTTCAGAAGTTTCCTACAAGACAAATAATTCTGGGGAAAAAAAATGAAAGGTATCAAAACATTAGGAACTTTTCCAGTTTCAATGTTATTTTCACTTCTATGACCAATGTATGTTTAATGAAAAATATTAAGGTATAATGATATTAAATAGACCACTTGGCAGAGAATAAACGGTCTGAGTGAAGATATGACATTGAAAAGTCTTCAAAAGATAATGTTAAATAATCCCTTTGCTCCTCCCAAAAGGTTGATGTCATGGTTTTTATGGATAACCTCCCTCAGCCCCCAGGTGGTTCCTGCTGTCGGTTCCCAAGGCTGCACCAGCTGAGATATCGGCAAACTCAAAGTGTTCCTTGAGCAAAAGCAAGCAGAAAAGAAATGTTTTTCTCTCCCTTTTGCCAGACCCTCCCGATCTATGGAATTTTCAGTGTCTGGACATCACAGCTCTGCACTGGTACAGGTAAAGCATCAGCACAAGTCAGGAGGAACTAAATGTATCTGCAACCAAACGCCCAGTGATGGCACAGCCAAGAGCCCCTGGTGGAGGTCACACAGAGGGGTACACGGAGACCTCCTGTCCACACCGGGTGGAAGTCACAAAAAGGAGATGCAGGAGAGCATCAGGAGCCTCCCGACCCACTGAGGCCACGGTGGTCCCTGCACCCAAACCCTCTGAGCTCAGGGACCTGGCTGCCCCACCTTGCATGGGTATTCCCACCCACGGCAAGAACAACTCTTGCACTAACGATTGCCCAGGGAGGTGGTGGAGTCCCCATCCCTGGAGGTATTCGAAAGACAGGTAGATGAAGCATTAAGGATCTGGTTGAGTAGTGGACAGGTACAGTTGGACTCCATCTCAAAGATATATTCCAACCTAGCAATTCTATGATTCCACGATCACCCCAGCGCTGCCCAAGAGGAGGCTGGGCAGCAGCGGGACCCCACCTGGAGCGTTCCCTTCTCCAGGACAGCAGTGTCCCAGGTGGAGGGCACGGTCCCTCCAGAGTGAGCACACAGCCTGTCTGCATAGAGCATTGCACTGCAGTGAAGAAGGTGGAAGTAAAGCCTTCTTCACAGCCTTTGGTAAGGGAGATCAGGAAGAAACAGCTGCTCCCCAACTGCTTTCACCCTTCTGCAGAGCCTGGGGCTTCCCATGGGACACAGCTTTGGTGGCAGGATGCTCCTGGACCTCATCCCAAGAGGCCACTCCTCTTGTCTTGCCTGATGCTGAGGTGTGCTCCCCTCACCTGAGCAAGCACCTCTTGTGACACATCCATGTGCATGGAAATACACCTATTTAGGGATATTTGTGAGCCACCAAAGGGCTGCGGCTGCCACCCAGGGCATCAAAACCCCACCAGACATCACCACTTGCTCACAGGGGTAGGAAGAGCTCTTCTCCGAGGACAGGGCAAGAAGGTCAACATGGACATCCCTGCTGCCCCAGCAAAGCCTCACCAAGGAGAGCCTCAGCAGGGAGCCAGGACCCATCCCTGCCCATGCCGCACGGACGCACCACTGGCATTCCACCTGCCCCCTCCGCCAGGCACTGTCACCACACCTTGGCTGCTTTCCCCCAGACAGTCCATCTGGAACCCTCTCCGTGCAGCTCCAAGCTCCACAACATCTCCTCTTGTGCTTTTTCTGGGATTTGCTTTGTTACATTTTCTGCAGATCCCCAACTATAGCTTTTCCCTGACGTTTTTATTATTTTGTTCTTGAGATATCAAATCCAAACATCCTTCATCATTACTGCTAGCCTCTTTGTCTCTTCTAAAGTCAGAGAAATTAAGCCCCAGAAGCAATTATTTCAGAAGCATCACGTTTCTCTTTAAAGCCCAGGTACGCCCTGCCAGGAGATGTGCTCCCAGGGGTCTTTCTGCTCACGGCTACAGAGCAGGAGGGGTTGATTCAGTGCCTCTCATTTCTTTAAGGAGGAGAAAGAAAATCTTAAAGCTTGTAATATTAATTTTAAAACCTCCTTCTACAGTCAGTGACCCAAATAAAGCTGAGTTTCCTGGGTTTATCCTGATGCTGTTGCTCCTGAGAGACACGCGAGCAGGAATTCAGGTCTTGCTTATCCTTGCTCTGGCTGGTGGTTCAAAATCAGGGGCCAAAACGATGCACAGACACAAAATTAGATTTTACAACTCGCTAAAAATTTAATTACTGCTCTTCCATTAGCCAACATATTTGAAAAGCACTTCTGAAACACCGATGGGCCCTTTCTTGCTGCTGCTCCAAGCTCAGCTCAGAGCAGGGCTGCAAGGCAGCGCAGCCCCAGGCCTGCGGCGTTACTCACGCTGTGCTGCCTCAGCCCTCAGGAACGGGGCTGGGACCACTGCTCAGAACCAAATGGAGCCCAAATGCATCTCCAAATGATTTATTTTGGAAGGGAGAAGTCAGAGGTAATAAAGGCTGCAAGCAGTGATGACTCCCGGAGGAGCAGCTGATGAAGAGAACTCCAACTGCTGCCATCAGAGCTGAGCGAGGTGCCCTGTGGAGGCTCCCCATGGTCAAGACCCCCAGGGAGGGAGGGCAGCACCACCTTCTCAGCCCTCCTTTCACCTCCTGTGACAGCAAAGCCCTCTCCTTTCCACCTCAGAGCTCACTGTCTCCAACAGCACCATTCTCCTCCATTTCAGGGAAGTATTTTGGTTGTAAAACTGAGTAAGCTTGGAAGTCAAAGAATGGGTTGGGTTGGAAGGGACCTCAAATCCCATCCAGTCCCACCCCTGCCATGGGCAGGGACACCTCCCACTGGATCAGGGGGCTCCAAGCCCCATCCAACCTGGCCTTGAACACCTCCAGGGATGGGGCAGCCACCACTGCTCTGAGAAACCTGGGCCAGGGCCTCCCCACCCTCTTGTGAAGAATTTCTTCCTAGTGTCTCACCTAAATCTTCCCCCTTCCAATTTAAAGCTGTTCCCCTTCACTCTTTCACTCCAGGCCCTTGTAAAAAGCCCCTCCCCAGCTTTCCTGGAGCACCTTCAGGTACTGCAAGGCCACTATTAGGTCCCCCCCCAAAGCCTTCTCTTCTCCAGATTGAACTCACTCAAAAGCATGAAACATCCAAAGCATCGCATTCTGAAAGATTTGTTGGGCAGAAAAAGTTGAAGTTTTTTGGAAATGGTGTAAAATCACAGAAAACTCTTTATTAAAAAATTAACTAGATTTAAAAATTGGAAAGAAAACCAAATATTTCATCTGACCCACAATTAAAATCATAGGATCATTAAGGCTGGAAAAGCCCTTTAAGACCATCAAGTCCAACACCAATTACTTTTGTCATTCCAAAAATGTTTCACTGTTTTACTGATTACAGAAAACCCAAATATTTACACCATGCATTTAGTGTTGTGTCAGCTACAATCATAAACCAAGTATTTTTCTAGAATGACTTTTCTCATGCAAATAGAGAAAATTCTTCTGCTGTCCTTACTCAGGCAAATAATCTCATTGGCTTCAGCAGAGCTGCCTCACAGAGCCAAGTGACTGGGTGTTGGATCGGAATATGCTGTCAAAACCCCACCCATGGCAGTTTAATTAAGAATCACTCTTCAGCAGCTTTCATAAACTTGTTTCCTTCAGAATTTTAGGAACTTGTTTTAGTGCAGCTTTTAGCTCTGTACTTGAAATAAAGCTGGTTCTGTCTGCCAACACTCATTTGCAGCTCAGCAGCGAGGAAGCCGCTCGCATGTGCCAGAACAGCAGGGCCAGCAGAAAGGCAGGCTGACTCCTGGAAACCCTGCCACCAGCTCCGTGGGTGAAAATTCATTTAATTCATTACTAATCCATCAGTCCCTCCCTCAGAAATGCACTCCCATTGACTTCTGACAAGGGCAGCCTTCCCAAAGTCCAAAGATTATTTGGAGGGAGCAATTAACTGTGAGGCACAGAATCACTTCTGTGGCAGGGGAGATGGAAGGTCCCTTCCAACCCAAACCATTCCATGACTCTGTATCACAGAAACACAGAAAAGTTTAGGTTATAACAGACCTCAAAGCCCATCCAGTCCCACCTCCCCTGCCATGGGCAGGGACACCTCCCACTGGATCAGGGGGCTCCAAGCTCCATCCAACCTGGCCTTGAACACCTCCAGGGATGGGGCAGCCACCACTGCTCTGGGCAACCTGGGCCAGGGCCTTCCCATCCTCATTGTGAAGAATTTCTTCCTTATATCTCATCTAAATCTCCCCCGCTTCCAATTTAAAGCCATTCCCCTCATCCTGTCATTCCAGACCCTTGGAAAAAGCCCCTCCCCAGCTGTCCTGGAGCCCCTTTCAGTCCTGGGAGGCTGCTCTAAGGTCTCCCCAGAGCCTTCTCTTCTCCAGGCTGAACAACCCCAACTCTCTCAGCCTCCTCACAGCATCATCTCCGTGGCCTCCTCTGGACCTGCTCCAATAGTTCCATCTCCTTCTTATATTGGGGACTCCAGACCTGGACACAGGACTCCAGGCAGGGTCTCACAGGAGTGGAATAGAGGGGAAGAATCACCTCTCTTGACCTATATAATTGTTGGTACTGCATATAATAATTATTTATATATTAACTATTAATATATTAACCCCCATTCACCCAAAACTAAGGATAAACTGGACAAAACCACTGCTCACTTTTATTTCCCTTTCTCACATGAAGACATTTGCAGTTGTTAATTGTGTGATAACAATTATGTAATAACATGGGCTACTTCTTCCCAGCACACTATGGAAACTCTCCATGCAGTGATCCCATCACCAGGAAACCAGCAGGGGATCAACAGCTCCCAGGGGGAGCTGGACATGGTTCACCTGGAGAATAGGTTCTTGGGAGCTTTTTTTTTTTCCAAAATAAGGAGATTGATTAAACTCACGAGTTGTTAAAAATATAATTTCTTGGATTAAAGTAGGTCTGGTCTAGTCTTAAGTGTCCCTCCTAAAAAGGATATGCAGACAATAAACTAAAACTCAAACTTCTCTGTTGGGCAGCTGCCACATTGGGGAGCCACTGCCCTTGTCCCAGCACCTCAGTTCAGTCAGGATCAGCACTAAAGGCACAAATCCTGGCGGTGGCCCCACTCAGGAGGTCAGAACTGCAGGGCTGAGGCTGGGGCAGAGGGTGCAGCAGGGCTGTGGTTCAAATACCAGAGAGTTCAGAGCATCAGGGAGAAAAACAGCTTCCTGCAGCTCTAATGCGACGTGCGTGCTGTCTACTAAATATTAATAAGAGAGCCTGGATTGCCAGGTCTCCAAGAACCAGCCTGAAGGGTTGATACTGTACCTGAAGCGATAGAAATCTCATCACTGCACCCACCTCAAGAAGAAAAATGAATGGGAATCCTCACAAAACCTTTCCCATGTCCCAGCTCCTTCCCTACCCTTCCAAACGCTTCCTCTGATGCTCATCTCTAACCTCAGAGCAATGCACTGCAGGGCTTGGCAGGAGTCGGTGCTGGGCCATCTCCTCACCTGTCCAAAGCCACCAGCTGCAGGGACAGGACACGGTGGTGTCTGTGACACCTACAGCTCTCCTTCCAGCTGAGGCAGGAGGTGGAAAAGGATGGCAAACACCACATCTGCAGCGGCTCCTACGCCACACCGGGCCGAGAAGCAAAGGATAAATACAAACAAATTAAAGCCTTCTTGCTAATACAGCTGAAATAAACTGAGGAGAAAATGTTTCCACATCTGGTTACGACTCGCCCAAGGGAGCAATTCCACAGATGACTGGGGAGAGGAGACAAGGAGCTGCCTCCCCACATCTGCTCAGGCTCAACACTCCTAACGCCTTGCAAGTTTTTTGCCTTCTGCTCATATGTAACTGGGCAAGGACACGATGGAACAACCCCTCCTGGCTCACACACCATGGACAAACACCTGCCTTTCCCTTTACAGCAGAGTTTTGAGTCAGCGTGTGCCGTGCTTCAGGAGACACCAGCCACGCTCTCGGGCTGTCCCTCACCCCTCTGCCGGGTCACAGTCAGCCTGGCTCTGCTCCTGCCTCCTGTAACAGTCGGTCTGAGGAACAGCCTTTGCCTCAACATCTCCATCAGGGACTTGGAGAGCTACCAAGATTAAACACCGAGCTTGGAAGATCTTCCCTACCAAGGATCAAGACGGTCGGAAGGACTGGTGGGATGCTGCCTGGTCCTGGGAGCATAGGGACGCCTTGGACCCGTGGTGGTAGCTATAATCCTCCTCCCTCCCTTTACTTTCCCTTTTCTTTCTGTTCCTATCACTCTTGCTGTCTGTCACACACCACTTTATGGGGAAAACAACAAAGTTGTACTGTTTGGTTGAAGCACAAGCCCTGGCGTGGTCATCTCCATTGTGCCCTTCGAGATCACGGTAAACCAACCATCAGATGTCCACTGAGTGGACCCTGACACCTCTTCCACACCACCCCATAACTGCTCAGTCCCCGTTACCCACCCACTCTCAAAGTCTGAACTCTGCCCCCAGCTGAAAACAAAACCAGGCCTGGTACAAATACAAGGGATGCAGGAAATGTTTTCCAGCAAGGAGCAGCCCTGCTGTGCCAGGACCAGCTCTTCTGCCCCAGCTGGGACCACTGCCCTCCATCACCCACGTATGTGCCAGAACAAAGCACCACCCTGGGCAACACCGAGGGCTTCCATGACTCCAACTGCAGAGCACAAAAAGCATCTGGAGAATTGGGCCAACAGGAATCTGTTGGAATTCAAAGGGCAGGAACAACCCCACGCACCAGTACCCGCTGGGGCAGACTGACTGGAAAGCCGCTCTGCCAAGAAGGACCTGGGGGTCCTGGTGGACACCAAACTGACCGTGACCAACAGTGCATCCTCACAGAAAAGACAGCCACCATCCTCCCGGGCTGGATCAGGCAGAATGCAGCCAGCAGGCTGAGGGGTGGGATCCTGCCCCTCTGCTCAGCACCAGTGAGACACAGCCAGGATGCTGGACTCCCCAGTACAGGTCAGACATGGTCTTACTGGACCACCTCCAGTGAAGGGCCACAAAGCTGATGAAGGGACTGGAGCATCTCTTGCATGAGGAGAGGCTGAAAGAGCAGGGACTGCTCAGTCTGGAAAAGGGAAGGCTCAGGAGGATCTTATCCACACATATAAATACCCAGTGCAGGGGGATATAAATAAGACTGAGCCTGACCCCCAACTGGTGACCAGTAGCAGGATGAGAGGCCATGGCAGCAAATTAAAACACATGAAATTCCATTTATATGTAAGAAAACACATCCCCTGTGCCTCCAGCCCTGTTGTGAGGGTGCTCAAACACCAGAGGAGGTCACATAGTGAGGATGTGGAGTCTCCATCCTTGGAAATACTCAACACCTGACCATCCACAGCCCAGAGCGACTGATTCTCACTGACCCTACTGAGCAGCAGCCTAGAGGTCCCTTCCAACACAGGTTATTCTGCAACCTCCTTAATATAAAATTCTTACAAAAAGTTGATTCAAAAATATTTTAAAAGAGCTTTTAAATTAGCTTTTTTGATTGTTTATGATTTTTAAGATACATGTACATCTTTCAGGGTGAAAGTCCTGAAGGTCCAATAAACTGTGTCCAACATGAGCTGTAGCTCACGCATCCTTTCTTCTGAAGGAAAGATAAAGGCAAGGAGTATGTTTAGAGTACTTGATCTACATCTTCCACAAAGAAAACCATCCATCAGTGAGGTCAGTAGCTACAATTTAGGGAGTAATAGTCAGTGTCCAGAAAAGAACTGTCATTGCTCTTCCACAAAATATCTAAGCAGTCACACGAGGTCTTGCAGAAGTTTGCAGCAGGACTGGCAGAGTGAATTTTAAGTTTTCCAAGTTGTCTCAGCTCCTAATTTAGTAACTTGTTATGGTTACTATTTAAAGTGTTTAATATATTAAAGAGCTCCAGGGGGTTCTAGAGAATACAGAAACACAGGTGCCCAGGGAAATGCTGAAGTCCACCTTGTACCCATTTTCAGTGAAAGCGAGATCCTAAATTCAACAGCCATTCCCCTGGCACTTGCACAGCAGCTGCAAAACACAAACCAAGTGTAAAAACAGCTGCAGTCTCAGCAAAACACATCAGAGAACACGTCCTGGTGTTTTGTAAAGCATTGTTGATGTTTCCAAGCACGAGTCACTGTGGAGCATCCCCTGGCTACAGCCAGTGCCCGCGCCACCACCAGCCTCCCCGGTGGCCCCCTGTGCTGCTCCCCTGCACCCCTTACCCTGACCCCCAGCCCCAAGGACACGCAGGGCACACCAACAGCGTGGGGGCTGGAGGCCATCTCCTTGGGGACAGCTGAGCTCACGACACTGGGTTGGCCAAGCCACAGAGCAGACCCTCTGCACAGAGCCCAGCAAGCTGCTCCAGCCCTGGGTGACACCAGAACTCCAGTGCCAGCCTCTAGGATCATGGCTTCACACAGCTCCCACCACGGAGCCTCTCCCACCCTGGATGTCTCTCCTCCCACCCACTCCAGCTGATGTTGCTTCATCCACAATTAAACAAGGAGGTACACCCACCACCACCTGTTCCAGCCACATGCCCACAGCTCTGCACCCCGAGGGCAGCATCCCAAGAGCCCAAGTGGCACTGAATAGAAACCTCACAGATGAGAACCATCTCATAAAGCTCAGATTCTGGTAAGCTCTGTAGCCTCCTCCTTCCCCTCCACCTGCAGCCTGGCTGAGATCAGCGATGCTTAATTTGTTGGAGGTCACCAGTGCTTTGATAACAAAGCTACAATCCTTTTAAAAATAGATTTTAGAACAATTCATCCCAACGTCTCTGATAAACCCTGAACTGAGCAAGAGCTGGAGTTAATTATTCTTCTAAAAGCAGATTTTTTTTTTTTCCTGCACACAGTTTAAATTATCTCTGCCATCCCCACACAAGGCTTTGATAACATTAATGAACTCCAGAATCAGCTGTGGGATCTGTTTGCTGCATCAGACCACAAGTGGTGGGGGAAAAACTATCTGGAAGTGATAAGGGAGGAAACACAGGAGATAATCAATACCAGGGGCATTAAATCAAGTTCAAAGGAGATCATTAAAATTCATGCAGCCTAAAATGCAAATCAGTGCACATGTAGTTACTAAACTGTAAACTTTTATAATGGTCTAAGGTAGTGTCCATAAAAATCTCTGCTTGTAAATAGTGTCTCTATCCATTCTTGCTTTGTTGGTTGCTTCCTCATTTGATAATCCTCAGTATTTCCTCCTGCACTAGAGGGACAATAATTCAAACTAATGTATCTTTCAAGATTTGGAGCTCAGGTGAAAAAAAGCTTTTAATACAAATTTAATAAAGAAAGTAAACATTTTTTCCATAGTTACTTTGAAAAATTCCACTTTGCTTTAGGAGAACTGAAACATCAGTGCAAGTTCAGATTTCCCCCTTCCCTCCCCCTCTCATCCCTATTGCTGAACACCATCTTCTGTCTTTAAAAGCACAGTTCCATGTTTTGTTCAGCACAAACCCCCATTCCTACAACCCAGAAGCTCTACCCTGGCCCAAGGTCTGCAGCATCTCAGGCCCTCGCGTTGCCTACGCCATGCTCTAAAAACCTCTGAAGCACGGAACTCCACCACTCCAGAAATCCACCTGGAAAAGTTATCCTGACCTGTCCTGGTCTGCAGTACCAACCTGTTATTATCAAGGCCAAGTTGGATGGGACTTGGAGCCTCCTGATCCAGTGGGAAGTTTCCCTGCCCATGGCACGGGGTGGAACTGGATTGGCTTTGAGGTCCCTTCCAACCAAACGATTCCATGACTCCATTATTACTGCTGTTCTCTAATTCTTCCTTATCCTTATATATTTTTACAGTCTCATTCCCAAAATTAGATGCAGGGTGCTAAGATTAACAACATCAGAGCCACCCAGTGATATCCAGATCCTCAGGGAACTCTTCTATTAATGCATCCTGGATAAAGATTTGAAGGGGTTTGGATTTCATATTTGCTGGGATCTGTAACTCTCCAACTGTTTATCACCCTGCTAAGGTGAGTTAGAGACAGACTGGACCACCCACAGCAAGGTGTGAAACTTCTGCCCTTGCATCAAGCAGGAATTTAGGATGGGAAACGTCCTCCTAAATAATTTAATACAGTTGTATGACCATAAAAAAATGGGAAAACTTCAGGTTTTATTGGTCTCACAGAACCCCACAGGACATCTGCAGCTGCCCACGAGATCCCCACAGGCACAGGGGAAGAATTCAGGTCTTCCAAGGTCAGTCTAAGCCTGGTGGGACTCCAGGCCAACCTTTCGTCCCCCCCCCCCCCCCAATCTAAGGTCTCCAACCTCCTTCCAGACGCAGGGGTTCTGAGCACCGCAGGATACAGGTGGGTGTGACACAGGAACTCAGCCCCACAGTGACTGAACAGCCCAACAAGTGAAGCCCCTTCCCCTGGGGTGTAAATTTGTCACTGTTTGTGAGCTGACACTGGCAGTGCCTCTTCCCCGGGTTGATCCCAGCCCACAGGAGCCGGCAGATGTTCCCTTCCCTGGAGGGGGGCTCTGCCATTGTGCCTTGAATGCCAAACCATATGTTCCTCTCAGATGCAGGGACGCATCCACACAACAATTATGGGGAAGGGAGGCATCAGCTCCACGTGCAGGTTTAAAAATGAGGAAGGAAAAAATTAAGGGAAAAGCTCAGTGAGCTCCACGTGCAGGAAGGAGGCACCAGCTGGGCAATTTTCCTGGCAAACAGCCTCATTTGTTAATTTTTCTTGAACAACTTAATGAGCAAAATAGGAGGGGGGGGAAAAAGAAAGCTTTTGAAATGAAACATATTGGTCAAAAATATCTTCTTGTGAAAGGCAGCGGCAGTCTGAGCAGAAGTGACCCAGGGACAGCAAAGCTTTCCCTCCCACTCACCAGTAAATGGCAACAATTCACTGCAGTTTAGTGCAATGCCTGGGGAAATCGCTCCGAAACCAAGGAGTGGGTGAAGGTTTTTCTGCTGAGACCCACGAGCCTCAGAGGGCTGATCTCCTGCACAGACCCAGGAGGATTCACACCGAGCTCCAGCGAGCCCGAGGGAGAGGACTGGGACAGCCCAGGGCTGTGTGAAGCAGACATTGACCTCACGGTGGGGCTCCATGATCTCAGAGGTCTCTTCCAACCTTAATGGATCCATGATTCTGTGACTTATTCTGGGAGTATTCTTGCACCAGGACAGGCTCAGATCGGACATCAGGAAAAACTTGTTCCCTGAAAGGACTATTGGGCACAGGCAGAGGCTGCCAGGGAGGGGGTGGAGTCCCCATCCTGGAGGGGTTTAAAAGATGGGTGGATGAGGTGCTCAGGGATCTGGTTTAGTGGATGGGGAAGGGTGAACTCAATCACAGAGGTCTTTGCCAACGAGATGATTCTGTGATTTTACTTCCTTCCAAACACATCACTCAGTCTATCTCTTAAACAAGAACCAGTGGATCTACTACACTCTACTGGATACAGGGAGGGTTTTTCCTTGCCTTTTATTTCTTATTTTATCCAACTGTCCTGTCAACTTCAACTGTTCAGTAAAGGGAGGGCTCTGTAGTTGGGTGGGAGAGCGTACACAGCACCACTCCCTCTAATTCAGGCCTATCTATCTCACAATACAACAGCAAAGGGGAGGGCATCCCTCTGAGTGCTACTTTCAGCTGGACAGAGCAACAGAAACCACACCTGCACACCAGGTTGGACAGAGCTTTGAGCCCCCCGATCCAGTGGGAGCTGTCCCTGCCCATGGCAACGGGTGGGACTGGATGGGCTTTAAGGTCCCTTCCAACCCAAACCATTCTATGATTCTGTGCCAGCACTCACTGCATTTTTCACAGGGTTGATCAGAGCTATGAAAACACCAGGAACATCCTGGAGAAGGTCCGAAGGCTTTTAGTTTAGTTTTAGAGATTTCCTACCCCACATAATCTCCTCAGGCAGGTAAACAGCCAAAGGTGCCCCTGCTCACTACAGGGGTTGGACTGGATGACCTTCATGGTCCCTTCCAATCCAAACCATTCTATGATTCACTTGGCCTAGGGAAATATCACTCCTCTCAGATTAAATTTGACTCTACCTGGCTGTCCCAAAACTAGGGAAATACAAGTGAAGTTATGTGAAAGCACTTGGTACCCCTGACATTTAAGGGGAGCAAAGCAAATCTCCAACACCATAACCTCAGTGACCAAGGTGTAAGTGCTACAGACACAGTGCTCCTTCCCACAGCAGCTCCACCACAACCCTGTCACTTAGTGCTCATTTGGTGCTATTTCTGTTCTCACCAAAAAAGAGAGTTTTCAGGAAACAAACCTCAGAATACCCTAGGGTAACATACTCATAACTATCTTCTAGAACTAGCAAACTAGACAGAAGGTCTTTGAGTGCATAAGAATATATTAAAGCAGCTCAGAAGGCTGAGGTTTCTCTTACATTTGTGTAGCCAGAGTCCTATCACTGATATTACCATCACTGCAATACTGAAGTGATCATCAGAAACCAAGGGGCTTCCTATCCACAAGAGATTAATCACAGCTGCCTTTGCACATGATTAGGTCAATATTGAATATATGGTATAGATTTGTAGTATCTGAGAAAGCTTCCCTTCAGTAAAGCCTGGAGCAGCCCCATGTTGAGAACTGAATGCACCTGACAGACCTTGTAGCAGCTGCTACACAATCTCCTGGCCCAGCTTCTACAGCAGGAAAAACAAGCAGGTAGACTGCTGGCTCCAGCTCTCAATGCACTCTGTAGGAAAAGCACCACCCCTCCTCAGCTGGTGGCTGTCACACACCTCCCCTCATGCAGGGTCTCAGGGCTATGCATGTGCTGTTGGGAATGTGATCCCCAGGCAGTGACTGAAGCAGAATTTCTCTTCAGTGAAGCATTTCTACCATTCTCTACTTGCAACCAAAGCAGGTGTTAACACAGTGGGAGGGTCTGCAGGACACCGAGCCCATTTGAGGCTGGGCTGTGAGACCCCCCAGGGGATGCAGGTGGAGCAGGGCCCCCAAAGGCACCAGGCAAGCACCACAGAGAGCTGGGACAGCCTGCTGAGTCCGGGGGTTTGCCATCTGGGCCAAACTGAGCTGCCTCCAGCTCTCACACCAGCCAAGGTGAGAGCAGTGCAAGGTGAGCGTGGCACGCTGATGGCTGCTGCCTAGGACCAGCACCACGACCGCCTCCTGCCTGCACAGGAACCACCTAGATCTCTCCCAGGGTGCCTCAGAGCACGTTTCTCACCAACCCCACTCCAGGCAGGAGCAGAGAAGGGTAGGTAAAACAGAGCAGATAAACCAAAGCTGGCAGAGTCAGGGCTCCTGGTGCCCTGGAGCCGGTATCTATAGGTTGGTGCCAAACTCTTCATCACAAGGTGTTATCTCACCACATCACACTGACATTCACCCAGCTGCACGAGGGCAGCAACAGCACCCCACAGCTACACACATCCTGCCCACACCGAGCCCCACTACATAAGTGGCTGAACCAGTATGAGCTCTGAGCAACCA
The DNA here is from genome assembly GCA_033558185.1 of Dromococcyx pavoninus. Lineage (NCBI taxonomy): Eukaryota > Metazoa > Chordata > Aves > Cuculiformes > Neomorphidae > Dromococcyx > Dromococcyx pavoninus. The sequence goes on from JAUMJL010000441.1 coordinate 1,012,132, forward strand.
GCGTAAAGCAGAGGGTTCCAAACAGGCTCCTGCCCCGAGGGCGATGCAGGAGATGGAGCTCCTTTGGTACTGTATTTCTTTCTGGCTTCTGAGCTGCAAAGCCAATGTGAGGATTTAACTCCACAGAGCGTCAGCTTCTAAAAAAGGAAAGCATGAAATCTGAAAGCAGAATAAACCTGCCTGACTCCCTCTGCTTGGCAAGTCAGCTGGCCTGTCCTCAGAAGGCGGGCACGCACCTGAGCGGGCTCATCCTCTGAAAATATGACACCCAGAAGCCATCTGATCCTCTTCTGGTGCTTCTGTTTCAACACCATTGTGCAAAAAGCAGCTTTTGCCTTCAAAATACTTCTCCATATGCACATGTCCTTCTCTTTACACATCTATTTATACACAGCACCCCAGCACGGGAGGTACTCAGAGTTCTATACCCAGACTGCAGAAAATAGTTGAGTATTTTTAATTGAATGTGTTAGACAAAACCATGAGCCATGTGCACACTGTGCTCACCCACAGCCACTAAAAAGAACCATCCTGCTTTCTTTCTGAGCATAGAATGGAGAAGCTAAATAAATTCAATTAAAACTCTTAACATTCTTCCTTAAAAAAAAAATCCCCCTATGCCCACTGGCATTTTGCCACCAAACCCCTACAAAAATACTTAACACCAGCACTTAAAAGATATTTTCCATGATCCTCATGACCCATTATTTCATTCCTTTTTTAACCTTGTCTCTTCCAGATTTAAGGCATTCTCTAACGAACTTGAGAGTAAATGCATGGGTTCAGTCCCCAGTTTGGCTGGGAGTATTGCAGTGATGCTGTTGATTTGACATGTAATAAATACTAATATAAATAACTGTGTAATAAATGCTAGAGACACCTCCAAGAGAGCTATTTTCAGACAGCTTCTGCAGTCTTTAAGTTGCAGGAGTGGCTCCTTCTGCCTGCCCAGGTGAACAAAGCAGAATTAACATCAGATGAGCAAAGCAATCAAGTGAAGAGAGAGGAGCTGAACACATCTATTTCTTCTCTGAACTTCAGAAATACAAATACTCTTTCATCTTTGAGACCAGAACGTCACCCCATGGACCTTTACATCTAAGAGGGGCTACAGTGAGATGTTCCTGTGCAGTCACTGAGTGGCCACCTCCCCACCATCCCAACCACTCTCTTTGGGGCACAGTGTGAAACAGCAGGGGTTGATTCACAACTCTAATTGCACTTAAGAGTTTGCTAATCGACATGAAAGAGCCTACACACAGAAGGAAAACATGGAATATGCCATTTCCCTCAGGTGGACCAAGTCCCTGGCCCCCAGGGACCATCATCTGGGCCAAAGGAGATGGACCCACAGGCTTCTAAACACCTCCTTCCCCAGCATGTTTAGGTAAGGCTGAGCAGAGAGAATTTTCCCCACAATACACCATTCATTTTGCTTATTTTGGGTGTGACATTAAGGGTATTACAGCTGCCTGGAAATGGGAAAATACTGAGAAGGTGAAATGATGCCTGAACTGCAGAACAAAAGCAGCATAGAACAATCTGAAACTGGAAAAGAAAACACTCTCAGCTCCAGACTAAAAATCACACATCAGGTAGAAGCTGTCCAAGCAGAGGATTTAAAGGTGTGATGTTTCAAAACACAAAGGAGCAGCTCCTGGAGGAGCACAGAGCCATCACCAGCAGGAGCTGAGCTCACCTGCATAAGCCAAGTGCTGGAGGGATCCGGGGCTGCCCCCTGGGCTCAGGGTCCTCCAAGGTCCACCACGGAGCACCACAGCAGAGCTAAAACTGCCCTTGCATTCACACACAGAGCTGCAGGAAAGGGCAGGGTGGAGAGGGTGCTGGTGCTCACAGCCCAGGCTGCTGCCTGCCTGCCCCAAGCACCAGCTGCTCCAGCCCAGGGGCTGTGGGTGCCCCCCAGAGGGAATTAAATAGACCTGGGGATTGGATGCAGCTGTGTGAGCCTGAGGAGAGCTGCTGCCAGCCCAGCCCCTGGGCTGCTGGGGTCCATCAGAGCTGGCACCCAAGGTCTGGGGCAGCTCAGCCTGCTTTGCAACGAGCATATGAGGGTGTGTGAGCTCACACACACACATACATGCACATGCACCTACATAGTTCTGGAATTCCCAGCATAAAAAGGACATGGAACTGTTGGAGCGGGTCCAGAGGAGGCTACAAAGATGATCCAAGGGCTGGAGCCCCTCTGCTGTGAGGACAGGCTGAGAGAGTTGGGGTTGTTCAGCCTGGAGAAGAGAAGGCTCTGGGGAGACCTTAGAGCAGCCTCCCAGGACTGAAAGGGGCTTCAGGAAAGCTGGGGAGGGGGTTTTCCCAAGGGCCTGGAGTGATACATTAAGGGAGAATGGCTTTAAATTGGAAGGGGGAAGATTTAAATGACACATGAGGAAGAAATTCTTCAGGATGAGGGTGGGGAGGCCCTGGCCCGGGTTGTCCAGTGAAGCTGTGGCTGCCCCATCCCTGGAGGTGTTCAAGGCCAGGTTGGATGGGGCTTTGAGCCCCCTGATCCAGTGGAGGTGTCCCTGCCCATGGCAGGGGGTGGAACTGGATGGGCTTTGAGGTACCTCCAACCCAAACCATTCCATGATTCCACACAGTCTGCACACACAGCCCACATTGCCTTTACCATGTCATAACCTCCCCTCTCTTTCTCTCACCTCTTCCTTCTCACAGCCACCAGCCCATCAGCTCCTACTGACTTCCATTTATGCTGAAGATAACTGAACTATTCTGTTCATTTTACTTGTCCTTTCTCTTCCTCTCTGCCCTAAAAACAGAGTTTATTTCTCTTGATATTCTTTCCAAACCCATAAATTTATTCAGCCCATCTGCTCAGACTTCAGCAGGAGCTCCTTTAATTTGCAACCATTTGTAAAAATACCAGAAATGTAATTATGCCAAAACCACCACAGGTGTAGGAGATACTTAAAAAAATACAAATCCATCAAGGCAATGTTAGAATAGTTTAAAAACACATTTTACCTGGTTAACCTGAAAACAGGCAAGGAGAAGGGGCCTGGCAGGGTTCAGCGAAGGTCCAACAGATGGTGGTGGCACAGAGGGACTCATCCTCAGATGTCTGGGATTGCAGCGGGGAGGAGGAGGGCACATGAGGTGTTCAAAGCAAACCCAGGGAGGCAGGTTCAGCCAAGAATAAGTTTCAATTAAAGCTTCAAGTCTGTGGTGACAATCCCTGTGTGCAGAGCATCACCAGCACCCAGGGGACAGAGGAGGCCCCAAAGCTGGGGAAGGGTCTGCAGGGGCAGTGCGTGAGGAGAGGCTGAAGTCCCTGGGTCTGTTCAGCTGGAGAAGAGGAGCCTGAGGGGGGATCTCAGAGCTGTTTGTGCCTTCTCCCAAGGGAGGGAGGGGAAAGAGGGGCTGAGCTCTGCTCTCTGGTGCCCTGGGACAGGACTGGAGGCAATGGCAGGAAGATGTGCCAGGGCAGGGGGAGATTGGACATTGGGAAGAGGGTGGTGGAGCACTGGAACAGCTCCCCAGGGAAGCACTCAGGGCTCCAGTTATCTCCTTTGATGTTTCTGGTCGCACAGGAGCTGTGAATAAACATTGATATCTCACTGCATGTGGACAGGAGCACGGGCGAATGCGTTTATAAGCGGTACCAGATCGGTGGTACCAGCACTGCACGGAGGCTGCAGGAGCTTTGGGGCTCCTCTCCACTCCCTCACCCCTTCCACGGCCACTCCTGTTTTCCAGACCTTGAGACCTGGTGTCCCTGTGGTGTCCGAGCATCTGAAAAACAGTGACTGTGAAAACTGTACCAGCCCTGAAACCTGAACTCAAAGAATCACAGAATGGGTTTAGTTGGAAAAGACCGTTAGGATCATCGAGTCCAACCATCGAAGAGGAGTTAAAAACAGGCACTGACACAGAGGGAAAATCCTGATCACAAAGTCGTGTGGTTTGGCACTTCCTTGGTCGTTATCCCAGAAGAACACAGCCAGTTTGTGCCTCTGCTCCCTCCTTTAGCCCTGAGCTCTGCTGTTCCTCCAGGGGCTCTTGACTCACGTTGATGCAGACGTTATTTCTACAGACACATTTCTGGCGTTACGAGCAAACATCATATGGAGTGCAGATTGATTTTAATGTTGATTTTCCCATTCTGTTCAGTTTGCTTTCCTTTTTACTCTGAGCTGGGCTGCTGTTTCTTCTCCCCTCTAAAACAACTGGATTTAGTCCAGACTTAGCTTCTCTTCCAACACACAGATTTTTACAAACAGAGGTTTCATTTCCCAGGGACATCTGCCTGGGAGGAGACTCCACATTCCCCAGCAAACACACTTTTAAAATCAATACTTCAAGATTCCTACCCAAATATCATAGAATCATGGAATGGTTTGGGTTGGAAGGGACCCCAAAGCCCATCCAGTTCTACCCCCCTGCCATGGGCAGGGACACCTCCCACTGGATCAGGGGGCTCAAAGCCCCATCCAGCCTGGCCGTGAACACCTCCAGGGATGGGGCAGCCACCACTGCTCTGGGCAATCTTCACCACCACTCACCAAGTTATTCCCAGGGCTGAATCTCAAAACTATTAACACAGCAGCCCTCCACTATCTATCTCACCTGTTTTCCAGCATAATTAGTGTTCTTCAGCAACACATTCCCCAGCAGAGGTGCATGAAAACAAGATAACACATTCATCAGAATGAAAATAACTTCTTGGGGAGTTCAAAGGTGTTTCTGGTGAGGATGAAAACTCACACTGACCAACCCCAACTCCCCCAATGCTGCTGTTAGCACCCTCTTATAAAATCCCACACTAATTAGCTCACACTTCTGCAGTTTCTAGAGGATAAAGCTGCTGGTTTAAAAAGCTGATGTTTGTCAGGTGGGCACCACCACACACCACCTGCAAGCAGGTTTATTGACCTCAAAGCTGAACCCCTTCTCTTTCCAAGCTGGTGAAGGTTAACCCATCGGCTTTTGCAAGTAGCCACAGAGGCTTCCACCAAAACTGTTGCATCCCCCAGTGTTGTTACAGCTCAAAACCTCTTCATGTAGGAAAAAACTCTAAAATCCATACCACTGAATAAACCTTCAGTGGCTGCTGTTCATCAAACAGCGGGGCTACTCATAAACCACTCAGATTTTATTGGCATTGCACTGTCCCTGGCTGCTCAGCTTTGCCATTACTATTTAAGAAGGGGAAGTAAAAGGGAAGAGGGACTAAAGACTCACTGGGGACATGGAGAAAACCATCCCTGTGGCCTGGGGGTTTCAGGTGGGAGGGAGCAGTCAGAGGCAAGGTCACATTCCCTGAGTACACAGCCATCTACTGTTTGAAAACTCCATAAATCCACAGCAATTGATCTGTTTTCTTGGGATGATTGAATAAAAGATCCTTAAAGAAAGAGCATACAAGAGACACAAGGTTTGATCCTCAAACCAACAAGGTGTTTGCATGCATCAAAGCAACCTCAAGTGACTGGAAAGAAATGAAGGCCCTGGTCTATAACTGGTAACCACTTTCCACTCTGAGGTCAAGCGATGCCCCAGGGAGCAGGCCTGGGTACCAAAGGGCAGTGCAGCCTGTGTGGGGTCACACACCCTTCTCCAGGCACAGGTGTGGGCAAGTGTCTGCCACAGAACAGTGCCTGTTTGGAGAGAAAACCACCGTGACTGCAGCGAGTGTGCAAGCTGTGCACAGGCTTCTGGCTGCTGCATCCCCTCCTGCCCCGTCCCTGCAGCTGCCAGCACCTTCCTGCAGCCCCCTCGCAGGCAGCTTCAGGTGAAGGTGGTTCAGTGCCTCCACGGGGCCCAGTGCCCTCCATGGGAGCCCTTTGCTTTTCTTGTTCCCAAGCTCCACCAGCACCAAGGGAAGATGATGCTGAGAGCTCCAGAGGTGCTGCAGGAAAGCCTCACACAAGTCTGTTTTCCTGCAAGAACACAGAATCACACGGAATCCCAGAATGGGGGGGTGGAAGGGACCCCTGGAGCTCACACAGTCCAACCCCCTGCAAAGGCAGGGTCACCTCCAGCAGTTACACAAGACACTCCACACCTCCTTGGGCAGCCAGTTCCAGTGCTCCCTCACCCACACAGGAAAGAAGTTACTCCTCACATTCAGGTGGAACTTCCCGTGCTCCAGTTTGCACCCAGTGCCCCTTGTCCTGTCGCTGGGCACCACTGAACAGAGTCTGGCCCATCCTCCTGCCCCCTGCCCTTCAGGTATTGATCAGGGTTGGTGGGACCCCCTCTCAGCAACAGCCCCAGGTCTCTCAGCCTCTCCTCCCCAAGAGAGATGCTCCAGTGCCCCACAGGTCCCCACATGGGGACTGGCTCCCTGGTGTATATGTTGCCAGAAAGTGCTTAGAGGGCAAAACTTCCCAGGCCTGCTGTGGTGCTTGGCTGTGCTCTGCTCCAGCTTCTTGTCCCCGTAATTACCCATTTCACTTAATGCTGGTTTATCTACAAAGAACCTCTTCTGAGAAATGAGGTGATGCCCACCCCACCAAGCCCAGCCCAGGCCAGCAGGAGGGGGGACCAGGCAGGGATGGATCATAACTTTGCTCCAGAAGACAAAAGCTGAGGTGTTCCTGCCCCAAGACACCCCTCCACTGCCACCTGGCCCCAGCAACACAACCGCTGCTCTGAGAGGAGGTGGGGAGGTCGGGGCATCACCTCCCAGAGCATCCCTAAGGACCCCGAGGCATCCCAAGGCACCTCAAGGGAGCCTGAGGCACTTCAAGGCTCAGGGAAGAGCGATCTGTGGCTTCTCACATTGCTGACTGAGTTGAATAATCACTTCAAGACAACGATTACCCCAAGGTAAGTGATCATATCGATAACCAACATGCAACACACAGACACAACCAGCAGGAAGATCAACTTGTTCCTCATCCGTACCCACCCTCGTCTCCCCTCACCACCACAGATTTTACAATGGCATAAAAAGCCTGATTTTCCAACTGGAATATTTCCCCCTAGGAGTAAATTATCCAACTGGCACAATATAAATTTGAGACCATAAAAAACTGCTGCAAGCTTACAACAGTTAAGAAATGAAAGGCCATAAAGCACATTATATTTGAATAAATGGACAGATGAAACATTGCCCTGTGGTAAGAAAAGGCCCAGATCCAGGGAGCAGCTGTGTCGTGCAGAGCAGAGAGGAGCAGAGCCATGCACAGGGTGAGCAGTGCTGGCATGGAGAGATGTGCAAGGCGTGGGGAATGTGGGGAAGGTGCTCCTGGCCCTACAGGGGATTTTTGGGGGCTTGGTCAGCCTGGAAAAGAGAAGGCTGGGGGGGGGGGGGGGGGGGGTGTCTCATAGCAGCCTTCCAGTACCTGAAGGGGGTCTACAGAAAAGCTGGGGAGGGACTTTTTCCAAGGGCCTGGAGTAACAGGATGAGGGGGAACGGCTTTAAATTGGAAGGAGGGAGACTTACATAAGACATGAGAAAGAAATTCTTCAGGATGAGGGTGGGGAGGCCCTGTCCCAGGTTTCCCAGAGCAGTGGTGCCTGCCCCATCCCTGGAGGTGTTCAAGGCCAGGTTGGATGGGGCTTGGAGCCCCCTGATCCAGTGGGAGGAGTCCCTGCCCATGGGAACTGCTGCAGCCTCCAGCCACAGGCAGGGATGAGCTCTTCTCTGCTGAGCTGCTCCAGAGGGATTTCACACCAGCCTTGTCTCCTCTTTCCCTGTTCTCCTGTCCAGCAGGAGCAGCTCTGCACTTCTCGGCCCCTGCTCCAAGCTCAGCCCACTGCCAGAGCTGCTCTGCTGCCCCTCACGCCCAGGAGAGGTGGTGACCAGAGCCACTCCTGGTGTCACAGAAGTGCCGGCACTGCTGGTTCACAGGGAAATGGTTTCTTTTTGTAAGCAGGGAAGATCACTTTTCCGTGGAATATTAGCCAGAGGCCATTACTGCAGACACACAATGAAGGTTATTTTTCTCTCCTGGGCATCACCACTCATTGTTAAATGAAATTTCATCATCCTTTTTATTTCCCAGTTATTCAGTAGCATAAGAGCCTGCTGCAACACTTAACATTCAGCTGTAATTTTGATTAACCTGAATAATTTTGTATTTGATCTGTGCAAGCATCACAAAAAGCAGTCATGTTTTCATTGCAGTAAAAAAAGCCCATGCATGTATAAAATATATTAAATAAATATCAGAGAATCATGGAATGGTTTGGGTTGGAAGGGACCTTAAAGTTCCACCCCCTGCCATGGGCAGGGTCACCTCCCACTGGATCAGGGGGCTCCAAGCCCCATCCAACCTGGCCTTGAACACCTCCAGGGATGGGGCAGCCACCACTGCTCTGGGAAACCTGGGCCAGGGCCTCCCCACCCTCACAGCAAAGCATTTCTTCCTAAGATCTATCTAAATATACAGGGTTTATATTAAAATACAGGGTTTATATTAATATACAGGGTTTATATTAAATAAATATGCGTGGTTTATATCAACTAAATACTCTTGGGTTACTTGTGTATTACAGAAACATCTTGAAAAGATGCAGTCACTGGAGTTCCCACATTTAATGTTTTACATCCTTAATGCATTTGCCCCGACCATGGCTCCTGCTGCAGCCGCTGGGGAACACTGTCACTGGTTTCCCTCATCACCTCCTGGCGATGCTGTCCTCTCCTGCTGAGCTGGACTCTCCCCTCCCAGGGCAGAACGGGAGCTCTTTCAGGTAGGAGGAGCAAGGAGAAGAGGACAGGCACCGCGTGTCACAGCAAGGTCCTGCTCCCCCAGCACCTCTCTGGTTCTCTGCAGATAGTGGCACACAGAGCAATAAAGGAGGCAGCACAAAGCATGATTAATGCACCTGCTCTACAGTAATTAAGACTAATTAATCATGGAGAAACCCTACCCTAACTGTCTCCATCTCCTCTTTATAGACTTCAGCCCTCCCAGCTCCAGGCACATGCCGGGTGCCAGGCACCACCCTGTGAGCTGGGCATCCCAGCACCACCGAGCTCCCTGCGGAGCAGCACACCCTCTGGACTGTTTGGTATGGAGGAGGATTTGCTGGGAGCAGAGGAGCAGCTTCTACAGCTGCAGGGAGGAGAAGGGCTGAATTAACAAAGAGGGAGAGAAGGAAGACGTAAGAGAAACCACTGAGCGGTCTCGAAATTAGACACACCATAGCCATGGGGGGAGCTCAAAGAGAACCATGCCAGGAGAAACCATTGGCAGGAGAGGTAAAAAGAGGGGGCATTTCTGATCAACCTTAGCCAGGGAGAAGGGATGAGAAAGAGGAGACTTAGCGGCCACCAAGGAGCCTTGCGTGGCCAGCACTGTATCCACGGCAGCAGTACCTGGCCAAGCCATGCCCATGAATGTGGCAGCCACCATAATCGTGTGTGGCTGGAAGGTGGGGTGTAGAGGCTCTCAGAATAATGCCCAGGTGTGCAGATGGGCCAGACAGGGTCTCTTTCTGCAAATTCAGTAATTTTTTTCAGTGTACCCAACCCAGCACGAGAGACAAAGCAGAGCAGCTCTCCTGGGCAAGATGGGAGAGCCTTGATTATGAATTAAACTGCATTTGAAGTGACCTTTCTTTAAACAGAGTTCGTGATGCTGTGAACTTGAAGTCCAGGTTCAATGATTTACTGCAGCCACACAAGGGCAGGGGTTTCCAAAGCTGGTTACAACAAATGAAGCAGCAATGAACCAGGAGACCTCTTTCCCTGTGCTGAAATATGTGTGTCTGCAAGTGTCCTGTCCACGGCAGGGGGTGGAACTGGGTGACCTTTAAGGTCCCTTCCAACCCAAACCGTTCTCTGATTCTGTGCTTTAATAGTGGACAGGACTTGGTGATGTCAACGGTCTTTTCCAACCAAAGGATTCTATGATTCCATGAATAGTGACCTGCATTGATGTGTTCAGTCAAAGCCAAGCAGACACTGTACCCCAGCTTGGAGAGTAAACCTGGACTGTGATAATGGCATACACTGGTTCACTCCAACTTATAATAACTTCTCATATTTGTAAATCACCCAGACTTTCTCCTTCCCCTCTGCTGACAGCGGTGACTGCAGAGCTGGAGGAGTCCCGAGAGCCCGCTGTAGAGCACCTCGTCCAAGAGTGATAGATGGCTTCACCGTGTCATCTTCTCTGTCGAAATTAAAACTAATACACTGAAAAATGACGTAACAAACTGCTTGACATAATTGATTTCCCCAGCAGAGTTATCGTTTCATTGCAAATTCACAAGGGGCTGCCATAAACAATACTGGAGAGATTTCAAATGCTCTCTATTAACGGCTCCTCAGATCTCGAGCATATATTCTGAAGGGTATTTAAAAAGCCATTATAATAATGTTGCCATGATATATAGAAAAGAAAATGGCACTTTTTGGGAGGGGATGAGTGTGGAGGGGTCAGATTCACCCCAGTGCCTGGTGTGGGGGGGTCACCTGGCTCAACCCCCCCCTCCCCAAAGCAGAGAGGGAAAGGGATGCGCTGGCTCTGCAAGGGGACCGTGGGCCCCTCCGGAGTCACCGCCTTCAGTGAAGTGGCAAAGCTGTGTGGCACAGCTCCAGGAGAGCCGGACCCGAGCGGCACTTTGCACGGCAGCCCCGCTCCCCGTGAGCCGAAGCCGCCGGTTAGCGCAGAGCTCCCCGTGCCAGCCCATCCCGTGAGCCTGCAAAAGGCTGTCACCAGCGAGAAGAAGTTCCTGTCGCTCTACCTTTTGGGAAGGACGCCAGCGTTTCATCATTAAGGTGCCTCACATCATTACCCCGTGAAAAACAACATATGGCACAACGTGCCTAAATGTCGAAAAACAGGCGCTGCGCTGGAAGGAAGAAAGGAAGGGAAGACAGATCCCTCTAAACAATGAGCACAACAGCTCGGCTGTGGCTGCAAGAGCCTCCAGGAGCGGCTGCCTCTGCTGAGTTTTCTCATTCTCGTGCCCAGTTTCATCATTCCTGCGCACTTTCCCATCCCTGTGCCGAGTTTTCTCATTCCTGTGCCAAATCCCACAGGCTCAGGACACGCCGTGTCCAGCCCCGCAGGTGGGTGAAGTCCAGGTGCTTCCAGGGAGCAGGGCAGAGCCTGGCCAGCGCCAGGCAGAAAGCACCAAGCATCTCTCCTTCCATCCAGCTCATCCCCCCCTTTCACATGCCAGAGCCTCGGAGCTCAGAGTGCACTTCCACCCTTTTATTTCCCACCTCACCCACGTTCTGGTACCACACTCGGCTCTTTTTCCCTCTTCCCAGAGGCAGCGTTACCTGAAATGCAATGAATTCCATGGAGCTGCTGCCAGTGCATCGCAGTAAAACCACACGTGCCTCCTGCCAGGGAGGGATCCTAATTTTCCTTGGAAAATGTGGCCAGATGAGCCATAGAACACGGTCCTTGAGCACAGGGATTTTTGGTTGCACCTGGAGATGCACCCTAGGGAAGCTTTTTGTGCTTTTGGTGCATTTGAATCTCATTTGTTCACCTCTCCCAACAGCACAAAGGAATGGTCTTTTCGTGGCTTAACAACGCAAGTCTAGCAAAATGCTTTCCTTAACAAAGAAATTACAGCCTCCACAGAACCACAGAATGGTTTCAGTTGGAAAAGATCTTTAAGATCACCAGGTCCAACCACTGACTCAGCCCTGTGAAGTCCATCACTGGACCATGTCCCCACCAAGTACAACATCTACTTGTCCTTTACATATCTTCAACAGACACATGGAATGGTTTGGGTTGGAAGGGACCTCAAAGCCCATCCAGTCCCATGGGCAGGGACACCTCCCACGGGATCAGGGGGCTCCAAGCCCCATCCAACCTGGCCTTGAACACCTCCAGGGATGGGGCAGCCACAACCTCCCTGGGCAACTTGTTGAGATATTCTGTGTTATAGGAGAGCTCTGTGAAAACACCAGCTCTGTGCTTAGCAGCAACCACAAAAGCCAAAGTCATATTTTAAAAAGCTGGGAAAGGAATGGAAAAGAAAGCCAGAAAACAATATTGTGTCACCATACCAAGCTGTGGTGCCTGTTTACGTGGAATACAGCATCAGAGCCTCACTGTCATTGTCCCTCAGCTGCACAGGGTGCAGCAGACCTGAAAAGCCACAGGGGATGACCAGAAGTACAGGGCATCTCCTACACCCGGTAGCAAACAGTCCGTGTCTACACCCTGTGCTCTGGCTGCAAACACACTCCTGGCAGGCTGCGTGCTCTGTGCCCAGCCCAGGAGAGCAGGGGAGCTCCAGGGACCACTCGAGCCCATCATTGTCCTCTCCCTGTCTCCATTCAGCATCCGACACAGACAGTGGATGGAGAAACATCCATGCCTTGGTGTCCTTGAATCAGCCAAACTGCATGAGCTTTGCTGTTGACTTCAGTGGTACCACAACAAAAAGGAAGCTTTGATCTATCTTCTGGAGGCTGAATCTAAGTTTTTTCCTTTAAGAAGAAATACCAAGCCAGAGGGATGATTTATGAGACCAAAGAAATATCCTACAGAGAAAGAGGACAACTGATGGTAATTGTTTGTTTATGTGTCACTGGGCATTAGAAACAAGTCAGCATTAAAAATAAATCCAATTCATTTGCTCTGGGCTTATCTTTGAAAAATATGTTCATCCATCCATGATTCAAGAGCATTTGAGATCAGCCAGAGGAAGTCAAAGACTTTGTAGTCTGTAATATAATGTGTAGTAAAACTTCAAATCACTGGTTGCCAAGAACGCGGTGGCCGGAGTTGTAGATTGCATCTGCTTATCCGTGACACACAGCAGGAAAATTAACCCAGGAAATCAATTCTGCACGTAAAGAACAAGACATTGCTAAGAGTCAGTGCCTCCAAGGCATGGGGGAAGCACTTGGAGAACAGGAGTGGGAGCCCGGCCCACGCCGGGCCGCGGCGCGGCGAACCCAGCCGAGAGGCACAGACCCTGTCCCACCACGAGGGACCACACGACCACAGGCCTGGGCTGCTGCTCCAAGGGATGTAAGAAAGTAAAAATAAAGAGAGAGAGAGAGATAAATAGAATCATAGAATGGTTTGGGTAGAAAGGCACCTCAAAGCCCATCCAGTCCCACCCCCTGCCATGGCCAGGGACACCTCCCACTGGATCAGGGGGCTCCAAGCCCCATCCAGCCTGGCCTTGAACACCTCCAGGGATGGAGCAGCCACCGCTGCTCTGGGCAACCTGGGCCAGGGCCTCCCCACCCTCACAGCAAAACATTTCTTCCTAAGATCTCATCTCAAAGATGCAGGATGGGGTAACTGGGAAAAAACCCATAAAAATAATACTTTTCTGTGGATCTGAGGCTTGTTTTTAAAAAAGAATCAACAAAAATGCCTCTCTGTCCAGTTCTTTCTGGTTTATTGATACCTACACCTTCCCCAGAGTCACAGGTGCCAGCAGTGTGCCCAGGTGGGAACATGGCCAAGCCAACATGACCCAGAGCCCAGCAGCCCTGGAGGCTGCAGCAGATCGACCCACGGCTCTCAGGGGAAGTCTCCTGCAAGAAAGGTCTGAAACCCAACAATATTCATATCGAAATGAGGGCATCCACCTGCAGCTCTGCCTGATCTGTGCTCACGCTGCCCAGCCTTGCCCTGTTCTGCAAATGGGAATGTTGCTGGACACACTGGAGAGCTCCCCCAGGGCTCGTTACAGCAACCTGTCTAGAGGTTACTAAAGGAAAAATGAAGGACTCTTGATCACAGCCTGATCCTCTCCAGCCAGCTCTTGAAAATCCTCTCCCCTGGAGCTGATCAATGGGCAACAGATTTTGTAGCAGCTCAGAGAAGAGAGAGGAGAGGTTGGGGATAAATAAATCAAGCTCTCCAAAGCATGTTACAAAAGGAGGAGAAAGCCACAGCACCAGAGCTTGGTCTGAGAAACACACTGACTAATGAAGTTCCACTGATTAACATGACTAAATTTTTCATTAGGGCAGTAATGTTAATTTACCAGCTTTTTACAGCACCTTGAGTACAACATTTCCAGCCCAGTTCCCAGTGCAGCCAGGGTGTGATGAGGTTTTAACTCCCATTTACTTACGAGGTACTGAGTGGGACAGCTACCAGAAGAGTTGTAATAAATGGAGGCATTAGAATGATTAATTCTTTCCCAAACCATTCTTTTTCCAAATAAATACCATTTATGTCACCAAAACCCATTACAAATTGAGAGAAAATAGAATTTGGGGCCAGTTCAGGCAGAGCTATGGAGTCCTCGTGCCATGAGAGGACACTGAGGGGAAGGCAAAGCAAGGGAGATGGGGCAGAAGTTTTATGTTGTCTTTTCAAGGGATGAAGGAGGCTCAGGACGTGTCAAAGTGCCGACAGGGCAGATCGAAGCCCTTTTTGCACCACCAATCCATTTTCATCCCCTCTGCAGATCTCCCGCTGGCAGCCTTGCAGCCAGCACAGCACCATCGCTTCTCCTGTCCACCAGCCCTGGGAATGGGAAGGGCATCGCTCCCAGGGAGATGTTTCCATCTCTGGCTGGTCACGGCCCTTCCCTCCCAGCAGGACACAGGCAGGGGAGCAGGAACCCTGCTCTGACGCCCCCTCACATCAAGCACTGAGGGGTGTGAGACACTTTTTCCAAGGCATTGAAGCCACTCCTCACCTTCTTCTGCAGGGCAAGAGGCAGAGTCACCGAGGTGTGTCAGGATTGACTCTCCAGATGCTCGGAGACTTCATCCTGTGACTGCTTTTGTCCCAGTTGCATTCATCTAAATTTGGATAATCAGCTTATTGGTCACAGAGCACCACAGCTCTTTTCCTTTCTTGCAAGCTCTCAAAACAGAAGCAGAGCACAATACAGGGCAGAGCTCAGTCTATAGATGCCAACAATACCAAAATAACCTGACAAGCCACATCTTGGACATTCTGCCCCACAGATGTGCCAATGCAGCTGTTACAGTTTGCCCAAGAGGAAGGTGGGGATGCCTGGGCACCCAGAGCAGTTGACTCCTGCCACACCTGACCTCAGCTGTAAGGGTAGTGGGACTGACAGGGGGTTGGCATCACACACCTGGACTGGCAGAAAACATGGGGTCTGGAGGAAGAGGCTTTCTTGCTGGAGAATGCCTCCTGGCCACAGAAAGGGAGATATTTGTACACCTCAGGGATAGGAACTGATTCTTGGCTTCAACACAATGTTTTAAATGACTCCTTGCACACCAGGAGTGTGTAAATGTCTCCTACGTGCAGGCAGAATAGGACTTCCAAGGTGAGAGATTAAATTAGACTGGAGACCCCAAAAGACAAGAGGAGAGGGCTGAACGCATCTGCCAGGCACAGAAAGAGGGTCTCCCTGCGTGTTACCTCCTTCTGTTTAGAGGGAGTTTGGCTCTTTCAGACATCATAAAAACACAGAATGGTTTGGGTTGGAAGGGACCTCAAAGCCCATCCTGTTTCACCCCCCTGCCATGGGCAGGGACACCTCCCACTGGATCAGGGGGCTCAAAGCCCCGTCCAGCCTGGCCTTGAACACCTCCAGGGATGGGGCAGCCACCACTGCTCTGGGCAACCTGGGCCAGGGTCTCCCCATATCAGAACCAGACCACTGCAGCAGCCCCCAGCTTTTCTCCTGTGCTTTCCCAGGCATTTTCCCCAAGGCTTTCCCACCACAGCCTGCTGCCTCTGCCTCTCTCTGTCCTTTCTGTTCATCAACATTTTACAGTAATTTTTCCCCAGAATGCCACGTCAGTGAAACTTTCCCAGGAGCGAGCAGCATGAGAGCTCATTAGACCAAGTCTTATTCAAAGAAGAGAGAAAACTCATAGAAAATAAAAGAATGAACACTTTAACCAACAGTCAGAGAGGGGACCACAGTGCCCACTGAGGGTCTCCTTGCACTCAGACTGTCCTGAGTGGAATCCAGTCCCACAGAGTGCTCTGCCATCCACTGCTCCACCGCAGAGGTGCCAAGGTTTGCTCATCAAGCCCTGGCCTGGGAACCAGGACATCCTGGTCACCTCAGGCAGGGGTTCCCCCAGTCCCATAGACCAGTTTGATTTCAGGGCTTGGCCTCACATTCTGTTTGCCAAAAATTCAACTTACCTCAATTGAAAGACCAACAACTGAACAAGAAGGGTGGCAGACCAGGTAGGGAAACACAAGAAGGATTATTCTATGGGTTTTGTCTGTCCTGTTTTCAGTTCAGTACTGGAAATATCCCTAAAGCCCCTCTTTCTCCTTGTGCTGTACACAGCGTCGTGTCATCCAATCACACAGCCCTCACTGAACCCAGACCCACCTCTCCCCAAACCTTCCAGGGCTCCCACCAGGGTGGGAACAGTCCTAGACCCGCTGCCCCCATCCCACCAACATTCTTTGCATTTTTAATTTGAGCAATAGTGTGGTTGAAAAGTTTGTGCAACACAGTTTAATATGATTAATCCTGTCACAGACTCCATGTTTCAAGTGTGCACTGAATGCTAACCGAGGTGGGAACTGACACAAACATAAAATGGGGTAAAATGATTCAAAGTTGAGTAACTCATGATTCAGAGCCGATTGCTCCCTTAGGTTTGGTGTGATAAGGCTGGAGAGAAAGGAAACGAGCGTGACTTTTGTTTCCATCGAGAAAGGTCAGAGCGAGCCGGCCTTTGGGAAAGGTCAATGTGGGCCCAGGAGCTGCCTGAGGCACGTGGATGTGAGCAGCCTGGCAGCATCTGAAGGCTGTGACTGGTAGCAGAGTGATTTATGGCCCCTCGCTTCCCCCAGCATCACACATCAGAGAACTGGCCCTGATGGAAAATAACTCGACCTGAATAAAGGACTTCTCTGCTCAGCGAGCTCCACCCCCAGTGGAGCAGACGGGCAGCAGGGTGGGTGGAGAGGAGGAAAACACTGGGCAGGGAGATGGATCAGAGCCTGCAACAGGACACTGCAACCCTTGTCCCCCCGCCTGTAATGTCAGGGACAGGCAGAGAAACTGTAAGAACAGAGCATTGAATGACCTGAGCTGGAAGGGACCCACAAGGCCCATCCAGTCCAACTCCTGTCCCTGCACAGGACACCCCCAACATTCACCCCGTGTGACTGAGGGCATTGGCCAAATGCTTCTGGAATGCTGGCAGAGCAGGTGCCCTGACTGCTTCCCTGGGGAGCTGTTCCAGTGCTCCACCACCCGCTGGGGGAAGAACCTCTTCCCAATGGCCAATCTCCCCCTGCCCTGGCTCATCTTCCTGCCATTCCCTCCAGTCCTGTCCCAGGGCACCAGAGAGCAGAGCTCAGCCCCTCTTTCCCCTCCCTCCCTTGGGAGAAGGCACAAACAGCTCTGAGATCCCCTCTCAGGCTCCTCTTCTCCAGCTGAACAGACCCAGGGACTTCAGCCTCTCCTCACACACTTCCCCTCCAGACCCTTCCCCAGCTTTGGGGCCTCCTCTGGACACTCTCCAGTGCTTTGATGTCCTTTTTCTCCTGTGGTGCCCAAACTGCCCCCAGTGCTCCAGGTGGGGCCAAACGAGTGCAACTGTGAGCTGAGGTGATGCTGTAGTCCCAGGAGGTCCCAAAACTCAACATACCAGAAGCTGGTGCACACGAGAAGACAGCGATGCCTCGCAGGACAGAACAGCTGTCAGCATAATGTCACATCACGACAGATCGGGTCTGCTCAGGACACAGTGGCCACTCAGTCAATACAGCCAAGGAAATAACAAGTCTCCCCTCAAGCTGCCCAGCACTTTGCCAAGCTCTGCTGAGGTACGTTGGGTCTTCCTCTCTTGTGGTGTCTCTGTGCTTTGACACCATCAATCAGCTACAGCCCATTCAGCACGGCTTTACCTCGGTTCCATTCCTGCTCTCCAGAGCAGACCATAATAGTCTGTGTGATGGGGTGACAGTCACTTCTGGGACACCCTAACGGATGCTACAGGCACCTTGCCACGCTGGTGTACAATGTGAGTCCTCGTTTCTTTTGACTGGCTGTTAAACTGCCCAGGAAAGGTCAATTGGAGATCAGAGATGGCTAATAATGCATAGCTCTCATCTGGTGCTTATTATTTCACATACAGAGCTCAAATTGCTCTGCAAAGGTGACCAAGCATTATTTCTTAACCTCTCCAAGTGCTAGAGAGCCCATTTCCCTCCTGGAGGTTACCAAAAATGATCTGAGCACAGTGATTAAGGGAGCTGTATCGTGAAAAAGCATTTGAATACTACTGATACTTGGAGAATCAGACAGGAGTTTGTATTAAGAAAGGTAAAGAAATGAAAACCATTGCTGTTACACTATGGACATCAGAAAACAAAGCTTCAGGCATGCATGAAGGGCCAAAGATTCAAAGCTTTCCACAGAGCAGGAGTTAAGAGCTCAAACCCTTCTGCACACAGACACCCGTGCATTGCTGTGAACATGAAGGGCAAGCAGTGCTATGAGGAAAGCAAGGCAGGTGCAGCCTAGACAGCTCTTCTGGACTGTTCCAAGTGCAAAGGCACAAATCCAGCAGAGTTCTGGAAATGTGGATCTCTGTAACTTGCTCAGAGCATCAGAAAATTATTGCTCAGGCCTCCATCACAAACCAAGCACCCAGCCTGGTGGCACCGACTCTGCCAGCTGCAGTTGTGAGCCATGAAATGCCTCTGCCTGGGATCTGCTTCTTGAGCATGGGAAAAAGGAGGTTAAATAGCAGTGGGTGGGGGGGGGGGGGGGGCACAAAGATGAAAAACCCTTGGCATCATGGAGATGTTAGGGAGGAACAAGAAGAGGGTTTCAGGGGCTGGAGAAGATGCTCCTCGAGCTCCTGAGGACACAAAAGGAAGATGAACAGAGTTCACTGAAGGCCTAGATCATGGCTTAAATTTACATATCCATCCCTCAAGCAACTAAAATCCATATGCATTACAACTCCTGCAGACATTCAGTCACAGAGCTGCTCTGCTGTCACCTCTCACCATCACAGACTTCATTCAGTGACCGTGCACAGCTTGACCTTGTCCTGCCCCCATCACCCAGCTCTGCTCAGGGCCTGGGGTGACATCACTGCATGCACCTGCCATGCAAATAACTGGCATTTAACACCCATTAAACCACGTCAGCAAACACAGCAAAGGTGGCATCGTGTACGTGATGCAGCTCAAGCCATCTCAGTGCTGGTGCCCTGGCTCGGAGCTCCTGCAGAGCCCAGGATGCCCTGCTCAGCGCTGCCTCCCTGCCCCGCTGTGACACTGCTGAACCTGCCCTCCCAGCCTGCATTTTGGTGCAAACTCCAGCAGATGAGACATTTCCTGGGACAGAAAGCACCAGCACATCCAGCTGCAAAGAAGGTCCTGTTTTAGGTGCTGCAACTTCCAAAGGCCTGGGCTCCAGCAGAAGAGAGCCAGGTCCCTGTAGAAACCCAACACTGCTGACCTGTTCCCAGTAACTCAAGAGGTGCCTTCGGAGCAGGTACAGACACTGGGAAAAGAGCTGCAGAACACACAGAATCAGAGAATCATCTGGTTGGAAAAGACCTTTGAGATCACTGAGTCCAACTGTATCTGTAGACTACTAAATCAGATCCCTGAGCACCTCATTCATCTATCTTTTAAACCCCTCCAGGGATGGGGACTCCACCCCCTCCCTGGCAGCCTCTGACAGGGCCTGAGAACCCTCTCAGGGAAGAAATGTTTCCTGATGTCCAATCTGACCCTGCCCTGGGGCAACTTGAGGCCATTTCCTCTCATCCCATCCCCTGTCACTGGGGAGAAGAGACCAACCCCCACCTCACCACAGCCTCCTCTCAGGCAGTTGGAGACAGGGATGAGGTCTCCCCTCAGCCTCCTCCTCTCCAGGATAAACAGCCCCAGCTCCCTCAGCCTCTCCTCGTAGCTCAGCAGCAAGAAAATAAGGCAATACCGGTGATGAGGCAGCACAGGGACGCCCGTGCACGCGCACGACGCGGATGGCAGCAGCAATCACGGCATCTTTGTAAGCAGTTTTGTTAACATGGAGACAGTTTAGCTTTGGAAATGCAGAGTCCTTTCACCTAACGCACTGAATGGGAAAATAATTTGTCACCAAAATTAGATTTTTGCACGCAGCAATACAGGCAGCCATGAGAATATTCTTAAATGCAGAACAACGGCTCTGAAGATTTAAGTAGAGCTGACAGTAGTGAGCAAAATAGGTTTTAAATAGGCCTTTATTATGCTGAGTAACCTGCAACTGCTTTGTTTTCAAGTCTGTTACACAAACAAGGGGTGTTTTTTTTCCTAAGGAGTATTTGCTGGAGCTGTCCTTCATCAGATGAATCAAAGAGCCACGTTAATCCAGAAAGTACCAAATACCAAGTTCTCAGAAAACCAAAATCATGCAAAATGTGATCAAAATTGTTCTCTCCACACTACTTTTTCCTGCTCCCAGGTTTTGGGCTGAAGGGTTGGTTATCCAGCTGTGTGAATTTGCTCAAAACAATCCCCTGCTGAGGTAGGAGCACTGTAAGCTCCTTTAGAGGGCATTAAGGTTTCAGACAGGAGCACTCACCACGCCAACATCAGCAGGAATTGCAGAGGGGTCGTCGTGGCCGTTGCTCAGGACAGGACAGGGCTGGGTGGTCCCAAAGCTGTGGGCAGGAGACACTCCCAGGGTCCCCAGGCAGGCAGCACCAGCAATGACAGCTGTAAACCAGACACAAGTCATGGATCCTCCATGGCTTCGAGCCATCGAATCCATAATTGTCTTTTTTATCACCAGCAGAATGATCTTCTGGAAGATTCCCCCAGCAGGCAGAGGCAGCAAAGCCCCTGGTGACAGGCACGTGGTGCTGCATCTGCTGCAACGGCTGGAAACTGGGTCCAGTTTCCACCCCAAGGGGCACAGGAGATGCAATTTTAACTGGGGAACAACCAGTCCTCACGCTAACCTCACGGCAGGGGGTGGAGCTCCAAGGTCCCTTCCAGCCCAAACCGTTCATGATTCAGATTCCAAAGCACATGTGAACACACCAGACCCCTGTCAGGAGAGGGTTGTGCTGGCTCACACAAGTGACCTGCTCCAGCAGGGGAGTCCCTGGGATACTCCTGTGCCCTACGTCAGGCCACGCTCTCCTCCAGCAGGAAGGCCACGGCTGATTTCCCACCAGGACCAGTTCTGTACAGCTGAAGCACTCCTCAAACTGCCACAAAAACCGAGCAGGCAGCACAAGGAAGAAACCCCACACCACTGGCTGCTAAAAAGGCTTTTGCCTTCCTTATTTCCTGCAAATCCTTTTCATTACGAACGATCCTTAGAGAGCCGGTCAGAGAACAGAAATATATTCATAAACCATCGATTCACCAGCTGACAGGGGAGAATAAAAACCTTCATCTATTTGTGAGCATTGTTCGAGCCAGGCTGAGCACAGAGCCGGGACGTGACGGCCGCCCAGGACGCGCTCCCCAGCCCTCTCTGCCTTCCTGCAGCAGAACCTCAGCACGGGCACTGCTGCTGCCAACAAGCAAAGCAAAACGAGCACTTTGGCTTTCTCTGAGTGAGGTTTAGCAGGGTCATGCCCAGCTCATTCCATCTCATTTCCTACTAATTCCCAGTTTCACCCCTGCTTTCCTTGACATGCGCTGGGAACAGGCTTGAGCACGTGGGACTCCACAAGGAGGCTCCAAGCTGAGTGTGATCCCTCTGATGGAACATTTCTGGCCAGAGGCAGCACTGCAGGTGAAGGATGGAGCATCAGAGGGCAATGGAGCTGGGGAAGGGGCTGGAGAACAGGGGTTCTGGGAGCTGCTGAGACCTGGGGCTGCTTAGTCTGAAGGATAAGGAGGCTGAGGGAAACCTCGTTGCTCTCTGCAGCTCCTGGAAAGGACGTTGGAGCCAGGCAGGTGCTGGTCTCTTCTCTCAAGTAACCAGTGACAGCATGACAGGAAATGGCCTCAAGATGCACCAGGGCAGGTTTAGATTGGATATTAGGAAATATTCCTTCACTGAAAGGGTTCTCAGGCACTGGCAGGGACTGCCCAGGGCAGTGGTGAAGCCATCATCATGGGAGGGATTTAAAAGTCTTGTTGATGCGGTGCTTAGGGACAGGGCTTAGTGCTGGATTTGGCAGTGCTGGGCTCAGGGTTGACTTCATCACCTTAAAGGCCTTTTCCAACTTAAACCATTCTGCGATTCTGTGATCATGGTCCTGTGCCACCTCTTTCAGTCTCGGTGCAGAGCTCTGTGTCCTCTTGTGCTTTTGGTCCTCCTCAGCTAAGCAGAGAAGTTATCAGCAGGAGAAGGTGAGTGCACAGGCAGGTAAGACCTGCCAGCAAGGGGAACTGTGCGCTGATGTAGGACAGAGCCTGTCTAGAGGGGCGCGTGGTGGCAATAGTGCTGTTCCTTCACTCACCTTTACCTCTTCCCAGGGAATAAACCACTTGTAAATGCAAGCTGGTTAATGAAAACCACATTAAAGCAGGTCACTTTGATGTTCCAGACTACTTCAGGGTGAACAAAAGCCTGCAGAGACACTATCTACCTCAACTTCTGTTCTGAAGCCCAGGGACCAGGAGATTAAACAGAAGAGCAAGGCTCCCTGGACACCACCCCCTCTGCAGAAAGGGACATTCCTCCCTTTACTTCCCACACATGGATTTTCACTCCACAACCTCTTCAGGACCCACCATCCCTTCAGTTGTCCATGAGCATCACCTCTGCCTCCAGCAGCAGAGCCATTCTCATGCTGCACCCCATTTGCTGCAGCCAATCCCTCCAACTAAAACCTTGGGAGCTGCTGGGACCACGGGCTGCAGCCAGGATGTGGCCCCAGAGGGCGACTGAGCCCAGACACTGCTCCCAACTCCGGCAGAAATTGTCTGGATTTGCACCAAAATGGGAAAGGGGATGAGGGAGGAGGCTGATCCCTGTTGGGGACCACATGCATGCAGCCACCTGAAGGGCACCTTGCTCCTCCAGCAAAGCACAGGCTCCATCTCAACATCACAAATGTTCAACCCTTAAAAAAGGCCAAATGCAAAGAAGCAGTGAACCAGGCTGACTTTGAAAAGAGGAAATCACAGGTTTGAATGGTGCTTTAAATGAATAATACCCACAGTGACTGCATTTCCATGAACGCTGCACGCTGAAACGGGAAGAAAGTAACAGCAACCATGGGGGTGCAGGACTACTTCAAGCTCCCAGTCACTGTTCCTGTGATCCTGCAATTCTTTGGGCTTCACTGCAATGTCACCACCAGCTCTGGGCTTGCTGCTTCCAGAGACCTGTTATCTCCCTCAAGTCTTATTTTTATAGAGTCACAGAATCCAGGAATGGTTTGGGTTGGAAGGGACCTCAAAGCCCACCCAGTCCCACCCCCTGCCATGGGCAGGGACACCTCCCACTGGATCAGGGAGCTCCAAGCCCCATCCAACCTGGCCTTGAACACCTCCAGGGATGGGGCAGCCACCACTGCTCTGGGCAACCTGGGCCAGGGCCTCCCCACCCTCACAAGCAAACATTTCTAAGCTCTCATCTCAATCTTCCCTCTTTCAGCTGGAAACCATTCCCTTTGTCCTGTCCCTGCACTCCCTGATCAAGAGCTCCTCCCCAGCTTTTCTGGAGCCCCTTTCATCACTGGGAGGCTGCTCTAAGGTCTCTCCAGAGCCTTCTCTTCTCCAGACTGAACAACTCTCTCAGCCTGTACTCATAGCAGAGGGGTCATGGCTAATGGATCATCTCCATGGCCTCCTCTGGACTCATTCTAACAGATGCACATCCTTCCTTTTGCTATTTTCACCTTAGAAGTCCAGGAGTTTGGACAAAAACTGTGCCCTCAGCCTCGCCACATCCAAAGCAGTTGGAGCAGATGCCTTGTCAAGGTTGAATTCTCCAAAAACAGCTGCTTACAGCCCAAGACATCACTTTGGAAGAAAAGCTGTCATTAGCCAGGCACTCACAAAGCCCTCTCCTCTTTCATTTTGTGCATGTAGGCGTTGAGGAAGGTGGGGGCAAGGGCTTTGGAGGAGACCTTCCATTTTCAAAGTCACCTATTTGTTTTGCTTTCTCAAAAGAAGAATAAAAAGAACTGCACTTCCAAAAAAAGCCTGCCAAAAGCTTGTTACAGTAATTACACCACTCCTGACAGAGTCTGAAGCTGGCTGCTTCTAAGAAAGCCAAGTATCATACATTTTGGAACAGTAATCTGTCAAGAGGTTTATTTCTCATCCCAGATAATGATTTCTAATGCACAGCATCACAACCGGTAGCCCTTGTAATTAGAAAGCCATCGTGAAGTCTGCGGTGCCCGACGTGCCCTGGCTGCACGCCGACACCAGGCGGCTCCCTCACACGATGCCTCCCCTGAGCTCTGTGAGCCCAGAGCACCGAGCACACCTCGCAGCTTTCCTCCAGTTTAAATAGCACAGAACCACAGAATTATCAAGGTTGGAAAAGACCTCTCAGCTCATCCAGTCCAACCATCAGCCCAACCCCACCGTGCGGAACAAACCCTGTCCCCAAGTGCCACATCCACAAGTTTTGAACCTTTCCAGGGATGGAGACTCCCCCACGGCCCTGGAAACCTCTGCCAGGGTTTCCCCACTCTGTCACTGAAAAAATATTTACCAATATCCAATCTAAACCTCCCCTTGAGGCCATTTCCTCTCCTCCCATCCCCTGTCACTGGGGAGAAGAGACCAACCCCCACCTCCCCACAGCCTCCTCTCAGGCAGTTGGAGACAGGGATGAGGTCTCCCCTCAGCCTCCTCTTCTCCAGGATAAACAGCCCCAGGGCCCTCAGCCGCTCCCACAACCCCTGTTCTCCAGCCCCTTCCCCAGCTCCGGTCCCTTCTCTGGACGCTCTCCAGCCCCTCAATGTCCTTCTTGGAGTGAGGGGCCCAGAACTGACCCCAGCACTCAAGGTGTGGCCTCCCCAGACACACATACAGAGGCATGATAGAAATATTCTTTTGCAACCCAGGGCAACATGAGGAGATGGGGTCTTTTCTTCCCTTTGCCATGGCCCCTGGGAGGCCAGGCCAGGTCCCATTACTCCCCCACAGCACCCAAAGGGGAAAAACCCCCAAACTTAGACAAAGGGTAGAAAATATGGTACAGTTGAGTGATCAAGAGCATCCACTGAGAGGCCTCCATCACTTTGACCTCAAGGTGACGTTCAGCATCACGTAGGCGATGGGCAGCAGGACAGCCTGAAACAGGCTGGGGGAAGGGCTGCGGACAATTTCAGCCCCACCTGGAACCACTGTCCCCCAGGACCTCCCAAATGCCACTTCTGTCCAGCTCTTACAGGCTTTAAAATCCCCCAGCGCCGCGTTTGACCGGGACGCGCGCTCAGTTCTCTGCTGTGTCCCTTTGCCATCCTGTCTCGGGGTAAAACAAGGATGACGCAGTCACAGATGATATTTTCAACGCAAGGCACAACCCACGACAAACACTGTCACCACAGTCCAGGTTGCCAATGACCTTGAGATGCCAGGAGATGGAAAAAGTTCCATTTCCCAACCCACCCTGCCCCTGTGGCAGTCAGTTCTTTGAAAAGAATAAGGATTTTGAGCTCGCAAACCAATTTACTCTCTTCTAATAACCACGATTTTCCTGTCACCATTAGGAGAGAGAGCAGCAGTAAATGCCATTCCAATAAAATATTTATAAATGGCACCCTTCAATTAAAAAAATATAAAATTAATAGCACAATAATTCCATTTACAGCAGGTGGTGCTGCAATTTTTCTCTGCAGAAAATGAGATGCACCTGTGCAGCACAGAAACAGGAGGAACCATCTCGGCAGGACAGACCTCACCACACTTCACTGCGGTTCTGCTCAGACCACCAAAGGTTAACGACAGCCAAAAGTGGTAAGAGCAGACTCAGCACAGCCCGTTAGCAAGGTGTAGCACTTCTGCAGATTTTTAATAGCTAGAATAGAAAAAACATAGAATCACAGAACGACCTGAGGTGGAAGAGACCCAAAAGGATAATGAAGTCCAACTCCTGTCCCCGCACAGGACACTCCCAACACTCACCCCCTGTGACCGAGGGCAGTATCCAAATGCTTCTGGAATTCTGGCAGAGCAGGTGCCCTGACTGCTTCCCTGGGGAGCTGTTCCAGTGCTCCACCACCCGCTGGGGGAAGAACCTCTTCCCAATGGCCAATCTCCTCCTGCCCTGGCACATCTTTCTGCCATTCCCTCCAGTCCTGTCCCAGGGCACCAGAGAGCAGAGCTCAGCCCCTCTTTCCCCTCCCTCCCCTGTGAGAAGGCACAAACAGCTCTGAGATCCCCTCTCAGGCTCCTGATAAAGCCCACAGTGACATCAGCTCTTGCTCTCTTGAGCTGAGCAAGTTGCACCATCCATGGAGAACGCTGTCTGTGCACAGAACTACCTTGACTGGCCACAGGCTTCCTCCTGCTGCATCGGCTTCGCTTCTCTCCACGGGAAACCCTTCCCCTCCTGCTCATCTGGGTGGAATTCGGTCCCTCAGCAGCAGCATTTGTGTTTCCAGTGACAAGGCAGGTGCCTGTGTTGCTCACCTCCACCATCAAGCAGCTCTGGGTGGGCAGCACTGCTGGCACGAGGCTCTCCAGGCACCCATAGTGCTCCTGCAAGGGTTACTGGGTGGGTGTCCCTCCTGCCTCGTAGGTGAATTGCTCATTAGAATGGTTTTGCTATCATGCTTAGCTCCGAGTGCTTCACCCCAACACCCTTCACCAGGAGAGAAGGAACTGGGAAGAAATTGCTGAGGCAAGAATCATGGAATCATAGAATCACAGAATCATGGAATGTTTGGGGTTGGAAGGGATCTTAAAGATCATCCAGTTCCAACACCCCCGCCATGGGCAGGGACAAGATATGAGGATGCTTTCACCTGCCTGGAGAGGGCCACCATGAAGCCCCATCACCAGGTTCCCATGGACCTGGGATCAGATTTTGGATCAGTTTCGGGGCAGACAGAGTCCTGGCCCTCCACTCTCACCTTCCTCGGGTGTACAGAGGGCACACAGCCCACCTGAGGACCGGGCAGAGCTGGTCCTGATGTGGTAGTTCCCAAGCCTTTAAGGCTTTTTCTTCTTCCTTCCACGTTGGAAGAAAGCGTTTTGAATGCCAGAAAACCCTTCCAGGAGGGATCCGAGTGTCAAACCTCACTGCATTGCAGAGGAAAAGTACACGCTCGGCGCAACTTCACTCATACATTTAGCAGGGCGCTGCCTCCTCGCAGCACCCACAGCGCTGGAGGAGAGGAGGGAAGACAGAGAAAATGCTACCACCAAGTGGAGGTAAGGGTGCAGGTGGAGCCACGGCAGGAGGGAAGGCAGAGGAGCACCGTTCCTGTAAATCCCTGCAAATCCCTGCAACCGCTTCCTGGGATTTACTAGGGAGGGAGAGCGCCACGTTGTATTTTCTGATTATCTTCATTATGGAAGAAAAAAGGCTCTCATCGGGGGGTTTTCCCCTCTGACTTGGTGCCCACCCGTTCAGCAGCAGCACGGTCAGCTCAGGATCAGAGGCGCCGTGCTGGTCCCTGCACCCCAGGGTGATGGGTTCACGGAGCGGTTGGACGGAGCAGCATTTGCCCGCGGCAGGCTGTTCCCCTCAGCTGGTTTGCCAGGTGCCAGCTCGCTGTCCCAGTGTTCTGCCTCCTCTGCCCAGGCACATCACACATCACTCTGCAAGGAGACAGGGGCCTCCCCCACCACAGCCCAGGAGAGAGGGCTGAAACGCAGCCGAGGCGCACAGCCCTGGGGTAGATTCCTAACCCATACTGAGAACATGGATCTACTTTCCAAACTCCCCTATAATTTGGTCACTCATGTTCAACAACAGATCCTGTCAAATACTTCTATTTCCTAGATAGCCAAATACACGAGAAGTCAGGATGAGATCTAAAAATGCATTATTAATCTTCAAATAAGAGACTGTAGGAGCCTGGATGAACCAACAGTGCTCGGATTGTTTATATTCCTTGTAGTTCTCTTCCATCCCAAGCATTTCATGCAGTCCTGAGAACTAAGAGCAATATTGGCTGCAGTAGCAATGTTTGCAAGCCCCCCTCACCCAGGGGTGGTGGATCCTGACCCAACGGCTGAGCTGGAGCAACAGAGGAGGCAAAGGGCCCCAAAAGGGGTCGATAAATCAACTGGTGAGCTCAGCCCCTGGGAAGACCAGTTCTCAACAAAAAGGCTGCGTGCAAGATATTGTGAGCCAGAGTTTTCAAAGACCTCATCTGCTACTCAGGCAATTGAATGAGCTCTTCAGAGTTTTCAGGACACACCCATCCTGCTTCACTAATGGTTGTACCACATCATAGAATCATGGAATGGTTTGGGTTGGAAGGGACCTCAAAGCCCATCCAGTTCCACCCCCTGCCATGGGCAGGGACACCTCCCACTGGATCAGGGAGCTTCAAGCCCCATCCAGCCTGGCCTCCAGGGATGGGGCAGTCATCACTGCTCTGAGGCTATGGATATCCTTTTCCCAGCTTGTTTGATTAGATATTGCTTTAGAAACCAAGGAAGGCTGAGATGTGACCAAAGCCCCAGAGAAATCATTGGAAAATGCAGAGGAAAAGGCACTGAAGGCTGCCAGGCTGGAAGAGGTCCAAAGCCGAGCCAGATGCCAGGCAGCACCAGACAGGTGATGGGCTCAAGTTTGGAGAGCATAGAATCATAGATTGTCTTGAGCTGGAAGGGAGCCACAAGGATCACCAAGTCCAACTCCTGCCCCTGCACGGGACAACCCCAACACTCCCAGTGTGTGACTGAGGGCGTTGTTGAGATGGAGAGGATGGGGCAGCAGCTGAGGGGGGTTCTTCCAACCAAGCCACTGAACACTTGCTGGGCCTCAGGGGACCTGTTTGCAGCGGGCCAGGAGGAGATGGAGTGGTTGGGAGGGCGTCTGGGCTCCCGGCGGGGCTTCTTCTGCAGCTCCTTCTCTGCAAAAGTCTCCGGATTTCTCTCTGCCTAAATAATTCTGACAAAATGTCTATCACTATGGCAACAAGGGAAAACAAATTGATTCGAGAGGTGTCTGATATTCGTAATGCATAGAAATTATTGTTGCTATGGCAACGTGATTTACAAATGAGTTGGAATATTTAGGAAACAATTAGCAATTGAATCTCTGCGGAAGCCAGGTGAGTCTCAGCCATCTCTGAGCATCTCCAGCCCTGCAGAGGCCTCTCACGTGCCCAGCTTCAAAGTACGTGAGCACTGAGCTCCAAGAGTTTTAAACTGAGTGGACTTCCCGGAATGGGTGACTCAGGAATTTGTCATGGACTGCAGAGGAAAACGCCAACCAACGCAGAGCACAGTGACACGACTGCCAGTGGCATCTCTGAGCCCCATCCAGCCTGGCCTTGAACACCTCCAGGGATGGGGCAGCCACCATTTCCCTGAGCAACCTGGGCCAGGGCCTCCCCATCCTCATGGTGATAAATGCTCAGATAAATGCAATCACCTTTTCCTCATCCTCTCCTTTGGGAGACACTTATGTTCATCCAGAAGTCAGCAGCCCCTCATCCGGAATTCAGCATCCCCCAGCCCAGCACAAGGGTTATCTCATAAAGGATGGCTGGTTGAGAAGTGTGTGTGACTTACATGGGGGGACAGGGCCAGTTTCACCTCATCTGGTTTGCCTTGATGCTGGAGAATCCCTGGATCCAAGAAACGCTTCTCCCTGGGGAGATTAAGCTACACTATCTGTGTTTGCATCCATGGAGGAGGTGAATGTTGAAGCAGAGCACAGTCACAGAGGAGGTGGACAATGAACAATTAACATTCATTAAAAAGACAATTAAGTTCAAAATGCAATTAGGTAAACTCATTGGAGAGTAAACCATGAAGAAGCCTTAAAGACAAAAACAACACCTGACTCAGGAAGCCTCTGAGCTACAGACACGTGGATGCTGGGACTGTCCACCAGTGAAGCATCACTGTTGTCCTCACTCTCTTCCTTCAGCATCTGCTGTGGGCTCCTGCCAAAGCAGGGTTCAGCCCAGGTGGGTCTGTGGTCAGGTCTGGTATGAAACCTGCTCTCACGATGCTGATGGAGACCTGCAGCAACCTCACCCTGAATCAGAACGACAGCTCTGCAACACAGCAACAGCTTTGAAACCAACCCCCTTCCAGAGCCCCGCGATCACCGAGCACTTGACGTGTGGAAGATGCAGCTACAAGGATTCACACTGCGGTTTGTTTCCTTTCATCTCAGCTCTACCTCCTGTCTCCTCTCAACAAGGCAGGTCAGATGGCAAATAACCTCTTTTCTCACCCTGTTCCTACAACAGCCTAAATGAAAAGCTTCACCTGCTGAAAGGAGGGGCCGTTACCACAAGCAAAACACATCTAAATGACCAGAGCCTTTGTTGCTCTGCAGCCAGCAGAGCACTCAGCACAACTGGTGACAGTAAATGCAGTAAAATGCATTTCTAAACACTGCCTGAGAAAGCACTTTGGGGATTTAGGAATCCACTAACTGGAGGGGATCCACACAGCAGTCAGCTGGTGCTGCTGACACGGAGTGACAGACTCTGCCCCCACCGAGGAGGAGGGACCGATCTTGCAGGAAAAGTCCAGTTTCCAACTCTCTAGGTTTTCAATCAACACAATCCAGTCAATATTTCATAGATGTAATTGCAAGGAGCAGAGCAACCCCTTGGTTCCCCAGGAGGGGCTTCTCCTACCACAGAATCATAGAACAGTTTGGGTTGGAAGGGATCGTAAAGGTGACCCATTTCCACCCCCTGCCGTGGACAGGACACTTGCACACACACATATTTCAGCACAGGGAAAGAGGTCTCCTGGTTCATTGCTGCTTCATTTGTCGTAACCAGCTTTGGAAACCCCTGCCCTTGTGTGGCTGCAGTAAATCATTGAACCTGGGCTTCAAGTTCACTGCATTATAAACTCCTCTTAAAGAAAGGTCACTTCAAATGCAGTTTAATTCATAATCAAGGCTCTCCCATCTTGCCCAGGAGAGCTGCTCTGCTTTGTCTCTCGTGCTGGGTTGGGTACACTGAAAAAAATTACTGAATTTGCAGAAAGAGACCCTGTCTGGCCCATCTGCACACCTGGGCATTATTCTGAGAGCCTCTACACCCCACCTTCCAGCCACACACGATTATGCCATGTGGAGGATGCTCCATCAGCAGCTTTCCCAGGGAGACCCCGAGGTCCTGCCCCACGCTGGGGATGTGCCCGGGTGGCTCCGAAAGCTCTGCTTCAGCAAAGCTGTTCTGGTAAATGTGACACGGTTGGAAACAAGGATTAACCAACTGCCAGCTCAATCTGGGTCTACAGCTGCCTGAAAGGAGGTCGTGGTAAGGTGACAGTTGGTGTCTTATCTCAAATAACAACTGATGGGATGAGAGGAAATGGCCTCAAGTTGCACCAGGGCAGGGGCAGAATGGATAACAGGAAAAACTCCTTCCCAGAAAGGATTCTCAGGCCCTGTCAGAGGCTGCCAGGGAAGGGGTGGAGTCCCCATCCCTGGAGGGGTTTAAAAGATGGGTAGATGAGTTTCTCAGGGATCTGGTTCAGTAGTGTACAGGGACGGTTGGACTCAGTGATCTCAAATGTCTTTTCCAACCAAGCCATTCTATGATTAAATCTGCTAGAAGAACTTTTGCTATAAACCAGAAATCACCATCACTCCAAGTCTGTGACACCTGATCCACACAAGATTCCCAGGGATGTAGAAAGCAACAGCCTCACACCATTGTATCAGGTTAAATTACAAACAGAGAATTTCTTTGGTTATTAATTTGGGTTTATAGGCAGCTATAACTGAAAATAGAGGACCCAATGCCACACAGAGAACCTGAAAGCAAATTTTGTAGGAGAACATGGTACAAAATAAAACTA
The DNA here is from genome assembly GCA_033558185.1 of Dromococcyx pavoninus. Classification (NCBI taxonomy): domain Eukaryota; kingdom Metazoa; phylum Chordata; class Aves; order Cuculiformes; family Neomorphidae; genus Dromococcyx; species Dromococcyx pavoninus. Next base: position 1,043,862 of record JAUMJL010000441.1, read on the forward strand.
AACTGACATGACTAAGAACTGAGCCCCCAGCATGAGGTTTTTATGTGTCAGTAAGCAAACAGGACTTTCCTTCACACAATTAAGATTCCTGCAATCATAATCTCCTATGTTATCTTTTGCTTAACAGTATGAAATTTAAAAGAAAGCTTCAGGCTTACAGAAGCACAGAAAAACGAGTTTTTTATTCACAGGAAAAGCAGCAGAAGAGCTGATAATCCCACTTTAATTTCCAGTACCTCATACCCCTGAAACTCCCTTCACAGCTCAGTTCCTCTGCCCAGACCTTGAGCAGCCCTTCCACAGCCACACCATCTGTTATCTGAAAGCTAAATTCCTTCCTTTCCATCAAAAAAATAAAACTTCATTTTAACATTTAACAGTTCCAGCTACCAATGGCCCCAAAGGAGGCCTCAGGCGATACTTAAACAGAAAATAGCCGTTCAATCACAGCACAAACATCTCAGCCCTATTAGCAAAGGCGCCTCCATCCATCCATACTCACAGCAGCCAGGTGACACCAGCAGCTCGCTGAGTACCCCTGATCACAGCAAAACCTATTTTTAACAAGAATTTACCAATTGTTATGCCATGAACGAGCATTTGAAATGTATTCTTTGTTATCCAGCTGAAGATAAATTATGTGGTGCTTGCAGGAATGATTGGCCAAACTGATAAACTCCTTTGACGTGAGGAGCTGCGTGGATGCATTTAGAAACCTGTTCTCACCGTTCTGTCACACAGTTGTAGCATTTGTTTTCTCAGTGAAATTTATTGTGGCATGCAAAACATATTGCTGAGGATGTTAGAGGTGGTTTGTGGTGAATTTAAATATCAGAGTGAGCAGGTAACTAACTTCTGCATTCGCAAAAACTGGCAAACCCAGAGTGATCACAGGGTCCATTATCCAGGAAGATGGATTAAAAGTTCAATAGGCCAAGTGCAAGGTCCTACACCTGGGTCAGGGCAACCTCTGGTATCAATATAGGATGGGGGATGATGGGATTGGGAGCAGCCCTGGGGAGAAGGGCTTGGGGTGCTGGGGGAGGAGAAGCTCCACAGGAGCCGGCAACGAGCACTCCCAGCCCAGAAACCCCCCATGTGCTGGGCTGCACCCAAAGAGTGGGACCAGAGGGGAGGGAGGGCATTCTGCCCCTCTGCTCTGCTCTGGGGAGACCCCACCTGGAGCCCTGTTTCCAGTTCTGGAATCCCCAATGTAAGAAGGAGATGGAACTGTTGGAGAGAGTCCAGAGGAGGCCACAGAGATGATCCAAGGGCTGGAGCCCCTCTGCTGTGAGGACAGGCTGAGAGAGTTGGGGTTGTTGAGCCCAGAGAAGAGAAAGAGCAGCCTCCCAGGACTGAAAGGGGCTCCAGGAAAGCTGGGGAGGGGCTCTTGATCAGGGAGTGCAGGGACATGACAAAGGGAAGGGTTTTCAGCTGGAAGAGGGGAGACTGAGATGAGATCTTAGGAAGAAATGTTTTGCTGTGAGGGTGGGGAGGCCCTGGCCCAGGTTGCCCAGAGCAGTGATGGCTGCCCCATCCCTGGAGGTGTTCAAGGCCAGGTTGGATGGGGCTTTGAGCCCCCTGATCCAGTGGGATGTGTCCCTGCCTATGGCAGAGGGTGGGACTGGATGGGCTTTGAGGTCCTTTCCAACCCAAACCGTTGTATGATATTTATGATATTCTAACGTAGCTATAGTCCAGCATCCATTTAACAGAAATGACCAGCAGTTTCTGCTCATCAGCAGATTGAAGGGCAACACTGCTTTATCAAACTGGTTAAGTGAAACAGCAACTGACCTTACATGCAATGATGTTCCCCCCAAATTGCCTGGATCCAGGCATTTCTATAACTGCTGTGTCAGAGAGACAAACACGTGTCTATACAAAAGAAATGCAGCAGGAATTTAGAAAAGGGGAAAGAACTATTACTGACAGTTGTGCGGTCCCAAGGGAACAATGGGCACCCAGAACCCCACCTGCTCCAGCCAAGAGCACCCATGGTCCAGACATGGGGGGACAGGGGAGCTCCTTGCACACAGCCCAAGGCTCATGGCCCTGCCCCACAAGGATAGCCCCAGCCTGGAGGTGCTCAAGCAGACAGCAGCACTGGGGGTGCGTGATCTCAGGTGGAAGGCACTACTCAACCCCCATCCATAAACAACCAGCTGCAAGAAAAACTTCCCAGTTCACTGTGAACAGATAAGCTCCAGGCTATGAAAGGAAATATTGATGTCTCCTTTATGTTTGGTGCTGCATTCCTCTTCAAAAGAAGCTCCCTCAGGGTGTTTTCCACTGGGGTACCTCCCACCACAGAAAAATGCTGCAGGTGAGTAAGAGATTGACAAATGAAAAAGAATCTCCTGGTGGTGAAGAGCAGCCCACTTGAACCCCAAGCACAACACAAGCACCAAGATGTGAGGAAGGCTGAGCAATAAACCCAGAAAAAAGGAACATCAGAGCTAAGATATCAGTCCTGAAACCACCCTGCCCTTGATCTCTGAGGTTAATTAAACCTTTGATGAACTTTCTTTGGTTAATTCTGACTTACATTCTTGAACACTCTTGCAATGAAGGGATGAGGCAAAGAGATCCGTGGATCTTCCCAGATGCATTGGTCCAGGACTCCACCCTGAAGTCAGTGTGACCTCCTGAGTCCTCCGGGCTGCAAAGAAATCAATATTAAATTAACACTAAGTGCAAGAGCCCTCTCAACCCTCCCATGTGCAGTTTATCTACCTGAAATTGTTCAAGTTGTCTGCTAAGACATTAACAGTTTTGAAATGCAAGAGCAGAATATGGATCTGCTGCAGGTTCCCCTCTTGTGGGCTTTGTTGGTGTAGAGGACCATATCTGGCCAGCTGGATCCGTGGGCTGAGACCAACGGGATGAGGGACAACAAGGCCAAGCGCCAAGTCCTGCACTTGGGACACAGCAACCCCGAGCAGTGTCACAGCCTTGGGGAAGAGTGTCTGGAGAGCTGCCTGGAGGAGAAGGCCCTGGGGGTGTTGGGTGACAGGGGCTGAACATGAGGCAGCAGTGGCCCAGGGGGCCAAGAGGGCCAATGGCATCTTGGGCTGTGTCAGACACAGCGTGGGCAGCAGGAGCAGGGCAGGGATTGTGCCCCTGCATTGGACACTGGGGAGGCCACACCTCGAGTCCTGGGGTCAGTTCTGGGCCCTTCACTCCAAGAAGGATATTGAGGGGCTGGAGAGCGTCCAGAGAAGGGACTGGAGCTGGGGAAGGGGCTGGAGAACAGGGGTTGTGGGAGCGGCTGAGGGCCCTGGGGCTGTTTATCCTGGAGAAGAGGAGGCTGAGGGGAGACCTCATCCCTGTCTCCAACTGCCTGAGAGGAGGCTGTGGTGAGGTGGGGGTTGGTCTCTTCTCCCCAGTGACAGGGGATGGGATGAGAGGAAATGGCCTCAAGTTGCCCCAGGGCAGGGTCAGATTGGACATCAGGAAACATTTCTTCCCTGAAAGGGTTCTCAGGCCCTGGCAAGTCCCCGGTGTGCAGAGCAGCGAGAGCTGCTGCAGACTCTTCTGAGCTGCTGCCTGGGGAAGGGTTGCAAAGGCAGCAGAGAGGCTGGGCCAGAGGCTGGGCCAGGACTGTAAAGCACACGTTGCAGCCTGACGTGCCTGCGCTGCTGGGAAGGCAATTAAAGCACGGGAGAGGAGACTGGCATTTCCCAGGGCTGTTTGGAGCTCATGGGAATGACAGACTGGCTGATAGGAATTGACCAACACCACTGCAGGCAAGGAGCTGCACCTCTGGGACTGCATCCACAGCCCAGGTGATGAGGGTGTCCCACTGCCAAGGTACCTAAGGGTGCTTTAGTGGATTTTGCTGGTTAAACTGAAGATGCACACATCAAAGGAGAAGGATATAAATAAATGCTGAAACAGTGCTGTTGTTTCTCTCCCCAGCTCCTCCCCTGTTTATTCCTGCTAATCCTATTACTACACAAATAAGCCCTCTGAAGACACTTTAAGTGTTAACTAATCCCTGTGTGAGAGAGGAGAACCTGGATCTGGCAGAGCCACTTGCTGAGCAGCAGCCCAGCAGGGAGGCACCAGGGAAACCCACCTGAGTACAGGTGTCTGGGTTTGAAGAGAGGCAAGTCATGATGGAGATGCAGAGTGGAGGAGGACTTGGTGCAGACTGCGGTGGTGCTTGGAGATCACTCACTCGTTGACTCCTTGCAGGGGCTGGTGGATGCCCTAAAATTATATGACTATGAAGCTTCCTGGACAGTCCTCATCCTGGGACAGAGAAGAAAACAATCTCTCAATGCTCCTTGAGGAAGAAAGAATGTGAAGGTGAAAAAAGGACTCGAGTCAGGTTTGTGGAGCACCTGTTGAGCTATCCCTGGAGAGAAGATAAGGATACTGAAGGAGAGGACATCCTCCTGCCAGAGGATGCACTGATCCCATTGCCTAAAGGGCAAGATCAAAGTGGGAGAAAAGAGGACACCCTCTGGCCACACCACTGCAAGGAGGAGAGCAGCTGTGGCCTGTACCAGGGCACGTCCTGTTTGGTGGGGCAGGCAAGGTAAGAGGGCTGAGGAAACTGATCTCGAGGTGAATCATAGAATCCTTTGGTTGGATCACTGAGATCACTGAGTCCAACCATCCCTGTCCACTAATGAACCAGATCCCTGAGCACCTCATCCACCCATCTTTTAAACCCCTCCAGGGATGGGAACTCCACCTCCTCCCTGGCAGCCTCTGACAGGGCCTGTTTCCTGATGTCCAATCTGACCCTGCCCTGGCACAACTTGAGGCCACTTCCTCTCATCCCATCCCCTGTCACTGGGGAGAAGAGACCAACCCCCACCTCCCCACAGCCTCCTCTCAGGCAGCTGTAGACAGGCAGACCTTGAAGAACAAGTCCAAGTCCCTTCAGTCAAGAAGACATGGAGGAAGATGACACATGGATTTTGCTTTAATGATGGATCCTCTCAACGGACACCCCAGGCTACTGGGGGATCACACAGCAAGAGCAAAGAGAGATGCAGAAGCTACTTTCTCCTGCTGTCCCAGAGAGAAAAAGTCCTCCTCTGGTACTGCAGTTATGGCCAGAAAACTCTTCGCTGCTTCCAGAAGTTTGGATTGAACACGTAGATGGATTCCCAAAACTCACGATGTCTCAGATCTAAGGCAGAAAAATGGGACAGCCTCACGAAGAGCAAACACAGCCTCTCCTGCTGCTTGCTGCAGGCCTGAGGATTAAAGCCCTGCACAAAGGGTGCATTTTCTGGGTACATGTTCCTCCCCAGGCAATGAAGTCTTCTTGTACGCTCTTCAGATGAGAGAAATCTGTCTCTTTTAGATGAGAGAATACATCTCTTGAAAGAGACACAGACCATCTGCTTTGAGGAATTCATTAAAGGAGGAAAGAGAGCAGAAAAAACAAAATACAAACAAAAAGAGGAACTGAGACATCTAAATGGGTTTCAGAGCAACTCAGGGTCGAAGCAAGGCTTGGGAAGGGATTCCAGCCACCAGTGACACCTCCCAGCCAGCCAGATGCACAGAAACTGAATTTCTAGTAAACCACAACATCCTGGGGGCTCCAGGAAAGCCCTGGAGTGCAGAGACAGGACAAAGGGAATGGTTTCCAGCTGAAAGAGGGGAGATTGAGATGAGAGCTTGGGGAGAAATATTTTGCTGTGAGGGTGGGGAGGCCCTGGCCCAGGTTGCCCAGAGCAGTGGTGGCTGCCCCATCCCTGGAGGTGTTCAAGGCCAGGTTGGATGGGGCTTGGAGCCCCCTGATCCAGTGGGAGGTGTCCCTGCCCATGGCAGAGGGGGTGGAACTGGATGGGCTTTGAGGTCCCTTCCAACCCAACCCATTTCATGATTCTATAAGTATTTTGTTTTCAATTTAAATCCTCCCAGCAGTTTGTTATGCTGATGCTCCTTTGATCTTGCAAAGCAGCAGGATGAACCCTTGGTACAAGTGTCTCTTCAGAGGAAGCTCTGAATTGCTCTTTCATGTCTCAAATTGTTTTCTTTCTGCATTCATTTAAATCCATATGTGGCCACATAGCCATGTAGGGTACTTAATTCCATTTATCCCCTTTTCATCTCTTCCCCTATTAAGAAGAAGTCATTATCAGCAGGCTCTCAGGGGTTTTACAAGGGTCCTAGAAAAATGATGGGTGTTATTACAACTGTCATTCCCCTGACTGATGTCAAAAAAATTATGTCAAAAATCTAATATCAAAAAACCTGCAACATTCAAAGGGTACAGGCCCAAGTCCAACAATAAACACATACTTTTATTGCCTCTTCCCAATTAACAAAAACAAATGTTCCTTCCTAGTGAAAGGTACCTCGTTCTGGTTAGTTTGGCAGCACAGAGCCAGTTAAGCCCCAGCCTCAGCCTCTCCCCCACACTTAACCCTGCAGAACTCCAGCAAGCTGCAATACCAACGTGCTTTCCAGAGCCCTGCTTCCTCCATCCTTTCTAATAGCTCCATGAATCCATCAGACATTCATTTCATTAAAAGACCATAAAGTTATATTACTCCTTTCTTTTTTCCTCCTTTAAATAACAACATGTTGTACTCGAGGAGAACAATGATTTCACATTAGAAACAGTTATGGAACATAGTTAAAAAGCAGCTTGAAAATCTTTAATTCACCAGTTCCCGTCTTTACTCACTTTATAAAAAACAGGGGGTTTGTTTTGAACTCAGAATCATAGAATCATCTGGTTGGAAAAGATCTCTGAGATCGAGTCCAACCATACCTGTCCACTTACTTAACCACGGCCCTCAGAAACTCATCTCCCTGTCTTTTAAACATCTCCAGGGAGGTATTTAAAGAGAAGGATGTCTTATTTTTAAAGAGAAAGGTGAGGGGATACATAAAGGCTTTGGCAGTTTTACAAGGTGCATTACTGACAGCTTCACATCTTCCTTAGGGCCAGCAGCAAACTTTCCAACCTGATTTACAGGACCTACTCTGCACCGAGCACTGAGACTGGCTTTGGGGACGCCGGGACGTAAGGGGACAGGTACGGCTGGACTTGATGATCTCAGAGGTCTTTTCCAACCTCAATGATTCTTTGATATTGTGTTTCTATGACAATAAGTGTTTCAAATCCATGGACATCACGTTCATCCCAGCAAGGTGCTGACACTCGCTGTGACACCCAGCCCCAGACTACGACCCCAACATCAGCACCCAGAGCTGTTGGGTGCAAAACATAACAATTTAACTGCACTATTTTGATTTGGGGTATTTTTTTTCTGTAACAATTAAATCCAAATTATTAATTATTAGATTCCTCACATTTTAATTATACTATCATCCCATTTTTTGCTTTACTTACACAGGTGTACACCCTCTTTGGCCCAAACCAAGACTTTGATGTGCATATAAATGGAAATAAAAGCACAGGGTTTTCTTCCCAAGGAGCCAAGAGTTTCTCGTTGAGATTAAAGAGCAGAACTGAATCCCTTCACCGACCTCAGGCAGATGCATGAAATCTGGAGATCTTATTCTGACAGACACTCTCTTGCCATTGCGTTTATGCTGGACCTTGTTACCAATCACAGGCATTTGCTGGTGCCACGTCATGCAAACTGTCTAAAACACAGACTGGAAAGGAAAGCCAGACGAGAACGCAATGGGATCCACCCTGGATGTTTTTCCAACCTCTTAAAGGTTCAGAATCAGTTGGATTCAGAGGAAATTTTTCCATTTAACATAACCTAAATCAGCTCATTTGCCCTCTGCTTTGTTTTAGGAGCTTCCTTTTTATCCTCACTAAACAGTTCAGCTCAAATTTAACTGTGTTGGTGCCACACGGACAAGTCAAAACACCCATGGAAGAACCAGTCTTTTCTTTTCTAATACTGGGTACCAGCACCTCCCAGATTCAGAACTGGGTTATTCGGTCCAGCAGGGAGGTTTCCGCAGAGATCTTGCATTTAATCTTAACGATTTCCCATAATTGTGATTCTAAATTAATTTATACCGAAGATATTTATGGTAAATAATTATGAAATAGTACATTTTACTGCTATTCCCAGATGATAAATTCCATAAGTAGTCTTTTGAAAACATCTCAGGGACCACTTTGCAAATAGCTGCACCTAAGTCTACCTGATGGTGTCTAAATAATCCATATGCAAGGGAACAGAGACGAGTACCATTAACAGATGCTACAGGAAAGCATGATTAAAGCTCCCTCCTGCTTTAGTCACCTCTTCCCAGGCCAGACTCGAGCTTGGCCCCTTGTTGACCGAGTCTGTCCCCACCAGGGTCCATGTGCTGAGCAGGGGGGTGGGAACAACCGATCTGTCTGTTGTCTGGGTAATCTACGATGCAAAAAAGCCTCCAAGCTCCTGGTTCAAGGGAAAGGGTAGATTTCAACCTCACCAAGCTTCTACACCAAAGGCACAGGCAAGAAATGCTATGTTAGGAAAAAAAAAAGCTCAAAATTTGGAATATTTCTACATCAACAGAATTCCAGTTTTTAAATGCTGGTCACGTCCCTGGAGGTTGTTATTGTACAGAAAGGTTTGAACAGACACTGAACACGTAACCAATTTCCTCACCCACTCAGGCAACCTCAAGTGCAAGAGAGAAAGGAACAAATTGTAAAAAGGGACAAGAAACCCTCAAGATTTTTCAAGACTTGTTCTCAGATCAATAGGTTTTAGCCAATACAGAGTGAAACTCTTTGTGATGGTCACAGGTGGCAGCAGCCAGCAAAGGCAGCGGGTCCTCAAGAGCTGCAGAGTGTGAAGATCTGCACCTGCAGACCCTGCAGTCCCACGGAGCTGAAAATGGAAACCCTGCTCCCCTGTGCTGTGAACCCTCATCCCTGCTCCCGTGGGATGGCAAACCAGACCCGCCCGGGGTGCCCAGCTCAGCCCCCACTCCCCTTCGCGGCTCAGGGACCGCTCCCAGGGGTGGGATGAGCCATGGCCCAGGTGACTCTGCTGGCTGCTTTCCAAAGGGCAAGGACAAACCCACCTCAGGTGTTTAAAGGTGGGAAACCAGCCCTGAGATCCCACGACCCACAGCAAAGCTGCAAGAACAAGCTGCCCCTTCCTCTACCCAGAGCTGTCTTTTAGAGAATCACAGAATCATCTGGTTGGAAAAGACCTCTGAGATCATCGAGTCCAACAGCCCCTGTCCACTACTAAACCACACCATGGCTTCTGCCAGAACGTGCCCCTGAATCATCCCATGAGGGTTTGGATGCCAGATGTGCTCTTACCTGGCCAGAGCTTCTACATTTGAAGTTCAAGGAAACAATTTGTGATTTAGACATACATTATTTTTGAATAGTTTGGACTAAGCACAGACTACAGCACCAGGGAGCCAGCGTGAGGTTTTATCTGTGGGATCATAAGGCTATGAAAGTACATCCTGCACCAAGGAGATGGGCTCTGGTCTCACCTGGGTTTATATTTTTTCAAATTTTCAATTCAGAAAAGGCTTTGAAAAAGACCTCCTAGCAAAGCAAAAGACCCAAAGGGCATGCAAATCTGAGCTGAGATCCAGCTGCCACAGGATTCCACTCCACAGCCATCCCAGCTCTAATTCATCACAAACCTGACTCTATAAAGATGATGACAAACAAGGCACTGCAGATAAAGATTTAAAATTCGCTTCCTAAATACATGTGAAGATGTGATGTAGTCCTGCTAGGATAGCTACAGACCTGAACTAATATTGACTACTAATTAGAAAAGCACTGCAGGACATTATTTTAATGAGTAGTTTTCCAAATCTGAAGTGTTCTGGGTTGTTTCTATTAGGAGAAGAAATGAGGGCATCAAATGTATCTTTGGAAACATCCTTAAACAAACCAGATTCCCTCAAAGAGTAAAATAAAATGAAAAAAAACCTGTTTGCCTTCAATTCCAAGTCACTCTAAACTAGCAAACTTCTAGATTTCCCTTCCTTTCTCCCCTTGTTCCTGAAGCCTCAACCCATCCCAACAAACCTAGTCCCCTACCTTCCACTCTGATGCTCCTCCCTGGGCAACACCACCAGTCTCCAAGCCACTTGAAGACCACAGTTCCCACCTGGCTCCCTTCGTGGTGCGTGCATGGGACACCAGGTGCTGGGACACCAAGTGCTGAGCCAGGTCCTCGGCTCCCAAGGGCGACGGGCAGCAGAAAAGCACATTGGCAGCACAAGTCTCCCCCAAGGATGGCTCCAGCAGTGGTGATCCCCAGCCTGCCTTAGCGTTCTGGGGACGCTTCAGAGGTGGGATGCCATGAGCTTGCTCCTTCTGGCCAACAGGTTGGAAGCTGCAGGGCAGAGAGACAGGAAAAGGGACAGACAGATAAAGTGAGGGAATAGCAAAATGTTAAACACCAAACCAACCCCATCCCTCCCAGAGAAGTGCCCGGAAGCAAGAAACTTTTGAACACTGTCCTCTTCAGAATGTGGAACTGCCCTAATCGGGTCTGTATTGGTAGAAGATGCTTTTGAAGAATGAATTAGGGCTTGGAGAGCCCACAGGCACCTGCAAACTGTGCATCAGCACCAGGGCTTCGATTCAACAGTGAGGAGACCACTCAAGGAGCAGCACATCTGCAACACAACTCGGGGTGCCTCAGGCAAGCACAGGGGAGCGGGGCTGGGGTCACCTCACCAACCCTCGTACCTGCAGGATAAACGAGCAGGGCCCACAGGGCATTGTCTTTACCTCGTTTTATTATCTCTGCAGCTCCAATTTGCAAACATTTCCCACAAATTGCATTTAAAATGTATGAAATGTCACCACTCGTGCATTTAACTGTCTGAGAGTGACTCGGTGACAGATGGGCGGCGTAAGGCTGAATTAGATGTGTTGACCAAAAGAATTAATAGCTTTTTGCTGCTAATAAATAGGGCCTACATTCACATCTGCAAGTTATTTAAAGTTCACAGATTCCCAGCAGCATTTACTAAGCCTGGTCTGACAATTTTCTGGGAGTAAAATATTTATGGCCCAGCCTCTGTTCTGATCGGGAGCAGCGCTCGCTGTTAGATACCAGACAATTACACCATTAAGGCAACCCATGCAGATAACGAGCTTTACTCCAAAACGGCGGCAACAAGATGCTGGTGGGAGCATGGCCAGAGCTGCTCCTCGGCTGGAGAGCAGCCACCACCGTGTCCAGCAGGACCGAGCCGCTCCCCGAGCCCACCAGCCACCCTCCCCTTGCTTCATTTCATAGAACCATAGAATGGGTTGGGTTGGAAAGGACCTCAAAGCCCATCCAGTTTCAGCCCCTGCCATGGGCAGGGACACCTCCCACTGGATCAGGGGACTCAAAGCCCCATCCAACCTGGCCTTGAACACCTCCAGGGATGGGGCAGCCACCACTGCTCTGGGAAACCTGTGCCTGGGCCTCCCCTCCCTCATCGTGAAGAATTTCTTCCTAATGCCTCATCTAAATCTCCCCCCTTCCAGTTTAAAGCCATTCCCCCTTGTCCTGTCACTCCAGGCCCTTGGCAAAAGCCCTTTTCCCAGCTTTCTTGGAGACCCTTTCAGTACTAAGAGGCTGCTCTAAGGTCTCTCCAGAGCCTTCTCCAGGCTGAACCTCATAGCAGAGGTGCTCCAGCTCTCAGATCATCTTCGTAGCCTCCTCTGGACTTGCTTCAACAGTTCCATCTCCTTTTTATGTTGGGGACTCCAGAACTGGACACGGGACTCCAGGTGGGGTCTCACCAGAGCGGAGCAGAGAGGCAGAATCCCCCGTCACCCTGCTGGTCCCACTGCTCTGGATGCAGCCCAGGATAGGGTTGGTCTTCTGAGCTCCAAGACCTGGTTATCCTGAGCAAGGGAAACAGAAATACTTGGCAGACCTCCCTACGTGCGACACAAAGCTGTCACAAGAGTAAGAAAAAATATGGTCCCATATCAGCTGTGTCTGATATGAGCCAGAAAAGCATGAGAAGCACATTGCAGCCAATGAAAGGGCAGCAGTTTTTGCTCTCTGAAGTGTTTATCTCCATTTCCACACCACAATCTGGGTTCCTCATGACTGCTGTGTTTATGATAAGCTGAACAGGGCAATTTTATGGATGGAGGAAGGAGACAGAGAGTGAGGCCATCTCACCCAGTAATGTGTGAGACTGCTGCAAGAAACGGCCTCAAGCTTCCCATAGCCCAAAACAATCACAGAATGGTTTGGGTTGAAAAGAACCTCAAAGCCCACCCAGTTCCACCCCCCTGCCATGGGCAAGGAGAACTTCCACTGGATCAGGGGGCTCAAATCCCCATCCAGCCTGGCCCTGAACACCTCCAGTGACGGGGCATCTGCTATAATAAGGTCCTGGCTGTTTCTGTCTGAGTCGGGGTGCATGCACACCAAGGGATGCAATCAGCTTGCCACTTGTCCTCTGAGCCCCTCACAGCCACCTGAGCTCCTGGCTTTCCTGTGCTTGGCGTTGAGCAGGACCCTGCTCCACTGATGGGCTCCACTCACCCATCCTCCTTTGATGAGGCGGCTTGGACCGCGTGAACCCCGCATCACTAACATGACCAGATTGCCCCTCAGTCCAGATTGTTTTTAAGTACTTAACTCACTCACTTCCCCCAAGAAGTGATTAGCAGTGTGTAGAGCTAATTTATCCTCCGTGGTTGCATTTGATGAGTATTTAATCGCACACCATTTTGCCACGGCAGCGTTTAGCATCGCGCTGCACCCACAGCTCCACACAACCCATTGCCCACACCCACCCCTTTGCCAGCTGCAAAAAACCCTCTCATCTTGACTTATTTCCACCCATTTCACTAACAATGAGAAGTTATTACTGAAATAAAACATTTGCATTAAACTCCTTCGCCCACAGTACCTCTCCCATTGAGTCTATTTTCCACTTTTTAATTGAATGAGCACTATTAAAGTTGCTGTTCTTCAGTTTGAGACTGAAATTACTTTAATAAAACCAGTTGGTGACCTCAGGCTGATAGTTCAGCTGCTGAGGAGTCACTTGAAGAGGACAGAGGCACGTCTTTAGACACCGGTGGGTTCTATGTTCTCCACTCCCACCCCAAACTGTGGCCACGCCAGGCGGAAGCCACATATTCACTGGGAGGTCTGCTCACCAGTGCTTGAACACAGCAGCAGCTCCTCATCATTCCGCTCAGCAAAACCTGGATTTCATGGTTAAAAACTGTTTTTGCTTGCAGGATCAGCCCCTCAGCCCACAGCACCAAGGCTCGCCAGCACCGGAGCCACAGGGGTGCTTGCAGGGACACTGGCAGCTGTGGGGACTCTCTTGCCACAGGAACACAATGGCTTTGCAGGTGTCTGCTTCTCTGCCTGGGAGCACGAATCTCCCATGCTGAGAGAGAGAAATGGGTAAGACAGACACATTGTCTACAAGACCCCAGAGACCGCTTCATGGTTTTGTACTTCACACTTTCAGAGAGCAGAAAACTTTGTTTTTCTGAAAGAAATTATTTCATGGAATCACGGAATGGTTTGGGTTGGAAGGGACCTCAAAGCCCATCCAGTTCCACCCCCTGCCATGGGCAGGGACACCTCCCACTGGATCACGGGGTTCCAAGCACCATCCAACCTGGCCTTGAACACCTCCAGGGATGGGGCAGCCAACACTGCTCTGGACAACCTCACAGCAAAACATTTCTCCCCAGGAGCTCATCTCAATCTCCCCTCTTGCAGGTGAAAACCATTCCCTTTGTCCCGCCCCTGCACTCCCTGATCAAGAGCCCCTCCCAGCTTTCCTGTAGGCAATATTTCCTATGAACACCACAGACTCTGTGGCCCTGCAGCCCGACAGAGCTACGAGCACTCGCCTGCAGCCAGGAGGGAGGTTTTGAGGATGAAGGACCAGCTACGATTAAAATGCGAAGCACGGGAGCAGGCTGCAGTCTTCCTGCTGCCTCCCCCCAGATCCAGGGAGAGTTCACAAAATCACTATTTTGAAATCACCCCCCTTGCAAACCCAGCTTCTTCTATCAGATTTAAAACTGAGAGTATTTACTTTGCGACTCGCAGTCCCCTGGCAGCCCTGGCAGTTTTTCTTCTCCCTTGGGAATTTCCTCTGTGATCCAGTCAGCCAAATCAAATCCGCCTGCATCACGCAGGAAGCAGAAGGAGAGGCACAGCCATGCAATTTGCATTACCTTTGCACTTATGTAAGAGATTGACAGCCCGAACTAGGCCAGCATTTCATCCTCCAGTGCAGGGGATGCTCCTGGGAGGAAGGTGCCCCGAGGAGGAGCAAGGTCCATCTCATCACGCCTCCCACGCGGTGCTGAGGCATCGCCCCACGCTCTCTACGGCATCACAGCGTGTGGAGCGCGACGAGCAGCACCCAACCAGGCAGAGAGAGAGCTGCATGTGAAAATACTAAGCCTGGCACAACACAGCTTCCATTAAATAAAACCTCTGCATCACATGGGAGCTTCATCTGGCTGCTGGCTCTAAGAGTGGCCCTGCGCTGCAGCCAGCTCCCTCCTGCACCTCCTCCCAACCTGTGCCCAGCAGCACCTTCAGAGCAGCATCTCTTCAGGACCAGCAGATGTCCTCAACTAACGACATTGTCAGGAGGTATCACCACATAGAGGGAAAAAAAAAGCTTTGGATGTGGAGAGAGAGCAGCTCAGTGACATCAACGGAGGCGCTCGCTGCCATCCCCAGCCTCAAGGCTTGGAGGGAGCCCCAGCATTCTACACATGAAACCAGTGCTGCAGACCAGACAGGACAGGGACCACGCACACCACTGCCCTGTCCCCACAGCCCTCGGTGCCACCTCTGCACCCCTGGAACCAATGCCAGCCTGGAGAGGGCACAACAGCACGATTTAACACCCTAGTTTGGCTTTCAGAGAGGGTTTGTGCCTGAGGAAATCACTGTGGAGGTGCTAAGAGCATCCCGGGACAACTGCCAGCCTGCACAGAGGGGAATTACTGACAGAAACACTCAGGTGCCTTATCCAGGTGTAGCACCCCCATAGACATTGGCCAGGCTGGCAGCACCTGCTGAAGAGCCCCCAGAGATAAAACCTTCAGTGCAACCTGGCTGACATTGCTTTGGGTTTTGGTTTTGGGGTTGTTTCATTAACCAAAATTCTTGCAACCACTTTGAAAGCTGAGTTCCCTAAATGAGGCTGCTTTTGGTACAGGTGTTGTCCAAAGATTTAAGCCTCAAAGGTCTATGCTTTGAGTGAAAGAATTCTCACATGAAAATGTCTCTTCCTTTACACAGAGTTAATAGGAATGGCCCTAAAAAGGCATTTCTTTTCCAGTACTGATCTGCACAGAAGCTTTTTAGCAACAACTTGAAACACTTCAGCACCATGGAGTTCACACCTGGATGCCAATGCAGGGACTGCAGAGTCACACGCAGCCACATCCCTGATCAGGCTCTTTGCTGGTTCCCAGGTGAAGACCAAATCATCTCTTCCAGAATGCACTGGGATCCTGAATTCCCAGTGACACCAAGCCTTGTTCACACTTACACAGTGATCAAAAATACTTCAAAATACTTCAAACTGCTTCGCAGACAAATAACCCACGTGATATGGGTGCCCACCACCAGCTCTCCAGTGTTTTGAGACAACAAAGTAACACATTTAAACCAAAGGTACAGGCTAGTCTAGGTGGGAAAGGAGATTTGGAGAGCACCTAGGCCATCCCTGCTAAAAGCAGAGCTGACTTTCCTCTACACTTCCGGCAGCTTTAGGGTTCCTAAGACACCTCCTGGCTTCATACAATCATAGAATGGTTTGGGCTGGAAGGGACCTTAAAAATGACCCAGTTTCAACCCCCTGACAGAGTCAATGCTGTTGACTGCACTGCAGGAAAGTCACCTCCTTTACAAGTGACAGAGCATGGATGGGACCACCTTGATCCATGGTTCCCGTATGTCAGCCACAGGAATAACCCAGCATCACCAGTGGTTCCACCTTCCTTCCAGCTGATGGATTTAAGTCGTTTAGGAAATACGACTCAAGAAACAGAAAAGAGAACATAGGAAAGTGTCTTATAAAGGCACTTTCAATAAACATGTCTATTATTACTCAGAACTGTCTTTAACAGAACCTGGCCCACACAGCACACATAAGCCTGGAATGCCAGGTACAGCAAAGACACTGCACTAATGCTGGTGAAGAAATGCACAACCTGCTGCTGCCCTGGCCACTCAGGCAGAATCATTTCAGCAGGAGGAATTGTACAGATGCAAACAAGGAACACTGCTGAGAACGGCTCCTTTCCAGGCCACCAGCAGTGACATTCTCCTGGCCAGGGCAGAGCAAGCAAGGGAAGGAGCTCTCTGCACAGCTGGGGGTTTGCTTGGCAGGATTAGGCACTTGCACCCCCATCCCATTCACATTCCAAACAGCAGGTCCTGCGCTCAACACCCCTCTATTCCTCCCCATCCACTCTGAGGACCAGAGCTCTGCAACCCCAGCAGCACAGCAGGGGAGCAGGATGCTCTGACTGTGCAGCAGCTGCACTGTGTGACATCTTGGAGCTGCGCCACCCAAACCTACACGGCCTGATGGATTCCTCAGGGACAGACAGAGTAATACCCCCTTTCCAGCTGTCTGATGAATACACTAACCCTGCACTACAGATGAGGAAACCTGCCAGCCTGGGTCAGTCACTCCATCCTGTCACCTGCTGAGAGCCACTCGAGCAACCTCTTGTGACTCACACACGCAGGAGCTGTAGGTCATAACACAGTTATCCTTTAAGAGGAGTCATAAATATGCAAAAAGACTCTCTCTTGCTCTGTCAGGTGTAGCAGGGACTGCCAGGTGTCAGGTCCCACTGCCAACACCAGCAGTGTTCAGGCTCCCTCACCTGCACAGTCAGAGAGTGAGGGTCTTTTGGTGTCTGCACAGCAAACTGGAGACCAACAATCTCCCAGGGTAAATTCACAGCAGAGTTCATTTTGAGCACAGCCAAAGCAACAAACCAGAGACTCGGGTGCACTCCAAATCACAGCTTCTCAAAGTTGCAAAAAACAGATCCCAATCTGATCAGATCCCAATGTGACCCCCTGAACACAGCCAAGGCAGCTGAACAGCACAGCTCGGATTGGGTCCCACGCACCGCAGGGCCATGGGAAGGAGATACAGGGAGAAGGCAGAGAGAGAAATAAGAGTAGCAGGGGGAAGAGAAAAATAATCATCATCCTGTAGGCACGGCAGTTCCTCTGGAAAGTGTGGCCTTCAGGAGCACATGGTCCTGTGGTTCTCCTGCAGCACAGCCTCAGGCCGGTCCCACGGGGTGCTGGGTGCTCCTCTGTTTACAGGGCAAGCCCGTGCTCCAACAGTATAGGGGAGGAGAGTCTTGCTGGGCATGCACAGAAGCTCCTTCAGAAGCTTCTGGAACTGAGGTTGGGGCAGTCGAGTGAGGGATGGTGCACCTCCTCCCCCTGCTCTGTGGCAGCTCCACCCCACTTAGCCAGGAGGCACAGGAGAGCCCCTGAGGCAGCAATAGAGCTGCATCCAGACGGTGGGTGAGACACAGAATGTCTGGGACACAACAAACCCACAGCTCAGACCGTGTTCACAACTAGAACCGGTCTTTACAGCATGGTTAAGGCTTCCCTCACCCCATGTACCCATCACAGAGGGGATGCAACTCAGACACAGCTCCAGAGTGGCTTTGTGGTTTCAATTAAAAACTATTCACTAATCACTATAATCAATAATTAATGGGTTTGCACAGCTCTCAGGTGCTCGGTGCCGTTTCTTCAGTGCTCCACGTGCTCTGATGTGAGGATATATGAGCTGCTGCCTACATGTCCCTGCCCCAGCCAAGCCATTCCCTTCTCAACCTCCATCCCCTTGGATCTCCAAACCCAGAATGGTTTGAAGTAAACCGAAAGGACCGAAAAAGTTGCACACAGACTCAAATTACTGGAAGAATGTGCTTTGCCAGACAGGCTGAGGGCAGCAAATGGGAAACACTGCACCCTGGGGAAGCAGCAGCAATGTGTGTTCAAATGGACTGGTTGTTATCAACAGCACGTGGGGAATTCTCTCTCTTAACACAGAAGCACATGCATAGCTGTCCACAATTATAAAGACTGAAATATAGCCATAATCTATAGCCATAAGGTGAGATTTCCATCTTTATATGACATGAAAAATGTGCCAGGCACAGGTTTGCCCATAAACAAAATTGCTTTTTTTTCAGCTCTCCCTTTAATGTGAAATATCAATCTTTTTGTGGCTTTTATTACACAGAATTTAGCTTTTGTTTTTGACAGATGGCTCACATTCCATCTGAAGTGTGACTCTATATCATCCCCCTTATATACACATCAGAATTGCAGAACCTCTATTTTAAAAAGACAGTAATGAATGGCAAAACCCACCTGGTGAGGTGAGGGCGGTCAGCGAGAGCCCTCTTGGCTCTGGAGGTAAAAGTGAAAAGGTTTGTTGGCCCAGAGCCTCTCACTATGCTTTGTGTCTACATTACAACACCCAATCCCTCAGCAACCGGACCCTGCCCCGTCACAGCACCACAGAACCAAAGAGAAAGATTATGTGAAGTCAGGTCATGGGAGCTGGGTGGGGGGAGATGGCACAAATTTAAATTAGAAAGGGGCTCCAGGAAAGCTGGGGAGGGACTTTTTCCAATGGTCTGAAGTGGTGGGATGAGGGGGAACAGCTTTAAATTGGAAGGGGGAAGATTTAAATTGGACATCAGGAAGAAATCCTTCACACTGAGGGTGGGGAGGCCCTGGCCCAGGTTGCCCAGAGCAGTGGTGGCTGCCCCATCCCTGGAGGTGTTCAAGGCCAGGTTGGATGGGGCTTTGGAGCCCCCTGATCCAGTGGGAGGTGTCCCTGCCCATGGCTGGGGGTGGAACTGGATGGGCTTTGAGGTCCCTTCCAACCCAAACCATTCTGCGATTCTCGGATTTTCTACAATTTTTGCCAGTTTTATTGAAGTTTTCCAAATGCCACCTACATTTCAGATGAGAAACCCCCCTTCGGAGTGCAGAGGGCGTGGTGGTCCCATCAGATTTCTGGGGGACTGGAAGAAAGGTGCCAGTACCACCCAACCACCCCATCATACCATCATCCCCCCATCAGCCAGCCTGCCCGACCCCTCCTGTGTTAATCCCCACCCTCCCCCTAAGTCTACATTTGATGCATTTGAAACAATTTACTGAAACACAGCTGTATTTAATCTGCTGTGCTTTCAAACCCAGAAAGCAGTTATTTCATGAAAAGATATCTGTTAATCACATTTTCCATCCCACTTAATTTATCTGCCTCTTCAGTTACCCTTCCCTTCTTGCACCACTCACCACAGAGGTCAGATATTTGACTCAACATCTGCTTGGGTCTTGCTTCCCCCGAAAGGACCCGCAGGTGATGTGTCTCCTACACCTGGTCATGCTTCTTGGTACCATTTATTCTATTTCAGGCTTTCAACATCTGTCAGAATCAGCCATGTGTTCTGCTTTGCCATCTGCAGATGTGCTCAGGCCAGTCTGCACGAGAGACGCCGGCAGAAGGAATTCCAGAATGGTGTGGCTGGAAAGTCCCTCTGGAGCTCATCCAGTTCAACCCCTTTGATACAGCAGGGTCACCTCCAGCACTTGCACAGGTGCAAATCCAGGTGGCTTTGAAGATCTCCAGAGAAGGAGACCTCAGCCCCTCCCTGGGCAGCCCTTTCCAGGGCTCTGTCAACCACATAGGAAAGAAGCTTTGCCTCATGTTCAGGTGGAACTTCCCGGGCTCCAGTTTGTGCCCGGTGCCCCTTGTCCTGTCATTGGGCACCACTGAACAGGCCCCATCCTCCTGACCCTACCCATCAGATATTGATCAGCATTGATGGGATCCCCTCTCAGCCTCCTCTTCTCCAGGATAAACAGCCCCAGGGCCCTCAGCCGCTCCCACAACCCCTGTTCTCCAGCCCCTTCCCCAGCTCCGGTCCCTTCTCTGGACGCTCTCCAGCCCCTCAGTGTCCTTCTTGGAGTGAGGGGCCCAGAACTGACCCCAGCACTCGAGGTGTGGCCTCCCCAGTGCCCAGTGCAGGGGCACAATCCCTGTCCTGCTCCTGCTGCCCACACTGTGTCTGACACAGCCCAAGATGCCATTGGCCCTCTCGGCCCCCTGGGCCACTGCTGGCTCATGTTCAGCCCCTGCCAACCAACACCCCCAGGGCCTTCTCCTCCAGGCAGCTCTCCAGTCACTCTTCCCCAAGTCTGGAGCTGCTCGGGGTTGTTGTGTCCCAAGTGCAGGACTCGGCACTTGGCCTTGTTGTCCCTCATCCCACTGGTCTCAGCCCATGGCTCCAGCCTGGCCAGATCTCTTTGCAGCACCTCCCTTCTTCAAGCACTCCAGCACTACCACCCAGCTCGGTGTCATCCACAAACTTGCTAAGGACGCATTTGATCCTTTTGTCCAGAAAAATTTGAAAGACTTTACTAATGCCCCACCCTCCAACAACAAAAAATACCATCATTTAAGAAATCCCATGCAAGAAATGCTGCCCAGGAGAGCTTTGCCAGCCCCAAGGCGGCCGTGTCAGGAGGCAGTAAGACGTGTAGAGCAGAGGCTTTGTGGGGCATCAAGCTGACATAAATCACTGTCTTGAGGTTTATTGTTATTGAGGACAGACAAAATAAGGAATATAAATTTGCCAGGCTCAATCAATAAAATCTATTCAAGAGGATAGACAGGAATCAAAGATGCACCTCTCATCTACTCTTGTCATGTTTGTTCAGTAAAGCGCAGCAAAAACCCTTCCTGACGCATTGCAAAGCTCCAGAAATCCCTGTTCCAACACTTTGCTGCTGCAACGAGACATAATAAACTTTTATTACCAAATCAGAGCAACCTCTATAATCAGTCACAGAATTTATGATTTCCCAGGTACTGCACAAAAATAGCAAGTACATCTTAGGCTGTATTTAAAATAACAAAACAAATAGCTTTAAAAAAAAATTAGCATTTAAACCCTTTACACTCCTCACGCAACCTGAGGCAGCTACGCTGGAGAAAGTAAGTGTTCAGAACATAAATGGCTATGATGAATCCATCAAGAATGATTCATGCCTTTTTCGATTCAGAACCAAGTTCCAGTTCTCTAAATTAAAATAAAATAGCACTCATTTCACGTAGTTTGAGCTGTTTGCTTTTCCTACTGGCATGGTTGCCTGTGCAGGGCACTTTTCCACCTTTAAGTTGCTCTGTATTCATTATCCAGACAGGATGCTTGGTGTCACGGGCACCCAGCAAGGTCTTCTAAATCTCAGTAAGCACTTCCTAGAATCATGGAATGGTTTGGGTTGGAAGGGACCTCAGAGCCCGTCCAGTTCCACCCCCTCTGCCATGGGCAGGGACACCTCCCACTGGATCAGGGGGGCTCGTTTCCCACGGCGATGAGCCAGGTCGTGTCTCTCAGAGCATGGGGAAGGTGTCCAGAGCACAAAATGAGCTGTGACTGTGGATGCCACTCCTG
The DNA here is from genome assembly GCA_033558185.1 of Dromococcyx pavoninus. Lineage (NCBI taxonomy): Eukaryota > Metazoa > Chordata > Aves > Cuculiformes > Neomorphidae > Dromococcyx > Dromococcyx pavoninus. The sequence goes on from JAUMJL010000441.1 coordinate 1,065,283, forward strand.
CACTGACAGCAGGGCTGTGCTGGCCCATGACAGAGCACCCACGAAGGACGATGTGAGGCAGGGTACCACAGCCCTGCCCGCCAGGGTTACCTGGCCAAGGTGAGGTGGAAGTTTCTGTAATCTACAATTCACAATGAAAATTGAAGAATTTGAAGTCCAGGTGAAATAATAAAGTAGGTTTATGCTGGCAGGACTGGAGAAAACCACTCACCAATGCCCAAGTAGGAGGCATCACCCAAACCCAAACCCACGAACATCTTGTGCCCCACCTCATTGAGCTCTGGCAATCGAGTTACTGGTTGAGCATCTGCTTGAACTGGTTTATCCAGCTCCACCTGCAATAACAAAAACTGATACTTTTCACCACTTTGGTTGTTTTTCCAGTCATAATTTTTAAGTATTTGCATCATACTTGAGGACAAACAATTCCTTGGCCAAGTACTTACAGAAGGAAAAACCTGTGGCTGATGCAGATCAGGGAACCCTGCGGGGCAGCAGGTAGCACCAGCCACCAAGGAACCTGCTAGGGAGAAGGGTGCATGCTGGCAGGATCAGAGGTAGCTCTGGTGCCAGCACCCAGCCCTTCCCAGCAGTGTGGACCTGCATCTGGGCAGGGCTCTTCAGCCAAGCTCCTCAAAAAGGACTCCAAGATGGGCTAAGATGAGCTTCAGCCCCAGGACTGAGGTGACTTCCCAGGTACCTGCACAATGGATGGGGCACGGATAAATGCATTAAAGGTCATTCCATGGAAAATCCGAGGTTTCTTATGCCAAGGGAAGTTGTCTTTTCTGGTAGGGCTGTGGTGCAGTTTGGTGTGAGGGGCAGCATGAGCCTGGGGCTCTTCATCTCTGCTGTCTGATATCCACACTGTCAGAGCTGTCCCTACTGGGACACAGGGCAGGTGCTGTCAGACACCCCTGGACAGGCATCATCGCTCCCCTCTCAACACCATCCCAGCCCTCCAGCTCTGCCCTCAGCCAAAGGCAACCCCAGCAGCCAGGATCTGGGCTGACCCTGTCACAGACACATCTCCCACCCTACAGCCTGTGTTGGATCTGTTCTCCACATCAAAGCAGCACCAATGACTCCCACAGCTTCTCTCCAACTCCAGTCCCTACAAATCCACTTAGTGCTGCTGCAGCTTTCGCAGCACAGGCTTAGTGTGCACGCAGGGACCCTTATTTTCCCATCTGTAATTTACATTATTCTCTAACCCATTTAATCTATTTAGCAATTGTCTGAAAACGTAGTGCAGACAGTAATTTCCAGGCTATCCCATTATTCATTTCCTGAATGCTCACACCGTGGTTGCTCTATCTTTGCCCTTTGGCACACACAGAGGTTTTTCATAAAAAAGTGGAAATTATGACAATACTCTAAAAGTAATCCTCCTTAATATCCTGAGCCCCTGCTATCACTTCCTTTCCATATCCTTAGCACTTGGCCTAAAGTTAAGGACCTCAGATTTCAGCACACGTCACAACTATTTGGTTAAGTTTTATAAAAGTTACTGGGCTAATCCTTGGAAATTCCTTCCAGTGTTTAAAGGGGCTCCAGGAAAGCTGGGGAGGGGCTCTTGAAAGGGGGGAGATTGAAATGAGATCTTAGGGAGAAATATTTCACAATGAGGGTGGGGAGGCCCTGGCCCAGGTTGCCCAGAGCAGTGGTGGCTGCCCCATCCCTGGAGGTGTCCAAGGCCAGGTTGGATGGAGTATTGAGCCCCCTGATCCAGTGGGAGGTGTCCCTGCCCATGGCAGGGGGTGGAACCGGATGGGCTTTGAGGTCGAGACAGTGCTGGCAATGGGAGGATGGGAGAACTGCAGATGTTCCCCAGTACCAGCCACTGAGTCTTGGCAGATAGAATCACAGAATGGGTTGGAAAGGACCTCAAAGCCCATCCAGTTCCACTCCCCTGCCATGGGCAGGGACACCTCCCACTGGATCAGGGGGCTCAATACTCCATCCAACCTGGCCTTGAACACCTCCAGGGATGGGAATACTCTTCTGCAACTTCCCCAGACTGACTGGGGCTGCTCCATCACTCACACAGCCTTCCATTCCAATCCAGCCTCTTCAGGCAAATACAGAGACCAGAAACACGAGAAGGGATCAATCTCCACTGAATGCTTGAGGCATTTTTAGGCCACGAGAGACAAACTGACCCTACACAATGATGGAGCTGATGAGCAGAAACAGAAAGCTCCAAGAAGGTAGGGCTTCACCAAAACCACCTCAGTGCTTCCCCCTTAGTGACCTACAATTTGTTGATATCGTGACTGAAAGCAGCCCACACCAGCTGAGATACGAGTCTTTTCATATGGAGATTGATTTAGTTCTTCAATAAATCTGAACAAAGCCCTCATCACCCCGACTGCTGTGGAGAGGTAATTGAATTTCAGATCTGCATAGTGGACACCCAAGCAAAGGCTTTAGCAGAGAGAGGGAATCATTTCTAGATAAAAATGTAAATTATGTGGTGTGATCCTGAGTTTAATGAGTGGGACACACATTATGCAGAAAGAAGTTCTAGATTATCTTTGAATTCAAGAATATAGAATTGAAAAATCTATATTGAGATATTATTTGAAGAATGCTAACTCAGCCAGCTGGTGCCCTGAGTCTCTCTGCAGCAGCACCCAGCCCCGACCACTCACCCAGATTTGCTCTTTGAGGCAGGGAATAACACTTCTGCATGTATAAATTTACCCAAATCTTCCCCGCTGGCTTACCAGTTGTCTCCTCTCAATTGTTATTTCAATGCATCACCCACCTTTGAATCATTTCTTTCCTTAATGAAGGAGATGCATCTGCTTCCTTCTTAAACATTCAAACTCAATTTTCCTCCTGCACTTTCCCAATCAGTAATTCCAGCAGCTGTGGCAGCTCTCCAGCCTACAAACAAAATCAAACTGAATTTAAGAGGCACCTCCAAGAGCAGGAGCGTTACTGTGAGACAAGAAGGCCATGGCTCAGTAAGGGCTGTGGGACAGACCAGGATAAATCAGATTATCTGCTGTCCCATCCTGGTGAAAGACACCATCAGATGCTTTCTCTCCTCAGCAAAGTCTCCTCTTTGAACAGTTCAAGATTCAAAGCTGCCAAGTCAGTTGGGTGTCATTGAATCATTGAATCATCGGGGTGGAAAAGGCCTCCAAGATCATTCAGTCCAACGGTCCCAGTCCACTACTAAACCAGATCCCCAAGAAGCTCATCCACCCATCTTTTAAACCCCCCAGGGATGGAGACTCCACCATCTCCCTGGCAGCCTCTGGTGACCACAACAAGCAAGCACACGTGGCATCAGCAGCCAGAGCCTGTGGGGCCACCCTTGAGCATCACCTGTGCTCATAAACCAGTCAAATTTAATGTCACATGGGAAGTTTGATCAGCAAAAGCAGCACCCGAGCTTGCTGCGGTGACCTGTGGTAAACAAAGAGAATGTGGGAGCAAAATTCTCTGCTGAGAGCCGAGAAGTCAAAAAGACACCAAAAAGAAAAAAGCAACAGGATGCAGGAATCAGTCCAAGCTCTCAGGGTTCAGAGCAGGTGGTGTTTGCTCTGGTGCCAGAAGGATGGCTGCAGAGGATTTGTTCTGGCATCGTAGCTCCTGGTCTTATTACAGCTTGAAATCTCAAAAACTGATATTGCATTAGCTGGGTCTTCAAAATGAAGAGGAGATGCTCCTGTGACGTCGACCATCCCTCAGTGTCGGGGTTGAGCCCCACCCAGCCGCTCGCTCGCTCCCCCAGTGGAATCAGGAGAGGCTCCGTGGGGTAAAAGTGCTCGAGCTCGTGGGTTGAGATAAAGACAGTTTAACAAGTAAAGCCAAAACCACACACACAAGCAAAGCAAAGCAAGGAATTTATCCACTACTGCCCATCAGCAGAAAATTAACTATCCCAGCCCAGACCAGCACACATGGCATCACTCTCCGCCATGTCAGTTGTGTCTCGCTGTGTTTTCACGCTCCTCTTTTTATTTCTTTGCCTGTTTTTTCCCCTCTTAACAAACCTTTGTCTATAAGGCAATTAAATGCAAATTCATTCCCTTCGAGCTGTGGCACCAAAAGCAGGCAGGGCTCTCACTATTTGTACACAAAGCCTAGAACACATCTTCTAATTCTGAGCAGACAGCACGGTTACTGCAATCACCTCCTGCTTCAGGAGGAAGCCAAGCAAGAGCTGGTTGTCTGTTGAGAAATAAAGATACAGCTCTTCTGAGAGCCTATAACTCTTTTGGCACAGCGGTCTTGGTTCAGCACTGAGGTCAGGCTGCCAGCACAGCTCAGTCCAGTCCTTTTCTTCTTCAAAAGGCAGAGACATTCCTTTGTGAAGCTCCATCCGCAAAGAAAAGGGAGAAGGCATTTAATAAGAAGGCTCTATTTAACCCTTTGCATTTCTGATGCTTTAACTGGTCATGCATGTATTTCATAAAAGATTTTTAGGGTTTCCTGTGGAATTAATCAGTCAAACTCTGCAGGCTGAGACCACACCTATCTGTGTCCTTCCAGGGGAGGATGTTGGCCTCTGCTGTGAAGAGCTTCCACTTTCTAGGTGAGGCTCTTTCCCAAAATTAAGACAACATAGCTCAGCAAGGGCTGTCAAAACAGAAGGGAGAAGCAACAACCATGAAAAAGGCAATTTCATTCTCCACAGGGCAGTACACACTGTTTATCTCCCCAGTGTCAACCTTTGGAAGGGATGAGGGCAACCTGCAGAAGGGCAGCAAACACCTGGAGAAGAGTTTGCTGGAGGATGTAAGGAGTCTGAGCACATGTAAGAGAAAGCCCTGGGGATTAACTGTTCTGCACTCCAAGAGAGAAAGGCAGAACAGGGCAAAAAGAGATTTCAAGAGGAAAGTGAGGGGCAGCTCTTAGCAGTGAGGATTTAACCCCTGGAGAAAAGCTGCTCCCAGGCACTGAACTGGAACCCCTGGTGTCTGTGAACTCCTGTGTACACACAAATCCTGTACACCCAGAGAGGATTTGGGGCTTAACACTTGTGAGAATGATGCTATCTTTGTTTCAGTGTGCAAAACTTCAGTAATTCAGATTATGTTAACGTTATGCCTTGTTATTATAGATATTTTTCCAGTTTTATACTTGCCTGCAGGCAGTTTCTCAGTTTATGCTAATTTAGCTTGAAACCTTGACACAATATGTATGTGTTTCTGCATATATATCTATTTTTATCCAAAGAGCACACGGGGACACAACAGTGTACAAACCCAGTCAACAGTGAGGCTTAACATGATAAAAACTTGATGTGTGAACTTAATATTTTATTTTCCTTTTGCTGCAGCTTGCATAGGTTTAACTCTACTGATCTCCCACTCTCTTTTAAACTCCATTTTTCTACATTGTAAGGTTTCTCCTATGGGAGTCTCACATAAGGATACCCCAAGTTATGCAATATTGGCTGTTCCTGGCTCTGACAGTTTCAGAGTCAGTAAAATACCTACATTGCAAAAGAGAAAATGCAATCTTTCTCCTTCAAAGAAGGAGCAGCAGGAAAGAAATCACAAAGTCTGGGTTTCAGCAGGGCTCTCTCAGACCAGGCACGTGAATCTGGATACGGATTCTTGACCAAGGAGAACAGAGGATTCTTAAGTCATAGTTCAACAGGACTATTAATTAATTATTAATTCAATTAAGGAACTCAGGGAAGGGTTAATCTCTCTCCTGAATCTGATTATCTACAACCCAACCTGCGTTTCTTCGATGCGCCTGTCTCAGTTTCGTTACCTTCAGTGTAATTCAAACTCAAAACACACCAAGAGCCAAGATCTGGAGGAGCTGTGTGGTGCAGCATCCCCTGACCACTGCTGACCATGGTCTCTTCTAAAAGAGGTGGAAACCAGGTGTGTTCCCACCCATTTTCTGCCCCCAATGCTGCATTCCCGCATGCTCTTGAAGCGGAGCAGGGCAGGCTCTCCCATGGGTTTCCCTGTGCTGCATCACGATGCTCCCATCACCAACACAAATACTTCCCCTCACCCCACAGCACAGCAGATTTCCACATCCCACACGTCCGTGGGTCAACCCAGGCCAATCTGGGCAGAACCATTCAAAGTCACATCATCCACCACCATCCACCACTCTTCTCAGCTGTGCCCTGACTGTGCCAACAGTTTCTCCCACAGCAGGTGGATGGAAAGGGTGAGAATATGGGAAGAGGAGCTGGAAAAGAAAACCTTTGTGCCTAGAAACTACCTGGGTGGTTTCAGCAGTGAAAGAAAATGATTGCTACACCCCATAACAGTGTCACCCTGTCTCCACGTGCTCAGCAGCTGGTATGCATAGCAGCTAACTCAGCTGGAGACCCCCAGAGGGGACATCAGCCTGGAGAGAAGTGCTGTGGGGATAGCACTGGGCAATAGACACACACAAGCAAATCCATGGCCACTGGGTGGAAAACACAAGTGTTTCCATGTCACCAGGAACATAATGCGCTCTTTGACAAAACTCTTCACTTTGGCACCAGTGACACAAATCTCTACCTTTCACCACGCAAAGCACTGCAGCAGGACTGCCAATGGGCACCTTGCATCGAGTGTTCTTAGAGAAATTCCTGCTATAGATCCCAAAACATCAGTGCTATGAAGATCCCATGGCTGGAGGGTGTCATGAGAAGCAGGAAAAGCCTTCTGGGAGTCCACACGTGAAGTTTCTCCCATGGGGTGCAAGGATGCTGAGGTCACTCAGCCCAGGAGGACACAGATGGCTCTGCAGGAGGCCATGTGCTCCACAGCTTGGTGCACAGACTCCTTTCCATGCTGACTGAGGTGTCCTCACACACCATGGCTTGCGGTCCTGCACACCACTGACTGGGAGGTGCATTCACTTCCTTCTCTCCGGCTTTGGGGTCACTGAGCCTCATGAATTTTGGCCTGAGATGAGAATTCACTGATCATAGAGTGACCTGAGTTGGAAGGGACCCACAAGGCCCATCCAGTCCAACTCCTGTCTCTACACAGGACACTCCCAACACTCACCCCCTGTGACTGAGGGCATTGGCCAAATGCTTCTGGAATGCTGGCAGAGCAGGTGCCCTGACTGCTTCCCTGGGGAGCTGTTCCAGTGCTCCACCACCCGCTGGGGGAAGAACCTCTTCCTAATGGCCAATCTCCCCCTGACCTGGCACATCTTCCTGCCATTCCCTCCAGTCCTGTCCCAGGGCACCAGAGAGCAGAGCTCAGCCCCTCTTTCCCCTCCCTCCCTTGGGAGAAGGCACAAACAGCTCTGAGATCCCCTCTCAGGCTCCTCTTCTCCAGCTGAACAGACCAAGGGGCTTCAGCCTCTCCTCACACACTGCCCCTCCAGACCCTTCCCCAGCCTTTTTTTTCTTTTCCCCATTTATTACCTTCTGCCTTTCACCTTCGGCCCTTTTTTCATGTTGGCCAACAAAACCCATTTGACAATCCCTTAAATCAAGCACCAGATCTTTCCCCACCCCACGGGTTTCTTCTGCCTTGTAGTTCCTGCTCCTACCCACACACAACTGCCTTCGCTGACCAGACCAGCACGAGCCCAGCATCCAGCAGCCTCAATCCCCAAACCTCTTTATATCTTTGAGGCAATCCCTGCAGGTCAGACCACTCACTCTTGTCTTCACTAATAAACCAAGCACGCTGGCATCTCCCCAGCAGCTCATCATTGCTTTTCACCCTTAACACTGCGTTTCAGCTCCCCCTGGTTTATGCATTAACACTTCCCACGCTCAGTGCCAGCCCTTCAGTAGAGTACAGACCCTGTTTGAAAGACCATTTAGCTCCTCATCAGTCACACTCTTGAGTCTCTCACTACTTATTTGCAGCCTTCCTGTTTTTTAACTCTTTAACTTATGATAAAAGAGCCCTTCTTGGGAGCTCACACGGCGCTGGTGAGGCTGGCAGGAAAAGAGCAGTGGTATTTTCACCTCCCCATAGGCAAACAGGTCAGTGGGAGAAGGAGACACTGGTTGGGTGTCCAGCAGGAGGTTCTCTTTCCAGTGTTTGAAGGTCATCCCTTCCCATTTAGGGCCACAAAGCTGATCTGTCCAAGGACAGGCTGGGAGAGTTGGGGTTGTTCAACCTGGAGAAGGCTCTGATGAGACCTTAGAGCAGCCTCCCAGGACTGAAAGGGGCTCCAGGAAAGCTGGGAAGGGGCTCTTGATCAGGGAGTGCAGGGATGGGATGAGGAGGAATGGCTTTAAATTGGAAAGGGGAAGATTGAGGTTGGACATTAGGAAGGAATGTTCTCCTGTGAGGGCGTGGAGGCCCTGGCCCAGGCTGCCCAGAACAGTGGTGGTTGCCCCATCCCTGGAGGTGTTCAAGGCCAGGTTGGATGGGGCTTTGAGTCCCCTGATCCAGGGGGTGGAACTGGATGGGCTTTGAGGTTCCTTCCAACCCAAACCATTCCATGATTCCATGAAAAGATCAGCAAAGCCCTGTGCTTGGGGCACAGCCCTGTCCTTACCCAGGGTGTTCCAGAAGGTGCCCCTCATCCAGGGCAGCGACACCCGAACAATAACCTTGTGCCACAAATGCAGAGTGAGGACCACCCACACCCACGTGGCTGAGGCTGAGGAGGGCCCAGCACACTGTGAGGCTTCACCACACGTCATTAAATCTGCCAAAAAAAGCCAGGTATGTAAACAGCTAAATCAAAGATACACACACTTCTAAATGATTAAGCTGCACTGAGGAGAACTGGGATATTTTTAATTTATTTCAAAGATATTTACATGTATTTATATGCACCTTTGTCCTTTCTCCTTTCCCTACCAGGCTCTGCAGCTCCAAGCAATGTTTGATTTTATTTTTTAGTGATATGACATAATACTCTGGCTCAATAGTCTGTGGTTTGTTTTTTTTTAAAGTCATGTAATCCTCTCTGCTTAGCTTTTTAATTAAAAGAAAAAAATACCAAAGCAAATATTGAAGCTCAAAAAGGCTGGTGACTGCAGTGCCTCTTGGTATGAGTGGTGTTACCTGGGGACAAGGTAAGAAATTCTTCATAGCACTTGGGTTGTGATTTGAACCATTTCCCCTCCTGCCTAGTGCCCCCTTTCCCTTCTTTTTAGAACAAAAGGACTTGGGATAAAATTTTTAGAACATCTGAAAAATTAATCGTGGAGTCATTGGGTTGGAAAACACTTTTGAGATTGAGTCCAACCGTCCCTGTCCACTACTAAACCAGATCTCTGAGCACCTCATCCACCCATCTTTTAAACCCTTCTAGGGATGGGGACTCCACCCCCTCCCTGGCAGCTTCTGACCCTGCCCTGGGGCAACTTGAGGCCATTTCCTCTCATCCCATCCCCTGTCACTGGGGAGAAGAGACCAACCCCCACCTCCCCACAGCCTCCTCTCAGGCATTTGGAGACAGGGATGAGGTCTCCCCTCAGCCTCCTCTTCTCCAGGATAAACAGCCCCAGGGCCCTCAGCCGCTCCCACAACCCCTGTTCTCCAGCCCCTTCCCCAGCTCCGGTCCCTTCTCTGGATGCTCTCCAGCCCCTCAATGTCCTTCTTGGAGTGAGAGGCCCAGAACTTAACACATGATTCTGAAAAAAAAATTTTAAAATACAATATACACCTTCTAAGTCGTGGATCTGCTTTGCTTGACCACCTTCACAACTGCAGCCAACGCACAATTAAACTATCTCAGGCCAGAGCTACCTGTTCCTCCCTGCCCAGATGCCAAGGGGAGCAGCCGTGCCCTCTGGTGTCATTGACTGTCACGGGGGCACTGACCAGAGCGACCACACACAGACCCCAGCAGGACCAGGACCAGTGACCTGGCTCAAACCCCCAGCGCTCAGCACACCAACAGCCAACTCCTGCTCTCACAAAGCATTGGATAACATTTTGGGGGAAAGAGGTGGGAAAATAGGAAAAAAACAGGCAATCTCCTTCTTTCTCCCCCCTTAAACCATCAATCCAGCAGGAGGAATGCCAGGTCACTCCCGGGGTACAAGAAACATAGATTTATGTCCTTGTTCAACAGCAAGAAACACCAGTGGTGAAGACTTCTAATAAAAGACCTCTTCTGCAGCCAATGTGAAAATTTCATGGCTGTTCTGTTCTCTCTCTCTCACGGCAAATTACAGTTCTTTTTTTGAAATGCTATGAAACAAAACGTCGAAGTCTGGAACAGAGTTCAGAGACAACACATCAAGCTCAAATCACATTTAATTATAACCATTTTGTGCTGCTGCTCTTTGGATGCTCTGTAAATCTCAAACTGTTTTTAAAGCTCCTGTACCAGGCAGCAGGTTTCTGTGCCATCTGCTGCAGGTCACTCCTGTCCTACCTGTCTAAAATAAACCCTTGCTTCCCTGGAACATCTCTTTAAAAGAATACCCTAAAAATCCGCTGGGGAAATGCATCCTCTGGCAGTTTCTCATGCGCACCTTCAAGACCAGAGTTATAAAATACTTGTCATTAAGGAAATACTTAAAGCCAAGCACTCTTAATGCAGTGAAATCTGAAATGTTCCTGTTAAATGAATATAACATTAAAGCTGTAAAGCACATTTGGAGTTTTATAACAGCCATTATCTGTACAGACCTGAGGTCAGTGACCACACAGCATACAGGAAATGCCATGATACAAGTTATTCCATCTCATCCTTACCAGTAATGAAAAAGAAAATGCATAAAACTGGAAATTTATTTGCTCATTTCCATTACAAGGAACCTCTCTGTGAGCAAGGGGGCAGGAACCGTGTTGTGATACCGAGCGAGCCACAAGCAGAGAGTTCTCTGTGCCTACAAACAGGGCTCAAGTCCTCAGCTTGCAAAGCTGCCAGCCTTGGGGGGGTCTCTGTGAGGGTCTTCAGGCTCCTTTGGGGATCACGTTTGGGTTAGGAGTAGTAAGAATGGAACCCTGGCATGAGAAGTTGGGTCAGGAACGCTTGGTCTGACTGTGCTGGAGGAGAGCAAGGGGTCAGTGCTCAGCTGGCCCTGAGGGCCTAAAGTCTGGATATAAGGGAACAGGACTGGGCCACCTAGAAGGCCCACCTGGTCAGTTAATACAGATACAGGTTTAAATCTTCCCAGTATCCATATTCCAGTCATCTGGGCTTTATCCTCTTAAGATACATGGCATTACATCCACAATTTTCTCATTAAAGGCAGAACATTTCAGTTTTCTGCTCCCTAATTTGGGGTAAGACCTATGACCTTCAGACAGCATTGGCTCTCTGGGCCGTGCCAACACATCCCAGGCTACCCAAAATACAAATGGTATCACTCCTCCTGTTTCTCATAGGCTGGGAATTTCAAGCCTGATCTTCAGGCAGCTTTGCTTAAATAATGAGAACTTGGTCCTCAAGTTCAGCTGCACAACTGAAACTGTGACAGAAGTGGTAGGATGAGAGGAAAAGGCCTCTGAGAGTAGAGATCGATGTGGTACCAAACCAGGGCGTTAGGAGAGGGGCAAACACACAGCTGAGCTGGGTCTGGATCCCTGCAAGAGCAGCCTGCACGCTCTGTGCAAGGTGACAGGGCTGGAGAGCTCTGCAAGCCCAGAGGGCTGCTGGGCACGGGCAAAGGTGCCCATGCTGCCCCCAGCACATCCCCCTACTCACACCAGAGTGCTTTCCCTTCCAGTCAAGGATTGCCAGAATGGACATTAGAAAATGGCAGAAACTTAAAAAAAATGATATAGCATAGTTAATTATTGATAGTTCTGTCTGAGCTTGGTCTGCAGTCCCAAAAGTCAGCTCAGTTCCCTGAGTAAGGGGTGATAGACTGTCAGAGTCTAACAGCTTGGATTGGAGATGTTCTGCAACAGGATGGGTTGGGTGTGAAGGGACCTCAAAACCCATCCAGTTCCACCCCTGCCATGGGCAGGGACACCTCCCACTCGATCAGGGGGCTCCAAGCCCCATCCAACCTGGCCTTGAACACCTCCAGGGATGGGGCAGCCACCACTGCTCTGGGCAACCTGGGCCAGGGCCTTCCCACCCTCGTAGCAAAAGATCTCCCTAAGATCTCATCTCAATCTCCCCTCTTTCAGCTCAAAACCCTTCCCCCTCATCCTGTCCCTGCATTCCCTGATCCAGAGCCCCTCCCCAGCTTTCCTGGAGCCCCTTTCAGTCCTGGGAGGCTGCTCTAAGGTCTCCCCAGAGCCTTCTCTTCTCCAGGCTGAACAACCCCATCTCTCTCAGCCTGTCCTCACAGCAGAGGTTGCCCATTTGCCCATCCTCACATCTGGGATGAGTCTCTTGTCCCTGCAATGCGTGAAGTAGATTTTTTTTACCCAGGGTGATGTTCTCATTTTTCAGCAGAAGGACTGTTTTGACCGCTTGCCCTTCTGCTCTTGTGAGGAACAGCTCCAGGGAGAGGTAAGCAAACACCATTCCAAGGAAGTTACCTAAGTACAGCTCCAATTAAGATGCCAGTGATGCTGTGCACTCAGCACACAGTGACTGCACAGAGGCAGGGTTTGTTTGAGGCATTTTCTAAGTCTTGAAGTTTAAAACCCCCAACAGCTCTCGGCATTACTTGCTGTTTGTTTTCACATCACAGCTTTCCCAGTCTCCTTCCCCACCGCAGGGCCCAGAGACAAGTGAAAGCTTGGATGAACCAGTTACCAGCCCGGCTCCTGATATCAAAAGCCTTCTTTAAAGGCTGCTCCCCCACTGGGGATCCCTCATCCCAGCAGCTCTGATTTGCATCGAAACACAGGTAGCAAAAAAATTGCTGTAGCTGTCAACTTGCTAGAAACACCCAGCAGTGACAGAAAAGTTGTATCCTGTCCTACTTAGAATCATGGAATGGGTTGGAAGGGACCTCACAGCCCATCCAGTCCCACCCCCTGCCATGGGCAGGGACACCTCCCACTCGATCAGGGGGCTCAAAGCCCCATCCAACCTGACCTTGAACACCTCCAGGGATGGGGCAGCCACCACTGCTCTGGGCAACCTGGGCCAGGGCCTCCCCACCCTCACTGTGAAGAATTTCTTCCTAGTGTCTTCCTACTTTTGGATCTAAGAGCAGTGGGTGACAAAGAACAGCAAAGAAAGCTCGAACAGGGTCTCACAACCCCAGGTGATGCTCTGGCAGAGCTTGGAATGGGGAAATGGGCTCATGGGCACCCAGTGCCACAAGCAGGGGATCGTTGCCTCAGCACTACAGGGACTGCCCAGCTCCCTGAAGCCCTGGCACCACCACTGCTGCTGAGCAGTGTCTGGTGGAGGTGTTTCACTCCCAGTATTTTACAGCACTGAAGGAAGCAGGCCACTGGGAAAAACAAGTTATAATGAAACCCTTGCAACAAAACCAGCTGAATGAGAGTCCCAACAGCTTGGCTGGAGCCCCAGGTGATCCTCACAAAGCAGCACAGGCTGAGCACTCCACTAAGAAGGAGACACCAGCTGCAGGGAGGTCACCACACTGCAGCCACATCTCCAGCCAGGCTGCACCACAGCAGTAAAGGTACCCAAGACACCCCCCTCCATAGGGACTCCTGGACCTGCTCATTTGTTTCTTGAAAGGAGCTGTAGGACCAGGAATTTTAGGAAAAACACAACTGAAACACAACCAGGAAACAGCACCAGTCACAGAGAGACCAGGGAAGGGTTGGACCATCTCCTGTGAACGTTCTAAGTTATGAGCAAAGACACTGCTACGTGTTTTTACCAAGGCCAGCGGTTCCAAAAAGCTCAAAGCAAGACCTCCAGCAGGGCACACAAGTCCTGGAAGGTCTGCAGGCTCAAACCTCTTGACACCAGGAAAGCAGGTTTGGATGGGGGTTGGGTTTTGTTATTTAGCCATGATAAAAGTCCTACCAGCACAGGAAGCCACCTGGATCTTGTCCACATGCAAATCACTGCTACAGCCTGGAATGCCCAATACCAGGCTCATTCCTTCATCTTCCAACAAAACACCACTTCTCTCCAGCAACAGTTCTCCCGTGAGAGTCAGCAGCAGTGCTGAGGGGGCCCCAGGACCAGCAGCAGCCCTCTGTCACCCAGCTTCCACCAAGTTACTTGTGGCATCACAGAAGGGGGTCATTGTATCTTAGAAATCTAATCAGACTCCACAGAAGGATGCTGAGCTACAAACAGGCTCTTGTAGCAATGGCTCACAAAGAGGTGCCCAGTGTCCCAAGAGGTCTAAGTGGGGTTTTTCCACCAGTATCTTCTACTAATGGACACAAAGCTGTTCAAGCCATCAGTTGGACAAGTGAGAAACAAAAGGACCCAGAACCTATCAGTGCAACAAGGCTCAGAGAGAGAGCAGGGCAAGAGTGAGCTCGAGCAGGGGCTCCCAGAGAGATGAGAGAGGGGACCTCTGCATGGGAAAGGCACACAGACACTTTCAGATGCAAAACAGACCACAGACAAGTCACAAGGCTTTGAGAAGCCATCCATCCTCTCAGGGAGCACCAAAAGTAGTGCTGCTCCACAAGGGATGAAGAGCCAGGGGTTATGGTGACCAAAGCACAAGCAGAGCCCTCACCAACCTGGTGCATCCAGCAGCATTCCAGCCAGGGCAGCCTGGGGAGAGCAACAGCCATCTCGGAGAGCCTGCTTGTCCTCAAACAAGGTGAAGTGACCAGCCAGGGCTAGAATCCAGGGCAGCAGAACACACGGCAACCTTCAATGTGGATTTGGGCTCAGTCAGGAGAGTGGACGTGGCCTCAGCAATTATCCAGCCAGGAAGAGGATCCAGGCTGGAGTTTGAATGGGACTCTGATCCTGCCAGGGTGGGTGGGGCTGCAGGGTGGAGTGAGGCTCCAGGTGGAGCTGATGAGGGCGATGAGGCTCCAGGTGGAGCTGGCCAAGACAATTGGGAACTAAAAGGGCCACATACTATTGCCATGAGGCTTGGGGTTAGCATTGCTGCAATCAGCTGCATCCATCGTGCACCACATCAAGTAGAAACCTGGTGTGGGGTGGTGGGGAGCAAAGGCTGCTTCTCCTCAGCTTGCCTTTTCGAGGTCTTCCTGGCAGCAAACCCTTGGCTGTTGGATGCCCCTCCCTTCCCCTGGGGGGAGCAGCACTGGGGAGCACCACAACCACCACCACGGGACCATCCCTGAAGCCCCTGGGGATGAGTCCCTCCTGCCTGAGGTTTTACACCCAGCACTGCAGCAACAATGTGCAAGATTGGGGAGTCCTGGCTAGGCTGTCTCCCTGTCCCCTGAGCCTTGAGGGCAGAAGTCCCTCAGATATGAGAATGCTTCCCTTCCTTATGGAAATGAAAGAGGAATCCAGCAGCTGTTGTATTCTCCTGAGTTAATTCACCAAAAGGGCATTTCTCTTCACTTAGATACTGAGCTTGTGTCACAGCTTCCCCCAGAACCCTTCATTTCCAGCAGTGAATAACAAATGTGAGAGATCCAGGCACCTTGTAGTCAAAGTCAGAGATGAAGAACTTCTCAGTGGTGCTGGGAAAGAACATTTCAGAGCCAATATCAGAGATGCTGCTGCCTCAACGCCAAACTTCTGCTGCCCCTGGCTCGCTGCATCTTTGAGCCCTTTGAGATGGCCAGAGGGGGCTTCCCAGAGCAGGGCAGAGCCTGGTGAGGAGGTGGCAGTGGCACATCTGAGCCCAGAGGTCCATGCAGGGGTTGGCATGATGAGACAAGTGGTGAATTATCAGTCCTAAGGAGGCAGCACGAGAAGGGAGGGTTGGAGGGTCACCTGTGACTCCATGACTATTGCATCCCCAAACCTGTGAGCTCTGCATCCACCTCCTCCCTGGTGTGTGACAGAGTCCACACCTGGAAAAATTACCCTCAGCAATTACCCTTACCCAAGCTGAGTGTGGCAGTGGCCACACCAGAAGGACCTGGGCATCCAGAGGGACCTGGGCAGGCTGGAGAAGTGAGGCTGTGAGAACCTCATGGGGTTCACAAGGCCAAGGGCAAGTTCCTGCCCCTGGGTCAGGGCAATCCTCAATTTCCACACAGGATGAGGGACAAAGTGATTGGGAGCAGCCCCGGGGAGAATGGCTTGGGGTGCTGGGGGACAAAAAGCTGGACATGAGCCAACACTGTGCACTCCCAGCCCAGAACCCCCCCATGTGCTGGGCTGCACCCAGAGCAGTGGGAGCAGAGAGGAGGGAGGGGATTCTGCCCCTCTGCTCTGCTCTGGTGAGACCCCACCTGGAGCCCTGTGTCCAGTTCTGGAGTCCTGAGCACAGGAAGGACCTGGAGCTGTTGGAATGAGTCCAGAGGAGGCCACAGAGATGATCTGAGGGCTGGAGCCCCTCTGCTGTGAGGACAGACTGAGAGAGTTGGGGTTGTTCAGCCTGGAGAGGAGAAGGCTGTGAGGAGACCTTAGAGCAGCCTCCCAGGACTGAAAGGGGCTCCAGGAAAGCTGAGAAGGGGCTCTTGCTCTTGGAGTGCAGGGACAGGATGAGGGGGAAGGGTTTTGAGCTGAAATAGGGGAGATTGAGATGAGATCTTAGGGAGAAATGTTTTGCTGTGAGGGTGGGGAGGCCCTGGCCCAGGTTGCCCAGAGCAGTGGTGGCTGCCCCATCCCTGGAGGTGTTCAAGGCCAGGCTGGATGGGGCTCTGAGCCCCCTGATCCATGGCAGAGGGGTTGGGACTGGATGGGCTTTGATGTCCATGATTCCATGAAGTGCCCGGTGTGTTCTCACACAAACACAGCCCGACCGCTCCCTCTGATCCCTTTGTCACGAATTATCTGCCTTGTGCAGACAAAAAAAAGCGTGTGCATGCAAATGCTTCAATTCCTTAAACTCTAAAGCTATTGTACCATCAGCTCAGTGTTTCTGGAGCTGTGCATCCACCTAACGGCCAACACAGTGCCAGGATAAAAGAGGAAAACAAAAATAACTCAGTAGCTTCCAGCTAAAAGAAAAAATACATTATTCACTCCATTAATCAAAATCTGGGTCACTTGCTGAATACACATAATATTAAGGGAGACAAATTAAATTTTTCTCTTAATAAAAGCCACTATTTCAGAAACTTGTCTTTATGCTAGGGAGCTGGTCTGCGAAAATTTCAGTACCTTCAGCCAACTCCAGTGCATTGCTAAGAATTAAGCCTCTTGTTCTCCTTTTAATGTGGATGTAATGATAGGAAAAGCCTTTTAACTGGATGTGCCTGGTGTGGTGATGCTCTCCTAGAGATCATAGGATCACAGAATCACAGAATGACCCAAGCTGGAAGGGACCCACAAGGCCCATCCAGTCCAACTGCTGTCCCTGCACAGGACACTCCCAACACTCACCCCCTGTGACTGAGGGCATTGGCCAAATGCTTCTGGAATGCTGGCAGAGCAGGTGCCCTGACTGCTTCCCTGGGGAGCTGTTCCAGTGCTCCACCACCCGCTGGGGGAAGAACCTCTTCCCAATGGCCAATCTCCCCCTGCCCCGGCACATCTTCCTGCCATTCCCTCCAGTCCTGTCCCAGGGCACCAGAGAGCAGAGCTCAGCCCCTCTTTCCCCTCCCTCCCTTGTGAGAAGGCACAAACAGCTCTGAGATCCCCTCTCAGATGTAACAGGATGAAAAGCCCTGCAGAGCTGGCAGTGCCACCTGTGCCAGGTTGACGAGGCTGTTAAAGAGTCTGCATGGAGGAGCAACTCCATCCTTACCTTGGGTGGAAGTGCTGCCCTCATCCTGCACATCCTGTGGCAGAGACTGAGGTGATGGGGTGGGCAGGAGCAAAGCACCCCCTCAGTGCCTGGGGTTGTCCACAGCAGTCACGGGCATGGGCAGAAGCTGAGGGAGGTGGTGTCTTCCAGGCTGCTGAGATGTAGCTCAGTGCTCTGCAGCACCTTGGCAACAGCTCAGATTCCCCATGGCTGCCCCAGCAAACCTCCAGCATCCAAGTTACACACCAAGAGGGGCTCCAAGTGGACCTGACGCTCAGTCTTCTGGGGCTCAATGCTTTGATGTTGTCCCAGAATGACACATGAAATGGTCTAAGGCTGCAGGGACCAGGAGATGTGACCTTCAGACTGAGGGGAAGCAAAGCAGATCAACCTCTTGTTCTGCTCATGGAAAAGATCTCTTCCCATAAAGGGCAAAACTGTGCCCCCAGGTACCTGCCTGGGCCCAGCAGCTCCCTGGCCAAGTGAGTTTAACAGGCAGAAATCAAGAAATCATAGAACCACAGAATGGTTTGGGTTGGAAGGGACCTTAAAGCCCATCCAGTTCCACCCCCTGCCATGGGCAGGGACACCTCCCACTGGATCAGGGGCTCCAAACCCCATCCAACCTGGCCTTGAACACCTCCAGGGATGGGGCAGCCACCCCTGCTCTGGAAAACCTGGGCCAGGGCCTCCCCTCCCTCACAGGGAAATATTTCTCCCTAAGATCTCATCTCAATCTCCCCTATTTCAGCTCAAAACCCTTCCCCCTCGTCCTGTCCCTGCACTCCCTGATCCAGAGCCCCTCCCCAGCTTCCCTGGAGCCCCTTTCAGTCCTGGGAGGCTGCTCTAAGGTCTCCCCACAGCCTTGTCTTCTCCAGGCTGAACAACCCCAACTCTCTCAGCCTGTCCTCACAGCAGAGGGGCTCCAGCCCTCAGGCCACCTCTGTGGCCTCCTCTGGACTCACTCCAACAGCTCCATGTCTTTCCTGTGCTGAGGACTCCAGAACTGGACACAGGATCCAGGTGAGGTCTCTCCAGAGTGGAGCAGAGGAGCAGAATCCCCTCCCTCCTCTCTGGTCCCCCTGCTCTGGGTGCAGCCCAGGACACGGGGGGGTTCTTGGCTGGGAGCGCTCGCTGTTGGCTCATGTTAAAGAGTATACGAATGACTGGATGTTCATAAAGAAACAGCTCAACATGGATAACGTACAAAAGGTGAAGCAAAACCCCAGTCAGGCTCTCTGCCATCCAAGAATCCTTCCAAATGATTTTCTTTAATGAATTTGAAACATTACAACTCTTAATTAAATTTGCATTTCTTAGTATTCAAGCACTCTGCCAGAAGATGTTCAGCTGGGTCCTTCCACAGGAGCACAGAGAAGCTTCGTAAGTTTTCAGGACTTGTCTTCCTATTTTCGTTCTTAAAAGATGCTTTTTGTTCTTTGCTCTTTCAGATTTAGGCTCCAGGCACTCAGGTTTTGCAACTCGTGCAAGTTCTTCCATCAGAACTGACACAGTCTTAAAAAGAACAGCTATAATTCAAAGTTCCTTGTTTCCACTCAGCCCTTGTTTTTCTCAGCTCTCTCCTGGGCTGGCTGCACTTTTTATGCAGATGTGCTGTGATTATGCAAAAAGATCTAATTAGATTGATTGATACTGTCGTATCAACAAAACCCAGCCCTACTTTCAAATCCCCAGGACATATCGTGTGCCAGGCAGCAGCATCGTTTCAGGCTTTGTCTTTGGGGGCTCTGATTTGCATTCGTTATTGTGTCAGAAGCAGTGGTTGCTCCTCACACCACCTCGCTTAGAGGTGAGGCCACACCTCGAGTGCTGGGGTCAGTTCTGGGCCCCTCACTCCAAGAAGGACATTGAGGGGCTGGAGAGCGTCCAGAGAAGGGACCGGAGCTGGGGAAGGGGCTGGAGAACAGGGGTTGTGGGAGCGGCTGAGGGCCCTGGGGCTGTTTATCCTGGAGAAGAGGAGGCTGAGGGGAGACCTCATCCCTGTCTCCAACTGCCTGAGAGGAGGCTGTGGGGAGGTGGGGGTTGGTCTCTTCTCCCCAGTGACAGGGGATGGGATGAGAGGAAATGGCCTCAAGTTGCCCCAGGACAGGGTCAGATTGGACATCAGGAAACATTTCTTTCCTGACAGAGTGGGAAGCCCTGGCAGAGGCTCCCAGGGCAGTGATGGAATCTCCATCCCTGGAGGGGTTCAAAACGTGTCTGGGTGTGGCACGTGGGGACAGGGTTCAGCAGGCACAATGGGGTTGGGCTGGACAAGCTTTGGGGTCTTTTCCAACTTTAATGACTCCGTGATTCTTCAATTCTGTTCCCACAGGGTCCTCGGGACAGGTGAAGGAAAAGGACCAGCCAGTGCTGACAAATGTCCACTGGGAGTTAAGAGTGAGAGCTCTGGTTTCTGATGAGAACAGGAAACACAGAGGCCCAAAGAAATAAGAGGAATGAAATATAATCTAGTTTGGAAAGCTGCCCTGAGGAAATAAAGAGAATAAAGATAAATACATGACACATCGAGCCTTTAGCCATGTTCCCAGCATGAAGCACGAAGGAAAGCCCAAGGAAAAAGAGTAGGTAACCCTCTAGTTAAAAATGTGTGTTTCAAAACCATATTTCTTAGTACTTCCTATTATTGCTTCTTAATACCCTGGTGTGTTACCCCGTTTCTGCTATCCTGGTGTTGAAGATCACCCAACTCTTCCTCTGCTCAGGGGATGCTTCCCAGCTCATTGTTGCCCACACCTTCCCTTAGCTCATTTCTGATTGTCCTACCGGCATTGCTAATGAAAATATTAAATAAAACTGGTTCTTGCTCTTGTCTTTCAGCAAATCCACTGGTAACTCCCTCCAGCCTAGGGCTTCCACTATTGCTATTGTTTTTCATCTCTCCTCTAGGCAATTATTCATCTCCTTGGCCAGATTATGGCTTTTCATTATTACCCGTCCCCTCCAATTTAAGTGGTAATATCCCAGCTGGTACAGTAACAACTGCTTTGTTCCCTTAGTCCCTGTGTTTAACATAAACCATCCTTACTGAAAATAGAGATATTACATGCACTTTGCTTTGGCCAGTGTGCTATTTAATTACCTTTAATTTCTGCCCACTCTCAATATGCAGAATCTCCACTTATTTCTCTATTCCTTTTTAACCTTATGAACTCTTTATTTATATGAACATTTAGTGTCTGGAAGCATTTATCATTCCTCCCTACGTCTCCTGATGTTGGAGCTGCTGGATGTGGTGGTTGGTTCCTTTGTTCTTTCATTGAAGACTTATCCCTAATCCCTTTGAGGTGGATTTGCATTTGTTACCTTGAGATCCAATTCTGCATAGCTCATAAAATCATAGAATCATGGAATGGTTTGGGTTGGAAGGGAACTTCAAAGCCCATCCAGTTCCACCCTCTGCCACAGGCAGGGACACCTCCCACTGGATCAGGGGGCTCAAAGCTTCATCCAGCCTGGCCTTGAACAATTCTGGACTCAAAATAAATCAGGGATTTATGCATATTCATCTACTTGGGTTCTTCCAGCCACATGACCTCACTAATGAACTCTCTGAGCTTCTCAGTTTGTCCCTTTGGAATTCAAAGCTGGATGGAGAGCTCGGTCTCTTCGTTAGCAGTGCAGTTCCAACCCTCCTTCTTAATTCTTCCAAACACTGTAATTTAAACTGAAGTGACTCACGAGTGCTCAGTTCAGGGCTTTTTCTCAACAACACCAATTCTTTAATGTTCTCCTCCCTGCTTAGCCAAACACTCCACATGCCATTATCTCCTATCGATCAGCTGAGCTGCCAGGTCCATAAATCACTTGGCTGCCCTGCTCTCAGGAGTTATTGACTCTCCTTCATTGCTGCAGCTTCTTGTGTTCTATTTATCCATGGGAAGATAAAGTCTCTTCTACTGATTTGGTTCCCATTTACCCATAGGAAGGCGATAAACGTGCGTTGTTTCCACCCGCCCCCATACCCTCCCCGAGGCTCTGCTCTTTCTCCACAGAATCATTTCATCCACTTTTACTTCTTTTTTTTAACCTTGTCATCCAACCTCTTTTCTTTCGCCAGTGCTGTTAGTTATTATCATTTGATTATCCTATGTACCATGAAATGAGAGTAATACAACACCAATGGGAGATATCACAAGAGAGAATGGCAAAAAATAAAATGCTCCTTAAATATTTTGAAAAGAATATTCTAAATGGAGGGAGCAGAGGCTGTTGGCAACGCTCCTTTGAATTAATGCTGCTTAAATATGCCAAATTTGGCTTTGATCTTACTCATTCCAATCAGAAACGAAGCACAGCTTTCACTCTGTTGGCTTTTTTTTCTCCCTGAAAAAGATCAAAATGTGCTTTGTGTCCAGCAATCAAACATTTTCTTTCTGAACTCCTCAAAGTTCAATATTCCACTTGAAATGCAAGGGTGGGAAGCCTGTTAAATAGGAAGCACATTAACTGTGATTTATGCGGAGCTTAAGCATTGTGCGGTGGTGTATTAAAGTGATTTTGACTTATTTAAAGGTCTCTGGAAATTGAAAAGGCAGAGCAGTGCTGCCCCAGGAAGAGAGGTGACACACAGTTCAGAGCTTCCATCACACCAGGCTGGAGGATGTGTTTCTGGGGCTTAAAAACCTCAACAAAACAGAACACAGAGCACGTGATGCTGCTCTTCTTGCGTGCTAATTATCCACACTTTAATCAAGTACTAAGGGCTTTGTGCAACTATAAATACTAGAGTAGATATACAATATACATACTATAATATGTATATAATACAGATACTATATAGCACCTTTCATAAGGCAATGCTTTTATTAAGAATCCCACATGGATAAAGCTTTCCACCTATGCAGTTTTTCCCAGGCAGGAGCTGTGGCTCAGCTCAGCCTCAGAGCTATTGCTTGCGCTGGACTTTCTCTTTAGAAAACAACAAGTCGAGCCCTTTGTAGGTAGTTACAACATAAAATTGAGGAAGATTATTTTACCTTCCAGCTTCAAAGCCTGAATCACAGGGTGATTCATTCCCACTTCCTGCACAGCAGCATTCAGGGGCTGTAATTTGTCTTCTCTCCAGAGCCTCTTGATAAGCCGAGCTGAAGCGCGTGTGCTAAAGCATAACCGGGCTCCTTGTGAACACCACAGGAGATGGAGCACCTGCCTGGTTTATCAGGGGTTCATCCCAACACCTCCTGCAGCACCAGGAGAGTGCGTAGGGAGATAAGCACCGCATTTACCTGGGAATGCTTTATCCACAGTGATTGCTGCTGGGGATGGGGAAGATTCTCCGTGCTTGGCACTGCTCGTTCCCGGATGGCGGTGGCACAGCAGCACCTGTGAGGAGCTCAGATGCTCTCTCAGAGGAGCCTGAGTTACTCTGCAGGAAAATAGAGAACAAAAAAATCATAGATTTATAGAATGGTTTGGGTTGGAAGAGACCTTCAAGATCACTCATTCCAACCCCCTGTTCTCCTGATGCACCAGGCAGGGGAATTCCCTGGGGTGCTGGGCCTGCCTGGTTCCTGTTCCTCATCCTTGTGTTCCCACCCTGCTCTGCAGTGGAAACATGTCCAGTAGCTCCAGCTGCCCCAGATGACCCTTCCCACTTCCAGCAGGCAGCTCAGCACCCCGGGCCAGCTCTACATCCATCATCTGACACACTCAACAACGGGCATTTATTCTTTAATAAAGTTCAGCAAAAATGGTATTTGCTTTCTGTTCCGGTGTTTCATCTCGCTGTCGACTTTTATGGCATTCTCATAAAGCTTAAAAGCTCATCTTGTAGTGTAATCAAGCTAAAAAGTCATGTTATCAAAACAATGTGATTGCTCATGCAATATGTTAGAGGAGGTTTAAAAAAAACATATGTTCAGTTTGCTATAGAAGAGCAACAGGATGCTGTAAAGTTGATGCCTGTTGTTAAATCTGTCATAACCTATAATATTTTATTTAACTCCAAGTGAAACTCAGCTGACAAAAATACTTTATGCTTGCCTATTAATGTGAGTAACAGCCATGTGTCATCACTAATGCACGGAACAAATCATGTGGGCCAGCTGTTTAATAATAAATATATTTTATGCTGTATTTATCTTTCCATCCAGCCCAACAGCCTCATCTCGTGGAAAGGTTCTTCCCTTGCCTCGTTTGCACTGAACATTTGATGTCACTGCTAAATGTGTTCATTTCTGTTGAAGAGAAAAGAAATATTTCCCTAAGTTTATCCTGGTGTCAGAATGCAAACAAAAGGGATAAAACTTAAATGCAAAGCCCAGTGAGCCCCTTCCCTGGGCAGCCCAGGAGCAGCAGCTCTGCAACTCAAGCCAGGAGGCATCAAACTGCTCTCCCCTGGGCACAATGGGTCCTCCCAAGCTGAGTCACAACACAAAGCAGGCTGATTTTAACAACAAACTCCCCTCTTTTCCTAATTACATCACAAGTTGTTTTGCAGAGGTGCAAACCTTGCCGAAAAATTCCACTCTTTCCTCTTAGCCAGCTGCACCCACCAAAGGAGAAGACCCTGTCACAGGGGTGTTGTCTGGCCAGGCTTTTGGTGCCTGCCAAGGGGGATGTATGGCTGGTCAAGACCCTGGAACACTTCAAATGCTGGTTTATGGCATTGGACAAAGAAGA
The DNA here is from genome assembly GCA_033558185.1 of Dromococcyx pavoninus. Lineage (NCBI taxonomy): Eukaryota > Metazoa > Chordata > Aves > Cuculiformes > Neomorphidae > Dromococcyx > Dromococcyx pavoninus. The sequence continues at coordinate 1,089,485 of JAUMJL010000441.1, forward strand.
AGCAAAAGAAGACTTTTAGCCAGTGAAATGCTTCTGGATCAGTCATAGAATCATAGAATGTCCCGAGCTGGAAGGGACCCACAGGGACCATCACATCCAACTCCTGTCCCTGCACAGGAGACCCCCAACATTCACTCCGTGGGGTGTTGGCTGAATGCTTCTGGAATATTGTCAGGCTGTGACTGCTTCCCTTCGGAGCTGATCCAGTGCTCCACCACCCTCTGGGAGAAGAACCTTCTCCTGATGTACAATCTACCCCTGCCCTGGCACAGTACCTGAAGGGGGCTTCAGGAAAGCTGGGGAGGGGCTTTTTCCAAGGGCCTGAAGTGACAGGACAAGGAGGAACAGCTTTAAAGTGGAAGGCGGAAGATTTAGAGGAGACATGAGGAAGAAATTCTTCAGGATGAGGGTGTGGAGGCCCTGGCCCAGGTTGCCCAGAGCAGTGGTGGCTGCCCCATCCCTGGAGGTGTTCAAGGCCAGGTTGGATGGGGCTTGAAGCCCCCTGATCCAGTGGGAGGTGTCCCTGCCCATGGCAGTGGGGGTGGAACTGGATGGGCTTTGAGGTCCCTTCCAGCCCAAACCATTCTGTGATTCCATGATCTTCCTGCCATTCCCACTCATCAAACCACATAAATGTAAATTCCTACACCAGGGATAGCAGAGAAGCCTTTGCAATGCAGAGGGGAAGCAGATGTGCACCTGGTCTTGTGTTGACCCAATCTTCCCACCAAAACCCCTGTGTGAAGCATTAGCATCACCATCCCAGGTCAGCACAGAGCAGCCAACACACCCAGAGTGTTTCTGATGGAAACAGGAGGGGACTCAGCCACTGGAAAGAACCCCCCACTGGAAAGTCATGGTGAGGCTCCAGCTGAAACCCTTGATGACAACGGCTCTCTGAGAAGTTTGTGCAGGAGTCTGCCTGGGAAAGGAGATGAGAAGAACACGGGCTGTCTGTGCTGCCTCTCCCAGCAGTAAAAACAACAGGAAATGAGAACAGAAATCATTGTATTAAGCAGCCAATTTTGCCACAAAACTCAACTCGATGGGCGATGCAGTGAGTGACTCTCGGGTGTGGTGGACTGCGAGAAGAGGACTCCCACCTGAAGCTGTGCTGGAGATGTGCAGGCACAAAGAGAGGGGCAGCACCAGCAAAGCCTGTTTGGGAGCAGAGGAAGGTGGGTGGAGGACAGGCTGGCCTGGAGCAGCTGCAGGGGATGGAAGGGGAGGCTCTTGACAGATTCCCTTTATCTGCAGCAAGGAGAAGTACTTTTGCTCACAAATTTTCTTGCAGCGTGGAGTAGCACAAGGATTTCTTCTCCCTTTCTGCACTCTCCTTTCTCACCCATTGGTGTCTTTAGAATCATAGAATCATCTGATTGGAAAACACCTCTGAGATCATTGAGTCCAACCGTCCCCTGTCCACCACTAAACCAGATCCCTGAGAAACTCATCTGCCTGTCTTTTAAACCCCTCCAAGGATGGGGACTCCACCCCCTCCCTGGCAGCCTCTGACAGGGCCTGAGAACCCTTTTAGTGCAGAAGTTTTTCCTGATATCCTAATCCTTGGTCAGAGCTGTGCTGGTTCCTGCAGCCCCACCGCCTGGGGCTGTGCACACTCCCAGCTGGGATGCAGCTACGCAGGGAAGAGGAGCAGGAGGATCAGGCTGGGAACTGTGCTCACGTAACCTGTTTCTATACCTGGCTTTCAAGCCCCCTCTTGCTATTTTTGCCCAGAAATTTTCAGCAGAGGCTGCAGCAAAGCTGACCTCTGTGGAGGAACCGAGGGGCTGTGCACCCTGAGAGTTCCTTTGCCAGGGAGAATGAAGCTGGAAGGTGCCCGTGGAGCTGTGGATGAGTTCCCTGCTGTCAGCTGAGCTGAGGATGGGGGAACGGTGCCTTGGGGCTTGCAAGAGCTGCTTGTCACTGATGGGAGGTGAAAGGGGAGCTGATACCTGCCCTCACCTGTCAGAGCCTCCTAGGCTCAAGGAAGTCAAGCTGGCAGCTTCCACCTCTCCTTGGAAGCTGTGGAAAGGTCGCTGAGCTTCAGCTGCTCTGTCCTCTTCTGTGCCACCACAGCGAGGGAGCAGCAGATTCTGGGGTGCAAATGCAACCCGTGGATGTTTGCAGCAAAAAACTGGAGGGATTTGTGCCCATCTGAAGTGGAAGCAGTGGAGACCAGCACTGAGGGAACAACCAGGCATCTCCCCTCATCCCAGTGCGCGTTTGGCTCAGTGCTCACAGCACTGCAATTTCCCTGAGCAGCAGATCAGACACAACAACAGATTAATCCTGAAAGACACCAGGAGCTGAAAAGAGTGCTGTGTCCTGACCTCAAGGCCTGGTCTCTCAGCTCGAGCTGTATAATCCGAACACAACACTGTTCATTTATTGTTCTCCATGATATGGTGTGTAAAGTCGTACCAAAGTGTCTTCAGCAGGCTGTGACAGGGAAAAGCAGATGGAAGCCAGAGATGTGCTAATTAAGCTCGATAATAGAAATGTTAATTAAAAAACCCTGAAGAGGAAAGGACATTCTGTAATCTCCTAGTGCTCTCGAGTGAGGCAAAAATGTCCAGCTGGAAGAAATAAAGTTCTTGTAAAAAACATTTGGGAAAAGTTGGGCAGAACAGGCAGAGATGGGCTTTGCTCTGAGCCCTCCCCGAGGAGGGAGCAGGGCAGAAGGCAGGACCCATCCCTGGGGGTTAAAGCAGCTGTGTGACGGGACAATTTGAGGAGGAAAGCCATTTTATTGTGGCTCAACCTCATCCCTGCTGCTCCCTTATTCCCCCCGTGCTGCCAGTGACCATGGAGCAGCCTGGGAACTGCTCCAGATCTGAGCTTTGGGGTGGGGGGGAGGCTCTGGGGAGGCACTGGAAGAGCAACGTGCTCAGCGATGCTCAAAACTCCACTGGATGATTCCTGCACTGAAGCCACCTGGGTTCGGACTCTTGCTTCCAGGAAAAGAGTGAAAAATAAGGTAAAAGCTGAATAAACTCTCAGGTCATTATTGGTTTATAAATTAGATGGGAACTGTAGAGCAACAGTTCTGAGCCTCTGCTGCAGGCAGGGATCTCTCACTTCTCAGATGATTAAGCACTGCCCTTGCTGAGTGCAGGACTCAAGGTTGCCTGACCAAAAGAGGAGTCAAAGCCCTCTTATTTGGAAATTCCCTTATTGCTTTGAGTCATTCCCATCCTGGCCGTGTATCCTCTCCTCCCCTGCGGCCGCTCCCTGCCCACACAGTGCCCCTGGCACAGGTCCCTCTGCTCTGTCCTCACAAAGATCCTCAGGTAGGCTCAAACTCCCCAAAATACTAAACTAAGGCAGCAACATAATTTCAGTCCTGGTATTCCATCCAAAGTTCCAGTTTTCTTTTAAGGAATTCTAGAAATATTTCAGAAAGAATAAAATCTAAGAGGCTTTAGGGCCCACTTTTTTCACTGGGCACAGTCTGCCCAGTGATGTCCCAGCACACTGGGGTCCCCAGCCAGGAGACCTCGGCTGAAAAACCACCCTGCACAGTCTTCAGGCACAAACCTCTCTCTGAATCCAGGCCAGGTGCCTTTCAGGAGGAGACTTCAATCTTCATCTGCTCTGCTCTGGTGAGATCTTACCTGGAGGCCGATATCCAGCTCTGGAGTCCTCAGCACAGGAAGGAGATGGAGCTGTTGGAATGAGTCCAGAGGAGGCCATGGAGATGATCCAAGAGCTGGAGAACCTCTGCTGTGAGGACAGGCTGAGAGAGTTGGGGTTGTTCAGCCTGGAGAGGAGAAGGCTCTGGGGAGACCTTAGAGAAGCTTCCAAGTACTGAAAGGGGCTCCAGGAAAGCTGGGGAGGTGCTCTTGATCAGGGAGTGCAGGGACAGAATGAGGGGGAAGGGGTTTCAGCTGCAAGAGGGGAGATTGAGATGAGACCTTAGGAAGAAATATTTTCCTGTGAGGGTGGGAAGGCCCTGGCCCAGGTTTTCCAGAGCAGTGGTGGCTGCCCCATCCCTGGAGGTGTTCAAGACCAGTTTGGATGGGGCTTTGAGCCCCCTGATCCAGTGGGAGGTGTCCCTGCCCATGGCATGGGGTGGGACTGGATGGGCTTTGAGATCTCTTCCAACACAAACCATTCTGTGTTCCATGAAACACAAACCAGTGGGTGCCACTGGGAGCCGGGCGGTGCCGCCGTGACACCACGGCAATGGGTCCCACAAGGGCTGGGATCGTGACAGGACCCACCTGGATGCACTGAGGAGCCACAGCCAGGATCTCTGTGATGTTTGTTCTAAGCTAAACCCACCAAGAGCAGAGCTGCAGCCGGGCTCCCCAGGCAGGTTTGGAGGCCAGAGGAGATTGATGGCGTTTGCTGGGCAAATTAGTCAGCTCCGTCCAAGGCAGCCTGGTTATTGTGCTTATTAGCTGCAGCCAAGCTCCGAGCCAGCTGAGGAATATCAATTAGCAGGGAGGAGAGGGATTTCAAAGACCCTCTATAATTTATCTCTGAGTTGGATTAAATGGGGGAGCAGAAATTAGCTGAGTCAGCACGTCCCTGTATTAGCTTGGTGCCTCTCCAAGATAAATATCGAAACCTTTCCTGGGCTGCTTCGAAATGAGTTCAGCTGAAACCCAATTTAATGAAACCAAATTGTCAACAGGAATGTACTCACCAGGATAACCCTTTCATCCTGTGGTAATTGCAGGTAATTAAAGTGTGGTGCCTTGGATAGCAGAGGGGTCCCACTTGCAGAGCTGGGGAGGGGATGCTCTGGTGATGCTATTTGGTTGGGGGTTCCTCTGGATACAGAGCTGTCAACTCCTCGGTTCTGCCTCCACCCTGGCAGTCACAGGGCAGAGATGGGCTCCTTCCACCTGAATTTCCAGCCCTGCCTCATTTCATGGTTTAATGCTGCACTGGCAATTAGAAAAAACACACTTTTTTTTTCAGTAAGAAAGTGGTGGGGAAGATGCTGCAGAGGCTGCGGCTCCATCTGTTGTGGTGGGATTTCAAGCCTTCCAGCTTGCCTTTTCCATGTTTTCTCTTTCTTTGAGCCCACATCAGTGCACAAGAAGCTCCCCTGGTGACCGAGGACACAGAGGCTGTGCTCACCCTTCCTCCCTGCCCAGCCTCTGCCTCCCCTCTACCCCTCCTGCCCAGCAGCACCACTGCTCCTCTGTCCTGGTCACCCTCCATCTCCCACGCTGTTTGCTCATGCAGGTCAGAGATTGAGGAGCCAATGACATGTTCAGAAGACCACATCCAGCCCTCCCTCCCCACCCCTCTGCCTAAACCCCTCTCCCACCTGACTTAGCAAAGGAGGTGCTCTGTGAGTCAAGAACATTCAGTGCGTTCTGTAGTGTGGGAAAAACGCTGAACTTACAGTGCCCAAAGGAACAGGGATAACACAACCCCATCAACTTCCTTCAATTAATTCTCATGTAGCTTTTAAGAAAGCAACCAATCTTGATTTTTATTAATTTCCAGTGATAAGCAATCCATTACAACTCTTGTTAAGATGTTGTGGCACTTCACTGCCTGCAGTGATTTCCTGCTTCTCCTCTGGACTTGTCTTGTTTCAGCCTCATCACCTGCTCTCATTAGGCATTTGCTGCCCCGGTGGAAGCTCTGCACTGTTAGGAGGCACTGAGGCAAGGATCAGGCTTGTTCTTTCTTAACTCTTTCTCAAAGTACCCATCCTCTCCTCATAACTTCTTTGCCTCCTGCTGGCTCTGCTCTGAGCTGGTGTCTGTCCTGACTTTCCTGATATCAGAGCTGGACATCCCATATCAATGACAACAGCACAAGGTCACACAACCTCCATCCACTCGCTCCTCAGATGCTTCACTATTTTGTAGAAGAACATACTCATCACTAATTTCTGCTTCCAGTCACCAGAAGGCTTCTCCTTAGTGAGAAATGATTCACTGATATGGCTTTAAATTATATTTAGGTGCTATTTAGTGTTTCTCTCTTTCTTTAACGTTGTTGGTCTCCATGAGCAGACAAAGCCATCTCACCTAGGAGCACCCATCTGACTCTTTGTGTTGACACAAGTGCTCCAGTTTCTGCTTTTCCCCTTTGAAACTCTTCAGGCAGCCCAGAACTGCCCCCCTCTCTCCAGCTCAGCACCAACAGCCAGGGCAAAGCCAACGGACCAGGTGGTCCCTTAGATCAGCCCAGTGCTGAAGAAAGCTGCTCAGCAGACATCGCAGTCCCTTGAGAGGGGGTGTCTGTCCAGCACTCACAGTTGGTGATGTTTAATTTAAAACAGTCATTCTTGACTTCCTGCCCTCCAGGGAACGGTGTTTGTGTGGCTGAGCCCTTCTGTTTCAGGAGAGGAATTGAGAGGTAGGTGCCCCTGCTACTCAACCCCAGGTGAATTCAGAGAAGGGAGATTGCAGTGACCATAGGTCTGTCCTGCTCGTCTTGAAGGTGCCAAATGAGAACCTCTGCTCTCCCCTAGCACAGAACTCGATGAGCACTCGGTCAGTGTTACTGAATCACTGACAGACACCAGTCTACCTGCACCAGTCCCACCTACTTCAGACCACAGAGGGTCCTCCTCGTGCAGAATGCAGTTATCTCCTTTCCATGAGCATTAGGAGAAGCTTTTGGATTTCTCCCCTTGGTGAAAGCATCCTCTGAAAGTCTACCAAGGCTCTGCCAGCTTATCCTCCATGCTGCAGATTTACTGCTTTCTTCTTCCTCACTTTTTACCTTCTCTTTGTTGCAAGCAATATTCTAGAAGTTTCCACCAGTGGAGCACGCTCTGCTGAGAGGGACACCCTCATCCAAACTCTGGGGTGTGACTTGACTGCCATTAAACAACTGATGCATTTACCTACGGCTCCAAGGGTGGAAAGCACACAAAACACAGCTTTGGAAGAGACCACTGAGATGAGATTCACTGAACGGAGCAGACGTGGCCTGACCCGAGCCCCGGATGAGGTGGGGAACTGAAGGACCAGCAGTTCAAAGCAAGGCAGCTGCGTTGCTGCCAGGTCTCTGCCCCCACCAGGCAGCCCGAAGGAGCCGAGACGGTGCTGAGGATGCTCGGGCTCATAGATTCACACCTGGGCAAAAGGCAGGGCGCTCCTGATGTGCCCTCTGGGATGTCAGAGGGTAGGAATGACCCAGCCTCTGTCAGCAGGGCACACGGGCACCCACAATGTGCTCATAGACACGGGCTGGCAGCAGAAGACAGAAGTAAATGCTGCACCCTCGTGCTCTCTCCACTTCCCATTGGCGTCTCAGTGAGCAGCGCTGCTGCTGCCTGCTTAGCCCCATCTCCATGGCAACCGCCCAGGCTCAAATTAGCTAATGGCAGAGATAAGCTGGAGAATACTTAGGAAATTCTTATCAAACCTTACTGCCATTCCAGTTTGCTGCACCTCGCAGTGCAAAAACATCTCCCCGCTTGTGCAGAAATTACCTGAGGCTGCACTGCGAAGGGGTTTGGTTCTGGCTTGGCTGATTCCCCATAACAAAACTGAATGAATCATAAAAAATACAAAGTGCTCAGGGGCATGAAAAATGGAACTTTAATGTAGGTCATTATGAAAAGCCTCTCTTACCTCGAGAAGAGTGCATATTAAAATGAAAATATGTCTCCTCCTCAACTGCCTGTATCTCCCCACTAACCAGGCTGCGTTTCGTGCCTCGCACTGTTATAAGTGAAATAAGTGATTTGAAATGTTTCTTGTCGTTTATTGTTTGTCCTGTGGTCCCTGCAGACTCCAGCATCCCTTCTCTGGAGAGCATCTGGAAAAGGGGACGGAGCTGGGGAAGGGGCTGGAAAAAAGGGGTTGTGGGAGCGACTGAGGGAGCTGGGGCTGTTTATCCTGGAGAAGAGGAGGCTGAGGGGAGACCTCATCCCTGTCTCCAACTGCCTGAGAGGAGGCTGTGGTGAGAGGAAATGGCCTCAAGTAGCCCCAGGGCAGGGTCAGATTGGACATCAGGAAACATTTCTTCATGGAAAGGGTTCTCAGGCCCTCTCAGAGGCTGCCAGGGAGGGGGTGGAGTCCCCATCCTGGAGGGGTTTAAAAGATGGGTGGATGAAGTTCTCAGGGACAGGGTTTATTAGGTGGCCAGGGAGTGTTGGACTCGATGATCTCAGAGGATTTTCCAACCAGATGATTCTATGAAACATAACTTACAGAGTGGCTTTTGGGTTCACAGCCTATGTGAAGAAGAAGGCTCAGGCTTGCTGCCAGATGCTTGGCTCTTGACCCTGCCACCATCTCCTTGCTGGCTGTCTTTGACCACTGGGAGCCGAGGACCCGTGCTCTGCCACATCGCTCAGCAAATCAGCTGGAACCATTCTGGTGCTATTTTCCATTTTCCAAATATTGCTACTTGAAAGTCACAGAGTTTTCCTTCCTGTCTCTTTCAGCTGCTGGGTAGTTGCACCCTCCCAATGGCTGGTGAGCTTTCCTGGAAGCAGCTGTGATCATGCCTTGCATTGATGTCCTGTGCCATTGTTCCATTTAAGGCTCCGTCTCTCACTTGTGTGAAGTGAAACCCAGCAGCCCCAAAGCAGAGAAATCTGAAATCTATTTTCTATTTGCTGGTGCCTCGCTTAGTTTGATTTGTGCTTTGCTGAGGCAATTGGGAAGCAGTGATTTTCTCTGCCTTTGGAAAAGTTAGTGGGAAGCTACAGTGTAGGACAAGAGCGGGCAGCACACGCCAGCACCAGAGACCTGGAGAAGAATGTCTTTGGCCAGCGAGGTGGCTTCATGGTCTCTCTTCCAAATCAATCCTCTGCACACTCCAAAACCCCCAGATATATGAAAACAGAAGAAATTAAATATCTGTTCAAAGTCTGCAGTTTTCGGGAAGAGCCGTGACCTGACACTTCAAATTCCCTTCTGTGGAAGGAGGACGAGGGTTGTCTCCAGCTCCCACAATGGCCAACTTAGTGCTTTGCTTTGTTCATAGAAGTGACATCAGAAGAGGAAAAACACAGAAATGTCAAGGGCATGGAGCTGTTGGAGCGAGTCCAGAGGAGGCCATGGAGATGATCCAAGGGCTGGAGCCCCTCTGGTGTGAGGACAGGCTGAGAGAGTTGGGGTTGTTCAGCCTGGAAAGGAGAAGGCTGTGGGGAGACCTTAGAGCAGCCTCCCAGGACTGAAAGGGGCTCCAGGAAAGCTGGGGAGGGGCTCTTGATCAGGGAGTGCAGGGACAGGATGAGGGGGAAGGGTTTTAAATTGGAAGGGGGAAGGCTGAGATGAGATCTTAGAAGGAAATGTTTTCCTGTGAGGGTGGGGAGGCCCTGGCCCAGGTTTCCCAGAGCAGTGGTGGCTGCCCCATCCCTGGAGGTGTTCAAGGGCAGGCTGGATTGGGCTTGGAGCCCCCTGATCCAGTAGGAGGTGTCCCTGCCCATGGCAGGGGGGGTGGAACTGGATGGGCTTTGAGGTCCCTTCCAACCCAAACCGTTCCATGATTCCATGATAGGGATAATGGCCATGGGATGACACGAGAGCTTTGCTGAAGGTGTTGCCTGTGCCCAGGCTGCCCCTGCCCTGGAGCAGGGACACATGAGGATGCTCCCAGGGTTCAGCTGCAGCATCCAGACTGTCCCACCAAAACGCAGTGTGGGCAGCAAACAGTAGTCCTGGGCTCGGAGAGGAAGCTGACAACTGCTGCAAGCCTTTCGCAGGTGGGATGGGTCTCTCCATGGTGTGTGGGAATCACCAGCCCTGGCAGCTCCAGGGCTGGAAAAGTCACTCCCAGGGAGAAAAAGCACTGCTGAGGTATTTATTGCTGCTACAGCAAAAAAAAAGAAAGAAAGAAATGTTCAGTGCTATAGGATGCAGAGTAGAAAACAAGATTTTAAGCCTGAAAGCCGTCTTTTTGATGCTTTTTTATTTCGTAGAGAGTCTTTGTACTTCTGCAACTGACTGGGAACACGAGGGATGCTGGGGTGGTACAGAGGCCCCTCAGAGCACAGTGACCTGGGCAACAGTGGGTTGCTTTGAGCACATTTGTTAGGAATTTTAGAGCAGGTAAAAGAGAGAGCTTTCCTCTTTTTAGGCTTTGTTTCAGTGCTTTCACCTCTGGACTCACCTTTTTGCTCAGCAGCGTCACCGAAGCTGCGCCTGCTGGGGAACGGAAAGGGTGCCCAGGCTTAGGCTCCTGTGGAAAAGAAACTTCTTAAGTTGTTCCTTTTCTTTCCCCTTTGTGGTCTGCTGACCCTGAAAATGAAGGTGAGTGATGGCTTAGGGTGGCCTGTGCATCCCTGGCTGCTGTAAAGGAAATTGCCTTCTTGATCTGGGATAACAGATAGAAGAGGTTGGTGAGCAAAGGGTCAGGAAGGCCAATGCAGCACTGTTTACTGGGCTGCTGCAGCCTTTTAAAACCTGGCTCTGGCTTAAAAGGAGATTCCTATTTAATGTTTGCACTTAACTGTGGTGGATCCCCATTCCCTTCCTCTAGGCTGGAGAAGCCCAGGTTGGATGGGGCTCTGAGCTACCTGATTGTGTTGAAGATGTCCCTGCCCATGGCAGGGGGGTGGGACTGGGTGGCTTTCATGGTCCCTTCCAACCCAAACCACTCTACAAAAGGGTCACAAATATTCCACCACCAAAAATAAGGTGCAGAAATGTGAGCACAGACCTGGCCTGATCCCTGCAGCCCAGATGTTCCTCTTGCCTGGGGGTGCTGCTATGCTGAGGGGCTCTCAGCAAGGGGGTCTTGGGGTTGGTGGTCCCTTGCTGGAGTGTTTTCTTTGCCTTAAAAGACAGAATTTATTGCCTATAACTGAAAGAAGAATAGCAAGGAGGAGAGGTATATACATCATTTGTCCATCACACCTCTTTAAAACTCATTGTCTTCTCACTCACAATAAACAACCTGCAAAATTATGTGAAAATAAACTCCCATCACAGTAAAAAATGGATTTTTAGGTAGAGACAACTTCAAAGCAAGAAAAATAGAACACTGAGAAATAACTCAATATTCAGGATATCAGACCATCTCCATCAACCTGCACCACTAAATCAACTTGTCAATAGAAAATCTTGATTTAGTGGGGTTTTTTGCAGAAGTGCTGTGACTTCGTTATTGAAAATTCCCAGCAAATGAAGTCATACACGTGGGCAAATCAGCACCTTCTTCCAAAATATTTGCTCGGGGATTTAATTTGAAAGTGGAATAACTTATGACATTTATTATCCGATCATTGAATGAGAAGTTTAGACTTCAGTTAAATATTCAGTCATGTTTTAATATGGTGCTTTCACTGGTTTTGTACAGCAAAGCACATTTATTATTCACAGAATAAAGTTCATATATTGGAAAATAAGCACAGGAATGAGAAAGTGCAATATTGAAGAGCACTGGGTGTGTTTTAGCTCTACTGCAAGCTACTTTTGAGAATAATTACTCACTAAAATATTGTCTTTGGGAAAATCTTGTGAACTTGCAGCATACAGGGTAATCATGATGTTCTGTGATTTCCCCAGGCCCCCGTGATCACTCATGGCAAATGTCCAGCCAGCCTCCAGTGCTGAGCCACAGGCCCCAGCTGGAACATTTCATATATTCCCATGGGATCACATCATGGGATTGCTTTCATAAAAAGCTAAATGTCATCTTAAAATGAAATACAACCTTTTTCCCTCTTTTCCTGTTGGTAACTACTCTATAATTTATTTTCTGAAACTTCTACTTTCCAGCCTGAACTTATCCATGGAAATTTTAAATCCACTTGTCCTCGTCGCTTCCCTCCCTGGTGTCCGGCCCCCAATGTATCTCCCCAATGCAATTAGAGCCCCTTTCAGCTTTGCTCATTACTTAACACATCGTTTCCATCATAACCATCATCTTAGCCTCACATCAGGAGAGAAGATCTTTGTTTAAATGTGTTTTAGACTTTACTCTTACTGGGCATGAGTTGCAAATGCATCTTCTTCCACTCCTAGGTGACCCCACAGCTCACCAGCACTCGTTTGGATGGCTTCTTCAAGGCCAAGTTGGATGAGGCTTGGAGTCCACTGATCCAGTGGGAGGTGTCCCTGCCCACAGCAGGGGAGTGGAACTGGGTGGACTTTGAGATCCCTTCCAACCCAAACTGTTCTAAGATTCTATGATTCCATTCTATGATCCTACACCCACCATGCAGAACGGAGCCCGGCGCTCTCCGATATCCGTCTGTTGTCATGCAAACAGGCAAATAAATAAATAACTGAGGAGGGAACAAACTGTCCTCGCTCACATGGAGTTCATTGCTTCTGAGGGCAGATTGTGCCTCTCTGGGGCTCCTTCCTTTCACTTCTAACGAAACAAACTGAATCCCTCTGTGTTATCTGCAGAATCCATGTGTGTATAAAACAAAAAATAAAGCACAGGGATTCGGGCTGAGAGTATTTAAAATAGCAATCTGTGAGCATTTTACTGAAGTAAGCCTATGAAGAAAAACCTTCTCAAAGGAAAAAGTGTTACCATTGAAAATAAACTTCCCCAGTCAACAAATTCCTAGAGGCTCCCACTAAGAAAACGTCGGCACTGAGCATTAATGGAGACAAGGAGACCCCAGAAAAGGCTGGGGACAGAGGGGATGTTTCCCCTGTCAGCTTTCACAATGGAGTGTGGAACAGTGAAGCAACCCAAGCTCAAATTTCAAGTTTGTTCCAGTTCCCTTTGCTGTTGGAAAAGGCTTTGAGAAATTCTCTTGTGACCTGGGACAGGACTGGAGGGAATGGCAGGAAGATGTGCCAGGGCAGGGGGAGATTGGCCATTGGGAAGAGGTTCTTCCCCCAGCGGGTGGTGGAGCACTGGAACAGCTCCCCAGGGAAGCAGTCAGGGCACCTGCTCTGCCAGCATTCCAGAAGCATTTGGCCAATGCCCTCAGTCACAGGGTGAGTGTTGGGAGTGTCCTGTGCAGGGACAGGAGTTGGACTGGATGGTCCTTGTGGGTCCCTTCCGACTCAGGTCGATCTGTGATTCTGTGGCTCTAAGTTCATTTGTCTGTCTCGCATCACCTCACAAGGCACCCCCTGAGCACACCGGGGGTACAGTGTGTGTCACCCACCCTCCCACACAGCCAGAGAGCCCAGACTCTGCTGAGAATGCAGAAGATGTGGTTTTTGTGGCTTGTTGTTCAACGACCACCACCTCACCCAGCACCCTGGCAGCACCTTGGGAGCACCAGGGCACCGCTTGCACCTCCTCCTGCCCCTGAAGCTGCCACTGCTGCTGCAGGCACTGCAAGTAGTAACAGGTTTCGAGGATGTGGATCACTCTGCAGTCAGCTGAGACCTCCCTGGAATGCTGTGGAGCAACCAGCTGGGCTGGCACAGGTCCTCCTCGGCCTCAGTGGGGCACTTAAAAAATTGCTTCTTCAATTCCTCACAATAAAGCTTTTTTCCTCACAAGATGCCATGAGAATTAATTTCTTCTTGTCCATAAAGGGCTTTGAAGATGGAAATTGCTAAGTATTATAATTTGCATCACTTAATTACAGCAGGACTGAAATTTAAATTAGTCAGGCTTACCTTTCAGAGAAATTTCTAATAAGCTTGATATATTTTCTTCTCAGCCCTCTTCAGCTCAGCCCCTGCCTGCCCAACCCCCCAGGGGAGCAGGATTCGGCATCCTTCCCACCCTGTCCCTGCAATGCCAATTCCACTCCACCACTCAGGTTTAATGAGGTGTAACGAGTAAAGATGGATCAAAACAATCAGCAGATTCTCGGTGTCTTCAAAGCTAACGGCAGTTTGAAGGCTCATCAGCAAAGCAGATGTTCAGTTTGATCCACAAACTGCTGTGTGGCACTGTCTTAGCAAACCCAGCGCTCCGCGACGGCGAGGCCAGCACTCACAGCACGGGTGTCACCCAGGGAGGGAGAGAGAGCTGCCAGGTGCTGGCTGAGCACGCTGTGTTGGCTGTTGGTTCCCACACCGAGGGTGGAAAAATGCAGTGGAGGCACTGGCAGAAAGGTCCTTTTGCTGTACTGTGTGTTGCTGTGCCGCAGTCACATCCATCGGGAACCGGCGGAGAAGGCAGCAAGAGGGTGTTCCATTAATAGAGAATTGTATCATAGCAAATGATGAGGAGATTGGTATGATATGATATGATATGGGGGATTGGAACTAGATGATATTGGAGGTGTTCAAGGTCAGGTTGGATGAGGCTTTGAGACCTCAGTTCCAGTGGAAGGTGTCCCTGCCCATGGCAGGGGGTTGAAACTGGAGCTTTGAGGTCCCTTCCAACCCAAACCATTCCATGATTCAGTGTCTGCACCCTGGCGTGGGCACAAGGAGAAGAACTGGGAGGGAGTGTGTGCCCCCAGCCCACAGCAGAGTCTTGGCAGTGCCAGTTCCCCTGCAGGCAGCGAGGGGCTGGTTCCACCCCTCTCACACTCTGTATCTGCAATTCCACATCACTTGTATCTCTAAACAAAAATACCAGGTCGACTATTAAAGCTGAAATGAAGCATTATGAGAGCTTTGAGATTCATACAGTCGACGCCTCAAAAGAAATAGATGCCTCCATTATAATGAGAAAGAAAGAAAAACCTTTTCCAGAGCCCATTACAAAAAAAATATCATCATTAATGTCATCTGCTCTACAAAAAGTCTAATTTAGGGTTTATGACAAACATGACAAAACACTTCTAAGTATCATCCCTGAGACACGGCGATGGATTGAAGACACAGCCATAAGTAATGCAGTAAAATTCTGTTAATTAAGCATTTAATGTGTCAGAGCTGGGGAGCCGGCGTGGGGCTTCGCTGCAGCTCTATTTTTAGTGCTCACTGAGCTGAGTTCATCTGCCCACACTGGGGAATTATGGACTCGGAGTTAATTACGAATTTAGAAGCGCTACCTGAGAAAGAGGTTGTTATGCCGAGGGAACTGGTACAAGAAGTGGTTGCTTTTGCAAAGACTGGAATATTTTGTCTTAAGTAGAGTTGTTTTTCTGTAGAATTGGTTTTCTAACTAACTTCAGTTAAGTGATATCTAAGTGGCCATATTTTTTAAGTCAGACAGACAGTCACAGGCTGTTCCTCTGATATAGGATGTTTTTCTAAAATAGTGCTGTACCCAGATTGTTTTACTGTGGGTTTTTTTTGTGGTTTTTTTTTTTTTTACTTGTCTAAAATATGCAAGGTCAGAGAGCTGGCTGTGAAGCTCTAATTAGCAGAGACAGACTTGGCTGTGTTGAACTTCGTAATAAAATTAGTCCTTGGAAAGTAACAGAATATGCAGAGAGAATTTACACACCTGCATGGAAGTTGGATCTATATTCTGTCCCCAGCTCTCGTCTCGTTGTGCAGGATTGATGGAAATTATTCTCTCATGCTGCCCAGCGCTGAAATAAAGGATGATGCTTTCTGGAATCCCAAAACGAGTCCGAGAGTATTTATTTGCCAGCATTTTTGGTATCAGAAGGGTTAGCGAGGCTGACAGGGGAGAAATTTGCTGGGGCAAACACGCAGCTCCTCTGGAGACCCTCAGCCCCCCGGGTAGCTTTGCATCCTCTGCTCCCCCTGAAATGCAGCACCCACTCCTGGTGATCGGTCTGAATTGAAGGGGCAGCCCCGGGAAGAGCACGGGAAAGCGTCTTTCACCTCCTGACAGCCTTTTCATATAATCATAGAATCTTCCGGTTGGAAAAGGCCTTTGAGATTATCGAGTCCAACCCCACCCATCCTCCACTAAACCATGTTCCTTAAAAACTCATCTCCCCGTTTTGTAAACCCCTCCAGGGATGGTGACTCCACCCCCTCCTTGGGCAGCTGTTCCAGTGCCTGAGAACCCTTTTGGTGAAGAGATTCTTTCCAATAGCCAGTCTGAACCTCCCCTGGTGCAACTTGAGACGATTTCCCCTTGTCCTATCACCTGTCCCTTGAGAGAAGAGGCCAACACTCGCTCTGCCACAGCCCGTTCTCAGGCAGTTGTAGACAGGGATGAAGTCTCCCCTCAGCCTCCTCTTCTCCAGGCTGAACAGCCCCAGTTCCCTCAGCTGCTCCTCGTAGGATGGATGTTCAGACACATCAGCCTAACGAGGCTGCGCTGTCACAGCAAAGCACTGAATCCAACATCGGGGGAGCCTCCGCGTACGGGGGGGGGGAGGAAAGGCTATTTGTTAAACACAAAGAGTCACAAAGTAGTAGCGAAGAGTACCAAAAAATCCATTGGTTCCACTAATAGCTGCTGTGCAAATGCAAAGAGGAGAGTTTAAACACACTGCAATCGCATCCCAAGGCAGGAGCAGCACGGACTGCGCAGCCCCGGCACCGCGCAGGTGAGATCCGTCACCGCTCCCCGCGGGAACAGCCGAGCCACGCGTTACACGAGGCAAGAGGAGAAGAGGCACGTTATTCTAAAATGTGCTCAGGCTCCTCTGCCCTGCAGCGTTCAGGCAGTTCTTGATGAGAATAAATGGACGTCAGGGCACGACAGGGACCTCTCCACGTGCCTGAGCCCCAGGAATCCGGGATCAGGGATATCTGAAATTATCAATCTCAAGTCCCCCTTCATCCCATAGATCCTCCCGAACAGCCCCCCAAATCCTCAGAACCCCCCTCTAGAGACCCCCCACAGCCCTCCAGGACACCCCAAACCACCAGGACCCCTCAGTCTCCAGGACATCTCCAAACATCCAGAGCCCCCCCAAGAGCCCTCAGAAGCCTCCAGGACGTCCCTCGAGGTACTCAGAGCTCCTCCAAACCCTCAAAGCCCTCCCAAGCCCCTCAGGACACGCCAAAGCCCCAGAGCCCTCCCCCAAGTCCCCCATGATCCCATAGATCTCCCCAAATCCCCCACATCCCCCCCACCTCTGACAGAGATATCTGAAAATATCAACCCCCTGTAAGCTTCCAGCATTGTTGTTAGTTTCTGCTACCCAAAAATAAAGCCTGGGGGAAGGGTTCATCGCTGAGGCTCTGGGCTGGGACACTGGAAGCGGAGCCAGTTTCTGAGTCCACCAGATCCACCACAGGGCGTCAGGTAAGTCACCATTTCTCAGCCTCTCTCTGCCTGCAGGCCATGTTCACATCTTCCCAAGAAGGAGGTAAGTGGGTATTTATTATCTAATAATTGGACATACTCGTAATTACTGTGAGTTACAACCCTGGCAAGAAAAAAAAACCCCTCAAGCTCCGTGTAGGTGGGAAAGTAGAGCAATGTAACTGTCTGCTCACCTGTGAAAGATGTCTTCACCTTCCCATCACCCGCAGAAGCCACTTGCTTTGTGGAGCAGAGTTCCATCACCAGGAGCTTGGGTCAGTAAAAAAGGCTGCCCTGGAGGTGGTTAAAAGGTGGGTGGATGAGTTTCTTAGGGGCATGGTTTAGGAAGGGGACAGGTACAGTTGGACTTGATGCTCTCAGAGGTCTTTTCCAACCCAATGATTCTATGATTTATTCCAAAAGGAAACAGCACCGGTGAGGGTGACCACCACAAACACATGAGCACACACTCTGTCCCGTTGCCAAAAGCCAAGACCTTTCCTAGAACCATAATTGCAAATACTTTAATAAAGCAGCCCTCTGACTGCACTTGAGTTTTATGTTGTCTCTCACAAGGCAGGTTCTCCCCAGGTAGCCAGGAGCTGTGCTGATGCCCCCAACCTCCTGAACCAGCCCCTTCCAGCAGAAGGGGGGGGGATGTCCACCCCAGGCACGCAGGTGACAGGAACCCAACATTGAGGGCAGCTGCACACAAAGTTAAAACTCTGAAGACAGTTGAAGCTATCTTTGAACTTTGATCACAGCAACTACATCGTGGCAACACGGTGACACATAATTTATTACTTGCCAAACGCTTTGATGTGCTGCTAATAAAATATGTTTGATAACAGCTTTTCATTCTTAAGGAGCTCAGAGCCTCTTGCAGCAGAAACCACAACTAGTCATTTATTCAAGACCAAAATGTATTCAAAAGCATTCACGGTGTGTATTGAACAGTCTGTTTGTGCCTGATACTCCAGGAAAACTGCTGAAGAACACTTTATCCCCATGTGAAGATCTCCTTTGTGATGCTGACGGTGGCAGCCAGGGCTCGGGTTATCTGCACCTGCTTGACAGCCGGGACAAAAGAGTTTAAAGAAGCAGTTTTAACTTTCCAGCTTTTTCTGAATCCACAATGTGATTTCTCAGTGAAGTTTTTTTTCCTTTGGAAAGTCTTCTGCAGCTTTTCAGGCAGGTGGCCCCACTCCCTGCTCATGGCCCCAGGCGAGCATCCCTGGAGGGATGTGGTCCCTGGTGGTGGGAGCTGGCTTCTGCCCCACCACACTGCAGCAACGTGGCCACCTCAGCAAAGCAGGCTCGCAGTGCCTGAGCAAACCAGGCCACTCTGGCTCTCCTCTAGGTCTGCAAATCATGGAATCTTTAAGGTTGGAAAAGTCCTCTTAGCTCATCCAGTCCAACCATCCCCACGGTGCCTGCTGAACCATGCCCTGAAGCACCACGTCCACACGTTTCTTGAACCCCTCCAGAGCTGGAGACTCCCCCGCTGCCTTGGGCAGCCTCTGCCAGGGCTTCACCACTCTGTCAGTGAGGAAATGTTTCCTGATATCCAAGCTAAAAATGTCACTGGGGTTCCTCCCCAGGACGATCCTTTCACCAACAGCTCACCTTGTGGAGCTCAGGGATTCCCTGCTGCAGGACACTGCTCCCCAGCTCGTGCCACGCGGTCAGTAGGGCCAGACCTCTTGGTTTCAGGAGGCTTTGCAACACCTGCCTTTCACTTCAGGGGTTCTCTATCAGGCCCACAGCTGGTCCAGGGCTTCACAACCAGCAGCAGATGCAGACTTGGCTTGCAAGGCTCAGGTCCTGAAGAGACGTTTGCCTCTAGGGAGCAGCAGGTAGGAGCCTCCCTATAGTGTAATTACTCATGCTAATGCTACAGATAAATACCCTTTAAAATTATTTAACAAAAGCACATGGAGGCTTTCCAGCTGCAGAATGACACTTGGCTGAAATCATGAGCAGCATAAGGAGAGGGATTTACGTCTGCCCAGTCAAAGGGGGCAGGATGCCAGGCGCAGTTTTAAATCTTGTCCCCCCATGAACACAGCTCAGGAGCTGGTGCCAGGAGGGCAGCACAGAGAAAGGGCTCCTCAGACCACTGCCCTGCACATGGGGTAACCCAAGACAAGCAAAGGGTGCCCACAAACAGCCTCTCTCCAGCTTTCCTGGAGCTCCTTCAGGCACTGGAAAGCCACTATGAGGTTCCCCAGGAGCTTTCTGTTCTCCAGGCTGAACAAGCCCAGCTCTCTCAGCCTGTCCTTCTCCAGCCTTCCAAGGGGCACCTTTCCATTCTCCTGCTCCCACAGCCATCGCAGGTGAACCAAGGTCTTTCCCTACACAGTAATTTTGGATCTGTGGGTGTGTGGCAGGATCTTGCATTCGATCTGCATTCAGAAATAAGGGGGGAGGGAAGTAATTCCCACTGTCGCTTCTGGGCTGTTTGCCTTTCATGATATTTCAGACATCAGAATTCCTTCCTTCCCCCTCCTCCCACCACACACAGGGATTGATTTCTCCCTTCCATCCAGGGAAGTTCAAAGGTAGCTAATGAAGGGACCCCTGCGCTGCGCGAGCAGTCAGCTCGGTGGGGGAGGAACTGCAGGAGCCAGGCAAATTGGCAAAAGCTGGGTGCCTCTCTATTATATCTTCAGTGCCAATTACAGCAAACAACCATAAAACCTTGCTCTGCAAAACAAGTTGTTCTTTTGCTACAAATATGGGGAGATTTGGCTTGCAGTTTAATGAGCTGTGTTTTCCAAGGAAGCACAGAGAGAGCATTCCCATTCCCTTGAACATCCTGCAAAGGTAACAGAGAAAACCAGTAACAGTTGCTCCACCAAAATAGTGATAAATTCCTATTTGGTAATTTGAATTGTTTTAATATAAATCGATTTAATTTAAATTGATAAGACAGGGGGGAATGATATTAAGCTGAAAGAGAAGAGACTTAGACGAGATCTTAGGAAGAAATTCTTCACAACAAGGGTGGGGAGGCCTTGGCCCAGGTTGCCCAGAGCAGTGGTGGCTGCCCCATCCCTGGAGGTGTTCAAGGCCAGGTTGGATGGGGCTCTGAGCCCCCTGATCCAGTGGGAGGTGTCCCTGCCCATGGCAGGGGAGTTGGAACTGGATGGGCTTTGAGGTCCCTTCCCACCCAAACCATTCTGTGATTCTGTGGTTCCTCCCCACTGTGAGACCTCAGTTAACATTTTGGGCTTTGAGGTCCCTTCTGACCTAAAGCATCCCATGATTCTATGAAATAAATGCCACAGACCAGTCACATGCCCACTTTACCTTCTTTGTGCCCACAAAATTATTTCCACATATAAATATAAGACCTACAGACTCAAACAACCCTCCCTTTGGCTCTCCCTCTCCGAGGACATCTAAATTTCACCTCATCCCTCAGCCACAGCACTCTGCAAGCATTCCCTCCATCTCCCACATTCCCTCCATCTCCCACATTCCCTCCATCTCCCACATTCCCTCCATCTCCCACATTCCCTCCATCTCCCACATTCCCTCCATCTCCCACATTCCCTCCATCTCCCACATTCCCTCCATCTCCCACATTCCCTCCATCTCCCACATTCCCTCCATCTCCCACATTCCCTCCATCTCCCACATTCCAGTCCTACTCTTTCCCCCTCTCCAAAATACAGAGCAGCTCCACAGCTGGAGATCTGAAGGAAGGGAAACTTCATTCCTCCACTCTTCCTCATCCCAGTTTCTCCTGCTTCTTCCTCCATGTTCCATCCTCTGCCAAATGCTTTGCCCATACCTGCTGGGTTAAACTCATCCCTGAAAATAGAAATATTCTCCACATTGATTTTCTTGCAGGCCACAACCAACCCACACCTTAAGTCCCTTTTCCACAGGGCTTCATTTCCCAGCTGCCTCTCCACACCTCCTGCCACACCGCGCTCTTCAGGTCCCACCAAGACACCTCTTCCTGAGCTCAGTTAAGCTAAAGAAGGAACACAGAGTTTCAAACACCCACTATCATGGCAGATATATTTAATAAAACAAGCAACCCTCCCAAAACACAGACATGCTGCATTTTCAGAAAAAGCTAGATTTTCAAAAAGCCATTCTAAAATGGTAATTTCATACCATTCCAACCATACAGAATCATTTAAACTCTGCTCTCCTCACTAACCTGAGAGGCTACAAGCAGAATTTCTAATGCAAGGTTCTGAAATCTGAATATTTATTGTTTTTCATCCATGCCAACATCAGCACTCAGTTCCCAGCCAGTTTCAAACAGCCAGCTCACGCTCTCACCAGCAGAAGCAGCTCCTCCTGCATCAGAAGTAGCCCGGTGCTCTGCTCGTGAGTTTGGAGCAAGCTACGGTGAGCACCTCTTCTCATTTGCTTTAGGATCACAGCTCAGGTGCAGATGACTGTGAAAGATGCTTAGAAAACACAGGGTGTTTTCAGATGGCGTCAGCAGGAATAGGCAGGAAGAGAGTTCCCCATCTGGGATGTTTCATGGCTGTTGACACGGTGCATCCTCCTCTCTTTTGTAGAAATCTTATTAATTGGCTCTGCCACTCTCACTCCCAATTCAACTTCAGCTGGAGAACCTGCCTGAGATTCCAGCTGCAAGAGGGTCCTCCAAATCCCAGTCTGATGCATTGCCAATTCATGTGTTCCAACTGCCAGCTGCAAAGGATTAATCCCATGGATGCTTCCATCCATCCTT
The DNA here is from genome assembly GCA_033558185.1 of Dromococcyx pavoninus. Classification (NCBI taxonomy): domain Eukaryota; kingdom Metazoa; phylum Chordata; class Aves; order Cuculiformes; family Neomorphidae; genus Dromococcyx; species Dromococcyx pavoninus. The sequence continues at coordinate 1,111,146 of JAUMJL010000441.1, forward strand.
CTTTAATTGGTTGAGCCTGACCTCCTTGCTTTGAATGTCAATAACTGGGAAACATCCCAACCACCTCCAGGAGAAAGGGCTCCCTGTAGGGTAGAATCAGGGACTCATTTGGTTGGAAAAGACCTTTGAGATCTCTCTAGAGATCCTCATTTTGGAAATAATGAAGTTTAAGAGTCTCAGCCAATGAACAGCCTGGAATTTGGCTCATTTACCTTTCCATTATGGTCACATCACCTTTCATAACGCAAAACAGCTGTGACCAGGCAGTGCCAGACCTCTTCCCTGGCCACCAGGAGTGGCCACTACAGCCACCAGTCCAGTGCAGCCCCAGGGAGCAGCCACTGGCAGCATTTGGGAACATCACCAATTTGCATCTTTTTGTTCATTGGCTGAGACTCTTAAAAGTTCATTATTTCCATACTGAGGATCTCCAGAAAGATCTCAAAGCTCTTCTCCAAGAGCGTTGTCCAACACCGTGGAGATCTCCATGAGCACTTGCCCCTTCAGCATCTGCACAGGTGAGTTGGTGGTTTCCATCCTGGATCGAGGGTTGGGAACACAGGAAAGGCTGGAAAATGGTGAACGTTCAAGCAGCCAATGTCTGCTCAGCTGAGGACCTGACCAAATCCTTGTGATGCTTCCCATCTCCCCAAAAACCATGAACCCTCTGCACTTTCAGTGTTACCATAAACTCCTTGGGAATATCATCCTGCACCAATATTTTGGGGAATGAGTGAGCCACATCCTGCTCAGGCACCGTCAGTGTTTGAAGGCCAACATGATTTTATGGGACACGGGTCAAGGCAGTGGTTCCCAGACACAAATGGGTCCCACATAACCTCATTAATTGGTCAATAACTGGTAGAAACTGCCTTGTAAACAGAGCTTTTGGCTTGAAGCTGGAGGATAAAGGTACAGCAGTGGCACATTCTGGCTTATCTGCAAGATTGGCAGTAAAATAGGGAGTCTGGGAGCCCTCATTAAGAAATACTTTTGTCTTTTACACCTATGATGTCTATTTTAGATTTGTCTATATTTCTAGTTACTTTCATGTCATGCTCCATATTTCCAACACTTTATCTTTTACAGAACTTCGAAACATAGAATGGACTCGCATTTTAAGCAGGATGTGAATTTCCAACACAGACTGTACTTCCACACTCACTTCTCCCTAAATCCCCCACTTCAAAGAACAATAGCTTAGTGCTGGTATAAATTTCCTTTAAAATCCATAAAAACATAAACACAGAGGTTCAAGAGAGGAAACCAAAAAGCACGATGTAGACCAAATCAGAGATAAAGTGCATGAAGTCAAAATGTTGCCAATATTCATGAAATTGGTTTGAAGTCACAGGAACTGAAAACCCAACAGGAATGCCTGGGATTTGTTGTTTTCTTTCTGCTCAGGATCTGTGTTTTAAATCTTGGTGTTACAAACAGAGGCCTTGCTTTGGATTTAGATCAACCCTTAAAATGTGGTGTTGCAGAGTAAAAAGGCTCACAGCATCTTGAGAACTGGGGAGTTGGTGCTTTTGGAAAGACCAAAACACCCTGCAAGGCTGCAGAGAGATGAGAGGGGGAGAGCAGAACGAGGGGAAGGGAGAGTCAGGTCTGCAAGGCCAGGGTGGATGCGACTTGGACCTCCCTGATCCAGTGGGAGGTGTCCCTGACCATGGCAGGGGGTGGAACTGGGTGGGCTTTGAGGTCCCTTCCAACCCAACCCATTCTATGAGGAGCGGCTGAGGGACCTGGGGTTGTTCAGCCTGGAGAAGAGGAGGCTGAGTGGAGACCTCATCCCTGTCTCCAACTGCCTGAGAGGAGGTCGTGGGGAGGTGGGGGTTGGTCTCTTCTCCCAAGTGACAGGGGTTGGGATGAGAGGAAATGGCCTCAAGTTGCACCAGGGCAGGGTCAGATTAGAAATAGAAAGGAAATATTTCTGTAGTGACTGAGTGTTGAAGCCCTGGCAGAGGCTGCCCAGGGCATTGGGGGCATCTCCATCCCTGGAGGTATTCAAAAACCACACAGATGTGGCACCTTGGGACATGGTTTAGTAGCTCCCCTCAGCCTGGGCACCCACAACCACCCAGCCTATCCCCCCATAACACCCCACTGCTGCCCCCCAGCCGACCCCCCCACCCTGCCATCCCCACCCCACAGCCTGCCCTGAGCTGGACACCCCCTCTGCCCTCCATGTCCTGAACCCCTCTGCCCAGGCACCCCCTCTTCATCAGCCTGTCGCCCCCAGTCTTCCCTGCCGGATCTCCCCTTCCCTCCAGGCTATTCCCTGCTCCCACCCACGCTGTGTTCCCAAAACCTGCATTACAAACCTCTCTTTTTTTTTTCTTCTTTACATTTAATTGCAAAATTAATTCAGGTTTTAAAACTCTTCAGCTCATTGCCTGGCTTGTTTGTTTTGCTCAGCTTGTTCTGGAGAAACCCTTGCTTTAGAGTGTTCCAGCAGAGATGGCTGCCCACAACCTGCAGCTCATAGGGAAGCTGCAATTCATGGGCCAATCCAGCTCCTTAACAATCTTGCACTCTTATGTGCATAATTTAAAAAAATATATTAAGAACCCTGTGGCTGCCTGCAAAGATGTGGGTGAACTGTGTGCTCATTTGTGCTGTACGTACAGCCGAAAATCCCTTTTTAATTTGCTCTGTCACCGTTAAATATTACTGCTCTTACAGCACGTAACATCCTTTACGGCAGCGAGACACAAAAATAATTCAGATAAAAGAAGTGCAGAAACAAATTTCAGCTGAAATCTCCATGCAAACAACCCCTGCTCCTGGTGCACAGGACCTAATCAAGCTTTTATTAATCCTAAATCAGCGCAGAGGTGGAATGCAACTGCTGGGTGCAAGAAGCTTTTTTCAGTGAGTTAACAACGTAAGAACACTAAATTAGTGGAGAGAAAAAGGCCCAAGGAAGCCAATGAGAGCTTAAGATGCAAAGGTGACAAATCCATGCTAAAGCTATTGTGAGATATGACACCAACTTGAAAATGCCCCCAAGCCCCGTCAGGAGAGGCAGGGCCTGGCCTGGTTAAAATAAACTGGGATTGATGGTGGTTTCCAGGCAGCAGAGCCAGCGCTGGGTGTCGTATGCAGCACCCTTGCTCTTCCCAACGGATCTGCGAAAAGCCCAGAGCACCCCATGGAAAGCAAAGGCAGAGAGAGAGGTGGTTTGGTCCCAGCTGCTGAACGCACTGCTGCTTTCCTCACCAGCTGGAGGACAAGGTTGGACGTTAGGAAGAAGTTCTTCACCCAGAGGGTGGTGGAACACTGGAACAGCTCCCCAGGGAAGCAGTCACAGCATTTGACCAACACCCTCAACCACACAGGGTGAATGTTGGGGTTGTCCTGTGCAGGGACAGGAGTTGGGCTTGATGATCCCTGTGGGAAGGTAGAAATGGGATCCAGTGGAAGGTGGGAGGTTGCCCAGAACAGTGGTGGCTGCCCCATCCCTGGAGGTGTTCAAGGCCAGGCTGGATGGGGCTTGGAGCCCCCTGATCCAGTGGGAGGTGTCCCTGCCCATGGCAGGGGGGGTGGAACTGGATGGGCTCTGAGGTCCCTTCTAACTCAACGCATTCCATGGTTCTATAAGCCAGATCTGGTGAGGAAGGATGGTGGAAAGGGGAAGCTGAGTGGTTGTCCAAGCTGTGTGTTGAAACCATCAGGGTGAGACAGAAAGGCTGCGTGGTGCCATAAACAAAGGCTGAGCACGATGGGGAGGCCAAAGTGAGGGGAGGCTGCCCAGCTCGCTGCCCGGTTGAACCCGGTACTTCTCGCACTCCCTGCTCCTGTGTTTATCCTCTGTCTCTTGTTTTACACCGCAGAAGCAGTCCTTGGGGAGAGAGATCATCCCCTTGTTTGGCATTTTGTGGAAATCAGTTTGCATTTGCTGAGCACTAAATCTCCATTCCTCGGCTGGGGAATTCAGAGAACGGCTTTTGCTGGGGACTTCAGCCCTGAGCTTGTATCTTTTCCCTGTAGTAAAAGAATAAAAGCAAGATAATTCTTCCATCTTCTCCTCTCTTTCTCTATTCCTTGGAGTCATTGCTACTGGCTCTTTCAGGTTGGAGCTGGGTATCTGTGTATATACAGATATATGTGTCTGTGCATATATATGTGTATATAAAATACCTATCAATCACATCGACATTTTGTTCCTTGAAAGGAGGCCAACAACATCATCAGTTTTAATCTTCTACTTAGGATATAACTCCAAGGTAAAAGTTCTCAAAATTACAATAATTTCCTGCTTTCAAGTCACCCCAAGAAAATCAGATTTAGGGTTTGAGGGAGCCACTTGGGTTCTCACTTCAAGAAGCAGAGGAGAAATGCACAGTGACGTGGATTAGAGAGGGCCTTTTAGAGGTTGTTGGGATGGTTGGGTTTGGTTAAGTGTGGGATTTTTACCTATCACATTTTGTAATATCATCTGAAACCTTCAGGTTTGCACATGGAGTATCTGCATTATTTATTATGAAGTACCAGGGTTTTGATCATTATTTTGGATTTCAATTAAATGAAATGAAAACCTGTAAGAAAAATTGTAAATCAGGCTTCACAAGAAGCTGTACCAACCACGTGAACAACAAAGAAAAGGTTCCTCAGTACGACACAAAGTTTGTTGTCCTGGCACAGTGCTGCAGGACAAGGATGCTCAAAGAGGGGCCGAGCCACAGGCTCGGGCTCAGCAAAAACATCAGAGCAAGTCAAGGCCACAAGAGCAGACCAGGGATGTTCTGCAGGATAAGGAAGGTGCCAATATTGGGAATGAAATAAGAATGCAGCCCAACACCCTTTTGGCACTTGAGGCTTTCACTGAGTGGGATTCAGGCATCCAGACCTGATCTGTCCAAACCTCCCAGTGCTGAAAGGGGCTCTGAGAAAGCTGGGGAGGGGCTCTTGATCAGGGAGTGCAGAGACAGGATGAGGGGAAGGGTTTTCAGCTGAAAGATGGGAGATTGAGATGAGATCTTATGGAGAAATGTTTTGCTGTGAGGGTGGGGAGGCCCTGACCCAGGTTGCCCAGAGCAGTGGTGGCTGCCCCATCCCTGGAGGTGTTCAAGGCCAGGCTGGATGGGGCTTGGAGCCCCCTGATCCAGTGGGAGGTGTCCCTGCCCATGGCAGGGGGTGGAACTGGATGGGCTTTGAGGTCCCTTCCAACCCAACCCATTCCATCGTTCCATGCCAATACAGGAGCTGCATTTTCAGGAGCAGATGGAATACAAATAACGGTAAGACTAAGGAATTTTTCTAACCCAGAGTGGTTTTTCAGTGCAAAAGGAAATCCATTGACAAGACAGTCACAACTCCAAGGAGTAGAAATCAGGTAGAGATGCAAAACTTTGATTTACACCTATGTATTTGAATCTGCTAATTGTGCCCTCTGGGAGCTGAGCCTTTTGAAAACAGTATTTCTTTATACGTACATGAAATAATCCTTGAATATTTCAAACATTGTCTTTATGTATAAAGTAAACATATGTTGATCAGTTATTTCTAGAAGAACATGCCATCTGCCAGGTGACAACACATTCCCCTGAGTGCAGTGATTAGTGATGGGTGAAAGTGGGAAACCATCTTCTATGAAATTTTGCTCACTTGGAGACATCTTCTGTGACTTAGAACCCAGAAATATAAATCATAAAAAATGGTCCAGAGTTTATTTAATCTGACCCCTGGCACCGAGGAAAGAACACCCACCAGATGTTTTCTAACCTGTTCTTGCAAACAGCCACCGGTGGACACACCTGAGCCCCCCTCACCGGCCTCTTGGCTCCAAAATTTTAAAAGCTTTACCCGTTCTGAACCATTTTTGTTGAAAATGAAGCTTGCAAATATTTTTTCAGATTGTATTAAAATATTATGACAGTGAGGATCAGCTGGGAGCTCACAGTTTGTTTCATCCCATCTCCTCAAGCTCTACCATGAGGACCCACCTAGGCCTGAGCAGGTCATTGGAACAGACTCCCTAGGGAGGTGCTGGAGTCCGCATCCCTGGAGAGATTTAAAAGCCAGGTGGATGAGGTGCTCAGGGATCTGGTTTAGTAGTGGACAGGGATGGTTGGGCTCAATGATCTCAAAGGTTTTTTCCAGCCAAGTGATTCTATGATTCTAAGTTGTAAGCAAAGTCCCATACATGGGATATACTGGGCCTTGCACTCTTGAACCAAGAAGCTTTTGGAGGGGTCTCCTTAGCCTGACCTGATTCCATCTCTCAATGTTAACTATACTCATGTGAAGCCGTGGTGGCTGGACAACCCCTCCCCACAGGGAACTTAGAGGCCTCCCCGAACCAGCTGTGTGAGGACTCTCTTCCAGTTATGTGATGGAAAACCCTGCTCTCTGCCCTCGGAGGAAATGAGAGCTCTTGGGGTTTTACAGGTCAAACTGTTTGAACTTTATTTCAGATTAATCTGATGCCTGATTTAGGCAAATATCTAATAATTTTATGGCAGGAAAGAATGATTAAAATATAGCTGCGAGAAATGTTGAAACAAAAATTCAATTCACAATGAAAAGAACTGGTGTTTTAATTTCCAGCTATGACTAGGACAAAGGGGAATGGTTTTGAGCTGAAAGAGGAGAGATTGAGGTGAGATCTTGGGAAGAAATGCTTTGCTGTGAGGGTGGGGAGGCCCTGGCCCAGGTTGCCCAGAGCAGTGGTGGCTGCCCCATCCCTGGAGGTGTTCAAGGCCAGGCTGGATGGGGGTTTGAGACCGCTGATCCAGTGGGAGGTGTCCCTGCCCATGGCATGGGGGGTGGAACCGGAGGTCCCTTTCCACCCAAAGCATTCCATGGTTCTATGATTCTCCACATGCTCCAGTCTTTCTGTCAAGCACAGGTTGCCTGTATGAGATGAACACGGGTGGCAAAAAGGAACAGACCCTAAGGAGTTTGTGATTCTCAGCTCATCATCTCGTGCTCACGATTGGGGGACCTGGCTTCCTCACAGCTCCTCTCACTTTCAGGTGTGCAGGCTCAGGTGAGGGGTACCTGCAGCACTTTCTGTCCCCATGGCCGTGTCTGAGATGCAGACCACAGCACTGATGATGGAGTTGACGTTACTCTTCCCTTGCATCCCAGCCTTCTTTCCCAGCCTTGGGTGTCTTTCCCAGCGTCCCCTTTCCCAGCACACCTTGAACACCTCCAGGGATGTGGCAGCCAGCACTGATCTGGGCAGCCTGGACCAGGGCCTCCTCACTCTCATTGTGAAGAATTTCTTCCTGATGCCTAATTTAAGTCTCCCCCTTTCCAACTTAAAGCCTGGGGAGATGCCGGAAGTCAGCTCCAGGATAAGCAAGGGGCAATCCCAGCCCAGCTCCAGGTAGTGGGTCCACACTTTGTAGAGCCCTTCGTTGCTCCAGTGCTGTGGGGAGAGCAGCACGGGCTCCTCGTGATGCCCCTCAGCACCAGAGGCTGGGAACCCACCCTGTCCAGCAGGGCCTTCCCCTGCCCACTCGTGGGAGCGAGCTGAGAGCTTTCCTTTCCACAAAACCAGAGTGCGCCGAGGATCGCAGCCATCAGCAAAGCAGAAGAACAGTATTTTCTGGTTGTTTTTCTAGCTGGTTGCACACAGACCTGCAGAGAGGATCGATTGCAAAGGGTTCAGCCAAGGGACTGAAGGTAAAATAGAAGGAACACTTTCAAAAGTCAGTCTAAGCCAATAATGGCACTTTAGCTCTCAGGTAGCTGTGAAGGTTCCATTTGGCGGCGAGGGCAGAGTGCTCTGCTCAACCCCACAACTCCTTCTTACATTGAAATGAGAGATAATGTGGTTTCTCACCACATAAAATGTGCACAAGCCCACTTGTGTAGGTTAGATAAGCCCATGCCTGTATTTTTGGAATCTTGCTTTCTTATACATATATAGTTGAGAATGAACAGCAGATTGAGGAGGGGATTGTCCTCCTCTGCTCAGCTCTTGTGAGACCCCACCTGGAGTCCTGTGCCCAGTTCTTGAATCCTCAAAATAAGAAGGACATGGAGCTGTTGGAATGGGTCCAGAGGGGGTGATGAAGATGATCCGAGGGCTGGAGCCCCTCTGCTATGAGGACAGGCTGAGAGAGTTGGGGTTGTTCAGCTTGGAGAAGAGAAGGCTCTGGGGAGCCTTCCATTACTGAAAGATGCTCCAGGAAAGCTGGGGAGGGGCTCTTGATCAGGGAGTGCAGGGATAGGAGGAGGTTTTCAGCTGAAAGAAGGGAGATTTAGATGAGATCTTAGGGAGAAATATTTTCCTGTGAGGGTGGGGAGGCCCTGGCCCAGGTTACCCAGAGAAGTGGTGGCTGCCCCATCCCTGGAGGTGTTCAAGGCCAGGTTGGATGGGGCTTGGAGCCCCCTGATCCAGTGGGAGGTGTCCCTGCCCATGGCAGGGGGGAGTTGGAACTGGGTGGGCTTTGAGGTCCCTTCCAACCCAAAAAATTCCATTATCCTATGATGCCATGAAAAGAACAGATAACTATCCCAAATGTTTAAATGTTTTAACAGAACGGTTCCAGCCAGAAGGGACCCACAACGATCCTGTACTGTGAGTGCTTCACCTCTGGAGCGTGACCAACCATTAAAGCACGTTGTCAAGGGCATTGTCCAAATGCCTCTTCAACACCGACAGGCCTGGGGCATCGAGCACCTCTCCAGCAAGCCCATTTCAGGGTTTGACCACCCTCTGTGAGCCCCAAAGCTGAGCCACCGTGGAGAAGAGCAGCAACCATCAGTGGTGTGGGAGCTGTAGGTTTTTTGGGCGGTCTCACAGCACGTCCATCAGAGCGAACGGCCGTGATTCAGCAGGGACACATCCACCATACCAACGTTAGAGCTTGCAACATGACTCATGTGGCCATAAATCCTACAGGAAAACAGTGAAACTTGGAGCGTGTTTCATGGCAAAACCAGGACAAAAGTATCTGAAGGGTTCCAAGAGTGGGCAGAGCATACATTAATGATAGGAACAAAAGATTGCTGCGAATTACTGACAGTGTAAAGTGCAAGTAATTCCTTACATATTATTTTGCTCAGTTTACTTGTACCCACAGCACGTAGATGTTCAGATTTAACACCTAATGGCTGGCTCACAGAAATACGTGTGCAGCACTTCTCCTCTAATGATACTTCCCACGTTCCTAATGGCCATAAGCTTGCGGCTGGAGAAGGGCTGGGGTAATCACATTATATATTACAGCCATTTAGTCATAGAAATGAAGACTGAAATAAACACTTTAGTTCATTAGCCCTGGCCCCCCAGCACGGTGGGAGCCTGCTCTCCGCAGCCACTGGTAATCCACGCTTAACCTGGTGGCACCCTTTATTACCAGACCTGTGAAGTGGCTCAGGATCTCATCTGGGAAATGCTGTGGGTGCCCCTGGGAAATGATTTTTCTCCTAAGGGAAGAGGCTGTATTTCATGATGCTGTGGGGAGCAGAACTGGGAGCAGCTGGATGGCCCCAGAGGGGCCTCATGGGGATGGAGACACGGGTAGGGATGAGGGGAAAGGGAAGTCTTTCTGGCTTTGTGCTCCAAGCAGCTCTTACCCTTGATGTGATGTGGTTTCCTGGGCTGAGTCCTGCTTGAGAACTACAATACAGAACCTGCCAGTTACACAACAGAGAATGATAGAATCACTGAGTCATTGAATCATGGAATGGTTTGAGTTGGAAAAGATCATCCAGTTCCAGCCCCCCTGCCATGGGCAGAGACACTTCCCACTGGATCAGGGGGCTCAAAGCTCCATCCAACCTGTCCTTGAAAGGAATGCTTTTCTGGGATTCCGAAAATGTCCTTGGGTTACATGGAAAAAGACCTCCATAGTTTTCCATGAGTAGGGCCAGGCTACATCCCTGTTTTGAGGTTTGCCATTTGGAAAACTGGGCTATGATCCATCTTTACAGAGTCTGACCCTTAAGGCTTCCAGTGGCACGAAAGCTGCCCTGGGTCCCAGGGAGAAGGACAACAACCACCACTGATGTTCAGAAGAAATGAACCCAGTCAGAGCTCTGTATCAGACATGAGCTCCTTTGCTCTGAGTTCCTGGGGTCTAAAAGCAGAGGCTCGGGTATAAACCCTGATAGCCAAGAGCCACAGTGGGTGCAGAGCTAGAGCAGTTGACTCCAGGCAGCAGCTTGCTTCCCACCTCCAGCTGTTGAGTTTCCCTGCAGGGAATTTCAGCCAGGGAAGGGCAGAGTCAAGTTGTTTTCATCCAAGGGCTCAGGATGGAGCACAGCACTGCCATGTCCCTGGAGCAGAACCCTTCTTTCCCCTGTTTTCACCAACAGCGTGGTCCTTTTCTGGAAGAAGGTGATGCCAGGACTTCCTGGGAAGCTGAACTTATTGACAAAACAGGCATGAAACAATTTCACTTCACTAAAAGCAAACAGAGTAAAATCAACACACAACAAGGCAACTGATTGTAAACTGATTTGTAAACAAAGCAAAGGTTCGGAGCAACCAGGGGATCAGACCCAGCAAGCAGGGCTTTAGGAGAGGCAGATCCTGCCTGAGCAACCTGGTCTGCCTCTGTGACAAGTTTGCAGATGCCACCAACTTAGACTTGAGGGCAGGAAGGCTCTGCAGAGGGACTTGGCCAGGCTGGATTCATGGGCTGAAGTCACCTGTATGGGGTTCAACAAGGCCAGGTGCCGGGTCCTGCACTTGGGACACAACAACCCCATGGAAGCTCCAGGCTTGGGGAAGAGTGTCTGGAGAGCTGCCTGGAGGAGAAGGCCCTGGGGGTGTTGGTTGGCAGGGGCTGAACATGAGCCAGCAGTGGCCCAGGGGGCCAAGAGGGCCAATGGCATCTTGGGCTGTGTCAGACACAGCGTGGGCAGCAGGAGCAGGGCAGGGATTGTGCCCCTGCACTGGGAACTGGGGAGGCCACACCTCGAGTGCTGGGGTCAGTTCTGGGCCCCTCACTCCAAGAAGGACATTGAGGGGCTGGAGAGCATCCAGAGAAGGGAGCGGAGCTGGGGAAGGGGCTGGAGAACAGGGGTTGTGGGAGCGGCTGAGGGCCCTGGGGCTGTTTATCCTGGAGAAGAGGAGGCTGAGGGGAGACCTCCTTGCTCGCTGCAGCTCCACCCAACCATGCCAGCAGCACTGTTTCATTTCCACAGACCAAAGCCTTGTGTTTCATCTCCATCTTTACTCCCTTTTTGCTGTCCTTGCCCACATTGCTGTGAACCCATGGGGTTGGCAGAGGCCCCCACGTTCCCCGTGGGAGAGGAGGTGGCAAAACACCCACAGCAGACCTGACCAAAGAGCTAGAAACATGATAGCCTTGGATTTTCTTTTTTAATCATCTCTTTTTAACAATAAACTGGCAATAATGAAAAAGATTACGTTCTCCAAAGAGGAACAAAAGGCCATTTTAGGAATTCCTGGACAAGAGAATATTTCAAAGCATATGCTGTAAAATAGGTGCACATTATCTATGGTTTTATTCTGTGGTTCAAATTGCTCTGTCTTCTTGGGGGAAAAAAATGAGACAGTTTGCATTGGAGGGCAGGAACTACATCTCCTTTAATAATTTCCCACCAAACCATGTAAAATGTAACTCCTGTTCCTGTGTTCTTTCAAAATCTGCACCCGGTAGAGTAGAAAATGACCAAAAAAAAGTGTTTAGAAGAACTCATTTTCATGCTCTGCAGGCTCTAACCTTGCCTCCAAAAGCCAAGGTTGATGCGTCCCATGCCAAATTAAATTGAAGATGTATGCAGTAATGAAAAGGGTAGCATTCCATGAAAATCCCCACTTTTCAGTTAAAGAGGCCATGGTTTATTAGGTATGCAAAAATTACAATGTCAGGGTAACTTTGCAAGTTTAAGCTTTTTTTCCTAAATGCTCAAGTCTCTCACTGGAAGGAAGAAGCTCGCTCGAGGTTTTCATCATCTGTCACCTGGAAAATTCACTTCAAAAATAAATGGCTTTAAAAAAATACACCATTTGACTCTTAAAATGAGGGGAAAGCATCCCCTGATGGGGGGACCAAGCATTCCTTGACAGGGTGGGATCTGAGCATCCTCCAACAGGATGGGGGCCAAGCACCCCTCAGCAGGGTGGGATCTGAGCATCCCTCAAAGGAGTGGGGACTGAGCCTCCCCCAAACAGGATGGGGACCAGATACCCCCAACAAGGTGGGACCAAGCGGAGCGGCATCCCCAGAGCACCAAGCCAAGCACCAAGACGTTCACGACTACGTGGTGAGGCAAGAGCAAAGATTTCTGTAACCTTTAAAGGTTTTGCTTCCCAACACAGAATAAAGGACTCAACATCCAGATCTGGATGTTTGACCTATTTGCATGAACTCCCTCCCTGTGGGCAAGCTACAAATGAGAAACAGAGCTCGTTAGCAATCGGCATCGCTAGAGGAACACTCGAGGGAGGGCTGGGAAAAGCAGATCCCTGGGTCAGGGATTAGATGCAGGCACTGAGTTTATAAATATTCTGTACTAGGGGTTTATATATATATATATAAGTTTATATATTTATATATTTTATATGTATTATATATTTATATGTATTTTTTATGTATTTTGTATATATTTATATATTAGGGGTGAACCCACTGGACTCAAGGTGTTCCCCTGTCCATCCCTACACAACCCCAATCCCTCCTGCTTCGGAGCAGAAGAAAGGAAAAGGCAAATGGTATTTTACTACATTTGCAGAGTGAACCTCTGCATGGAACCACAGCAAAAAGAAGCAGATTCGAGCTGCCTGCACACTACTGCAGGCTGAGGAGGGCATTTAATCATCGTTTCCCTTCTGAAGAGAAAATGATATTAGAGATCTGCAGGGCCCTAGATTTGCATCTGAGGCCAACGCGCTTTCCCTTTCTCATCTCCATTCCCCTTAGATCTCTTATAGGAGTCATTAAAGAATGTTGTGCACACCAGAACCATAACAAGTAAACCCACGCCCATTGCCTGGAGCCCAGCAGGAGATCAGATGGACCTGTCAGTGCCCCTGTGCAGAACAGCTCTGCTTCCAGTGAAAGCAGAGTGCTCTGCACAGCCCACGCCAGCGGATACAGGCGACCCCGCCTCGTCAGGGGAAACACCCCCAGCAGCTTTGCTGAGGACACCAGGCTGTGTGGTGTGGTTGGGAAGGGATGGATCCAGAGGGATGATCCAGGCCAGGATGCTGTTGGCCGTCCTGGCCCTCTGGGCCACTGATGGCTCATGTTCAGCCACTGTTGACCAACACAGCAGGCAGAGCTCGATCTCTTATGGACTTTCTTCCCAGGGCAGTTGTTCCCCCCTCCTGCATTTCTAATCAATATTTTAGGACTCCTACAGCATGTCCTTCCCATGAGCTGTGGCCAGGCTCCTCTCAGGACACTGCCCAAAGCTGCTACAGGTGATGCTCCACCAGCCTCAGGGACTTCATGTTATTCCCATACATGCAGGGCCTCATCCTTCCCACAGCTGCACCAGCTGAGCTGCACCAGCACAGCGTTCAGGGCTCTTCAGACCTCTGGCTCACCTCCCAGGGTCTGTTAACCACGGGTTTTCTGCTCACTTAGCATCCATCATCAAGAAAAAATCCTGGCATCATCTTTTCCTTATTTTCGGTGCAGTCGATGAGAGCCTTTTCTCTGCTTCAGACCAAGCAAATTACAGACAATTCAGGGCTGCCTATAAAACACTGGGCTGCATTCAAAATTCCCTTTCAATTGTAATGCATTTGAGGTTTGGCTGGGTATTCACGGGGAAAGGAATAATAGAGACCAGCAGCACGGTTGGGGGTCTTGGTGTCAAACAGCAGCCTGAAGGGCAAACAGCGTTGGTTGGAGTCCCCTGGTGCAACTTGAGGGCATTTCCTCTCATCCCATCCCCTGTCACTGGGGAGAAGAGATCAACCCCCACCTCACCACAACCTCCTCTCAGGCAGTTGGAGACAGGGATGAGGTCTCCCCTCAGCCTCCTCTTCTCCAGGATAAACAGCCCCAGCTCCCTCAGCCACTCCTCATAACCCCCGGGCTCCAGTCTCAGATTCACCTCCAGATGAATTGAGTTCATTCCACATGGTGGGACACCCTTGGACATCCCCACAGCTGAGGGAACCCACCAGCAGCATCACTGCTCAGAGGTGTCTCAGAGCCACAGGAGGCCATGCAGCCACCCCTGCCTGCAAACAGCCAGGCCCTGTGCACACCCTGTGGATTAAGCTTTCCATTTTTTTTTAATTGAAATATTTCTCACGCCTGCTCAAACACCTCTCCAAAAGCACTGATATTTATCTAACATATTGAAAAATCATTTTAATTCTCAGGAAATCTATTTTTCCCCCCTCCCTGGCAACCTGGCGTAGATAACAAAACAATGAACAATTCTCATTCATTTCATGCATTTCTGAACATCGTGGCAACCACAGTCAGAAAATTTAATCATGTTGCTTTCATAACGTTTGTTTTGCCCATTTCCGCAGTCGCTCCACGGAGCGTGGCCGTGGCAAACACGGCTTCTCCAGAGTAGGTAGCCTTGTGCTTCATCAAAAAGTGATACTGAAAAGACCTGCAGAAATAAAAGCTTGGAATTGGAAGGGAAATGTTCGTTGCACCCTTCTTGTGCTCTTCCCTGCACTTAATTAAGCAGCCCTGAGGAGATCCCCGCGGGCTCTGGGCGATGGCAAGCTGGCCATGAGCCAGCAGTGCCCTGGCAGCCAAGAGGGCAACCGTGTCCTGGGGGGCATCCAGCACGGCATCGCCAGCCGGGAGAGGGAGGGGATTGTCCTGCTCTGCTCTGCACTGAGGAGGCCCCACCTGGAGCACTGGGGGCACTTTGGGCACCACAGGAGAAAAAGGACATCAAAGCACTGGAGAGTGTCCAGAGGAGGCCCCAAAGCTGGGGAAGGGTCTGGAGGGGAAGTGTGTGAGGAGAGGCTGAAGTGCCTTGGTCTGTTCAGCTGGAGAAGAGGAGCCTGAGAGGGGATCTCAGAGCTGTTTGTGCCTTCTCCCAAGGGAGGGAGGGGAAAGAGGGGCTGAGCTCTGCTCTCTGGTGCCCTGGGACAGGACTGGAGGGAATGGCAGGAAGATGTGCCAGGTCAGGGGGAGATTGGACATAGGGAAGAGGTTCTTCCCCCAGCGGGTGGTGGAGCACTGGAACAGCTCCCCAGGGAAGCAGTCAGGGCACCTGCTCTGCCAGCATTCCAGAAGCATTTGGCCAATGCCCTCAGTCACAGGGGGTGAGTGTTGGGAGTGTCCTGTGCAGGGACGGGAGTTGGACTGGATGGGCCTTGTGGGTCCCTTCCAACTCGGCTGATTCTGTGATTAATTTAGGAGTCTGCTTTTCTGGGCTGTGTAGGGAAAGGGTAAATTAGTCTCAAAAGCCACACTCCATGTGAAGGACTTACTTATTGTTAAGCCAATTCCGCTGATATCAGACATGAGGCTGCCTCCAGGTCCACACATCTCAGCTTCACTTACCTGATTCAACAGATAATAATAAAGGAACTATTATACGCCGATAGCACCATCTGTGCCCTTCCACTGCTCAGCATCACTAATTAATTCTGCCCTGAACAGCCTTCTGGAGCGGCTACAGGGACACCAGGTACCAGCCATGAGTCCCAGACCACCTTTCCTTCAAGGCAATTCATTTGTGTTTGACATTTCTGAGTTCTCCAGCTTCATAAAATTTATTTCTAACTTGTTCCATGTAAATCAGATTGCAGGAGGCTTCTGCCTCCGGATTATAAATGATCACATTAAACCAGAAGATGCTCTTGGCCAGAGTGATGCTAAAAAATGTGATTTTGTACAATTGTATTTTGTTTCGTTTTTTTTTTTTTTTGTGAAGAGGGAACTTTGTGTTTTCCCAAATCAATTCATTGCAGGAGGGATGGAACTGGATGATCCTTAAGGTCTTTCCAACACAAACCATTCTAAGATTCTATGATTCCAAGCCCTTTGCACATTTGTCTAAATACAAACTGTGAGCTGGGCACATGCAGTATCCTGGCGGGATGACAGCGGGAGCCTTTTGTCCAGCTCTGGAGCCCTCAGCCCAGGAAGGACTTGGAGCTGTTGGAGCAAGTCCAGAGGAGGCCACGGAGGTGATCCGAGGGCTGGAGAACCTCTGCTGTGAGGACAGGCTGAGAGGGTTGGGGTTGTTCAGCCTGGAGAAGAGAAGGCTCTGGGGAGACCTTAGAGCAGCCTCCCAGGACTGAAGGGGGTTCCAGGAAAGCTGGGGAGGGGCTCTTGATCAGGGAGTGCAGAGACAGGATGAGGGGGAATGGTTTTGAGCTGAAAGAGGGGAGAGTGAGATGAGATCTTGGGGAGAAATGTTTTCCTGTGGGGGTGGGGAGGCCCTGGCCCAGGTTTCCCAGAGCAGTGATGGCTGCCCCATCCCTGGAGGTGTTCAAGGCCAGGTTGGACAGGGCTTGGAGCCCCCTGATCCAGTGGGAGGTGTCCCTGCCCATGGCAGGGGGTTGGAACTGGATGGGCTTTGAGGTCCTTTCTGACCCAAACCACTCTGTGATTTTATGATTCTGCTTTGGTGCGGGGTCACCGCTGCCTTCCTTGCACCTTGCTCAGGCTCCGAAGGGTCCAACATCCCTGCCCTCACAGCACCAGACAGCGATACCACGGGGGTGCAAACTGTTTTATTTTCTGCTCAGACTCAAATAGGCCATGAACCTCCTGCCAGCAACCACCCTGTTACTTAATGTCTAATAGAAACACAATTCTTAGAGTAAAGTAAGTCGTAGCAGCTCAAGGAGCAAGGACAATAAGGTTTTGCTTTGTCTTTCTGGTTCCCTTCATTCCCCCTACCCCTCCAAATTTGGCTGTTGCACAAACCCAAGCACCACAAAGCAAAGAGGAAACTGAATGTGTAACATGACACAGAGCCAAGGGACTCTGCCAGGACACCCATGTAGACTCAGTGATGCTAGAAAATCAGTTTTGTAATGGTATTAAGACGCAGTATGGGGAGATATTAGAAAGATTCAAAGGGCTGGCTGGTAGTGTCCTTCCAGATACCCACAGCTGGGGTAGAAAATGCAGAAATGATCAAATCCTGGGGTCAGTTTTGGGCCCTTCACTCTAGGAAGGACATTGAGGGGCTGGAGAGCATCCAGAGAAGGGACCGGAGCTGGGGAAGGGGCTAGAGAACAGGGGTTGTGGGAGCGGCTGAGGGCCCTGAGGCTGTTTATCCTGGAGAAGAGGAGGCTGAGGGGAGACCTCATCCCTGTCTCCAACTGCCTGAGAGGAGGCTGTGGGGAGGTGGGGGTTGGTCTCTTCTCCCCAGTGACAGGGGATGGGATGAGAGGAAATGGCCTCAAGTTGCCCCAGGGCAGGGTCAGATTGGACATCAGGAAAAATTCCTTCCCAGAAAGTGTTCTCAAACCCTGTCAGAGGCTGCCAGGGAGGGAGTGGAGTCCCCATCCTGGAGGGGTTTAAAAGGTGGGTGGATGAGTTTCTCAGGGATCTGGTTCATTAGTGGACAAGGACGGTTGGACTCAATGATCTCAGAGGTCTTTTCCAACCAAGTCATTCTATGGTTCTTTGAAATAAAATTCCTGCACCTGGGAAGGGTTTGGGGAGTTGAAGCTGTGGGTGCAAGGCAGTCTTTAGGTTAAAGTCAAGGAGGGAAATTGCTTTCATCAGGCATCTAAGCAAAATCCCCCTGTCCTCCTGAGAGCATCCTGCAGGTGGGATCCCCTCAGTGCCTGCCTCTTGGACTGGTGGCCACCAGTCCGGCTCCTGCAGCCCCAGGGTGAACAGGCAGGGAAAGAGGAGTATCCCAGTCTGTCCCAGTCCTACTCACACTGCTCCAGTCCAGGTGCCCCAGGCTGCTTTCTTCTTGTTTCTTTTAATTAAGCAGGAAAATATCTCCCTGAGCTGAAGGCAATTGGCAACACAGCCCGGGCACCGAGGAACTTCGTAAAAATAAATGTGGGAGCTTAAATTAGTTTCAGCATTTTTAAGTTGCAGAAGTGCACAGGGAAAATAAAAAAACCCACAATGGCAGCAGCAAGAAATATTTGTTCTGAGCTTGGTTTGCTTGAGGCTGTGGGGAGGGAGGAGGGGAGCCTGAGCAGTCCCAAACCCACAGCTCAGCCAGAGCCAACCCAGTGTCTGATCTCAAACACCAAGAGCATCTATGCCCTTGGACACCTTCAGCCACTGCTCCGGTCCAGGCTGCCCTTTGCCCACCTCTGATTTGGGGCTGACCCACGTTTGGGCATAAAACAAGTCCTTTGGGTAGGTTTTGGTGCCTCCTGTCTGAGTGCTCCTGGGGAGGATGCCAAGGAGGTGATGCTGCTGCTGCATCACCATGGAATCACAGAATCACAGAATGACCCCAGTTGGAAGGGACCCACAAGGCCCATCCAGTCCAACTCCTGTCCCTACCCAGGACACTCCCAACACTCACCCCCTGTCACTGAGGGTATTGGCCAAATGCTTCTGGAATGCTGGCAGAGCAGGTGCCCTGACTGCTTCCCTGGGGAGCTGTTCCAGTGCTCCACCACCCGCTGGGGGAAGAACCTCTTCCCAATGGCCAATCTCCCCCTGCCCTGGCACATCTTCCTGCCATTCCCTCCAGTCCTGTCCCAGGGCACCAGAGAGCAGAGCTCAGCCCCTGTTTCTCCTCCCTCCCTCGGAAGAAGGCAGTGACCACACAACCGGGATTAGAATTGTAGAATTATTAAGTTGGAAAAGGCCTCTAAGATCATCCAATCCAATGGTCAGCCCAGGTATTTCCAGGAAAGCTTTTTTCTGGCTTCCCTGGGGTGGCAGGACCCGTGGGACAGCACTGGGGCACTTAATCCTGGGGCCATCAGACCCACCCTCAGGGGAAAAGAGCGCTGTGAGCAGCCTCTGTTCAACATCTGGCAAATCCCACTCTGTGCCGTGAACCGGAGAGAGGGAGCAGCTCCAGAGACCCCTCTCCAGAGCGTCTGGAATCTTGTAAGGAGCTCTGCCAGCTCCACTTGAGATGCACTTCATCTCCCCGATGGCAGCCCGCGGGGAGCCTCTCCTCCTCGGGCTGCTCAGCAGGACACCAGGGAGATGATGCCCTACATTTCGGAGTACCAAATGAACAGGACTGAAGGAAGAACAAGGCTGGAGGCTTTGGTGTTTGAAATGTATAAATAAGGAAAACGCTTCTGCTCTTCCCTTTCCCAGGAGAGCAGAAGATGCCCCGTCCTTTCCACCACTCCTACCCAGGGACCCTTCCCTCTCCTCTGGCTCTCCAGGGAGGTTGCCCTGTGTGTCCACAACTCTCTGGGCCTTTTCTTCAGGCCAGTTCTCACAGGCACCACCCAGTCTAGGGAACAGGGCAAGAGGAGTTGGCCTCAAGTTGGGCCGGGGGGGTGCAGATTGGATATTGGGAAAAATGTCTTTACTGACAGAGTGGTGAAGCCCTGGCAGAGCCTGCCCAGGGCAGTCCGGGAGTCTCTATCCCTGGAGGGGTTCAAAACCGTGTTGTTGTGGCACCTGGGGGCACAAAACCTCAGCCTAAACTCTTATTATTCCTTTCTTAAAGGCAACATTTAAACACTCATGTGGAGGAGACCAAAATATCAACCAAGGTCCCACAGTGGGGAGGAGTCATAGAATCCTGGGATGATTTGGCCATGGGCAGGGACACCTCCCACTGGATCAGGGGGCTCAAAGCCCCATCCAACCTGGCCTTGAACACCTCCAGGGATGGGGCAGCCACCACTGCTCTGGGAAACCTGGGCCAGGGCCTCCCCACCCTCACAGCAAAGCATTTCTTCCTAAGATCTCACCTCAATCTCCCCTCTTTCAGCTCAAAACCCTTGTCCCGTGTCCTGTCCCTGCACTCCCTGATCAAGAGTCCCCACCAGCAACCTTGGGACATGCTCTGGTCAAACCCGAATCCCCCAGATCCCACACAGCCTCCTGTTAATCCAAATCTCCTGCCTATTTTAAAGCATTTATTTAAAATCAAGTTTCGTGTGCAAGTTTATTAAAGAAGTGTGGTTTATGGATTTAATTAAAGCACTGCATATGAGACCTTGCTAATCCTGTTTGTGCTGCAACTGTATTAAAGTGCTAAAAATCAATATATTTGAGTTTAAATATTTTATTATGGCAAGCTGTTAAATATTAATGATGTAACAAGTAATCAGTGTCACTGCTCCTGCCTGTTCTGTAGGAAATCTGCAGGAAATTAGGTAAAAAATAACTATTTCTGCTCAGTTTAGTGGCCAGGCAGCTTATTTGTTTCTCAGTTCAGGAAACAAATGTCACTGGTGATTTACCTAAGTCACAAAAGCATCTGCCCATCGCTGCTCACCTTGTTACACAAGGATGGGAAGGAACAGGTGACAGAGTGGTGCTGGAGGGTCGGGAACCTGCTCTCGTGCTCCAGCTTTGGTGATGCAAACCAAGACGTGTCCTCGCGCTGTGTCAGCTGCTGGGACCTCAGGGTGCTGTGTCCTGGAGAACAAGGCCTACGAGGGGCAGCTGAGGGCCCTGGGGCTGTTTATCCTGGAGAAGAGGAGGCTGAGGGGAGACCTCATCCCTGTCTCCAACTGCCTGAGAGGAGGCTGTGGTGAGGTGGGGGTTGGTCTCTTCTCCCCAGTGACAGGGGATGGGATGAGAGGAAATGGCCTCAAGTTGCCCCAGGGCAGGGTCAGATTAGACATCAGGAAACATTTCTTCATGGAAAGGGTTCTCAAGCCCTGTCAGGGAGGAGGTGGAGTCCCCATCCCTGGAGGGGTTTAAAAGATGGGTGGATGAGTTTCTCAGGGATCTGGTTCAGTAGTGGACAGGGACAAGTGGACTTGATCTCAGAAGTCTTTTCCAACCAGATGATTCCGTGATTCTATGATTCTCTCATTCTCCTCCATCACTCTGTGGCCCCAGGGACGCTCCCAGCTCTCATCTCACTGATTGCTCCAGCAGCAAAATTGCCCATTTTATGCCTTTGTCATGGTTTTTATTTTCTGGGTTGCTTCCACCGGAAAAGTTTCAGAACACTCGGAAGTAAAATCATAGAATCATAAACAGCCCCAGCTCCCTCAGCCACTCCCACAACCCGTTCTCCAGCCCCTTCCCCAGCTCCAGCCCCTCAGTGTCCTTCTTGGAGTGATGGGCCCAGAACTGACCCCAGCACTCCAGGTGTGGCCTCCCAGTGCCCAGTGCAGGGCCACAATCCCTGCCCTGCTCCTGCTGCCCACGCTGTGTCTGACACAGCCCAAGATGCCATTGGCCCTCTTGGCCCCCTGGGCCACTGCTGGCTCATGTTCAGCCCCTGCCAACCAACGCCCTCAGGGCCTTCTCCTCCAGGCAGCTCTCCAGACACTCTTCCCCAAGCCTGGAGCTTCCATGGGGTTGTTGTGTCCCAAGTGCAGGACCCGGCACCTGGCCTTGTTGAACC
Organism: Dromococcyx pavoninus; assembly: GCA_033558185.1. Lineage (NCBI taxonomy): Eukaryota > Metazoa > Chordata > Aves > Cuculiformes > Neomorphidae > Dromococcyx > Dromococcyx pavoninus. The sequence goes on from JAUMJL010000441.1 coordinate 1,132,506, forward strand.
CCATACAGGTGACTTCAGCCCATGGATCCAGCCTGGCCAGGTCCCTCTGCAGAGCCTTCCTGCCCTCAAGCAGATCATCACTTCCACCTGCACACTCACTAAGGCAGGCTGGTGGCTGCAGCCCCGCTGGCTCCTCAGCACACAAACACCATCTGGAACCTTCCTGGTGCAGATAAAAGCACTCTCTGGCTGGTGGTGGCAGCCATCTCTGCTCTGATGGAACACCTCGCCCTCGCTGAAGGTCACAGTCGGCTGCCAGAGGACTTTGGAAGTTTTTCACCCAGTCCTTGTCCCTGAGATGAACAATTCTTAACGACGCTTCTGCTCAGAGAATGTCAAATTATCCCTCATGGAATGAATAGCAAACACAGGTTTGTAATCATATTTCTGAGAGATTGGAGGTCATTAATATACATGATCTTGTAAACCTGGCTCCCGCAGAACGGCAACGAAGGAGCCAATTTGTTTGCAATCAACTCCTAATTCCAGAGCAAGTCAATCCTCTTTGCTCTCCTGGCACCTCTCTTAGACCACATGGTGGGGTGATTCCTGCCCAGGATGGACCCTCAGCTCCCTGAGGAGGGCAAAGGGTGTGGATGCTCCCCTGGAAGTGTCAGTAGAAGGACCACCCCAGCTCGTGGATGGTGTGGACCGGCTGCTTTTGGAGCATGTTCCATGGGTGATCATCATTAACCCTGGTTTTAAGTCCATCCAGAGCATAAGTGGGGTGAGGACTACCTGACCATCTGCAGACATTGGCCATGCAGACATTGGCCATGCAGACATCCCCATCCCAGACAATGTGGTCACAGTCCCCTCAGCCTTTCACCCCCCTTCACCCACTCCCTAGGACCCTGCACCCCAGGGTGCTGGTTTGTAGGTGGCCAATGTGAAAGCTTTGGGGGTCCATCAACATAGAAGCATAGAATCATCTGGTTGGAAAAGACCTCTAAGATCATCAAGTCCAACCCTAAGATCATCAAGGCCAACCGTGGTCAGAGCCTGGGATGCATCCAGACACCTGGAGCATCCCCAGTGCCCACCTGAGAGGGCACAGACAGGACACAGTGACCACAAACCTCCGTGCATTGTGCGATGCTGCTGGGAGAAATGCAAATTTTAACAACTTTATCCAAATATATGGGATCTCTCCCATTTTAAAGGGCAGATCCTGAAACATGTGGCTACCTTAGACTCCCATTCCCTCTGTGGTACCAAGTCTCACATCTCCACTGCCGTGCCTGGCACCTGGAGACCCACAGGGGCCCCATTCCCTGCTCACCGTTCGTCACGTTCAGCATCTGTTTCAACATTTCCTCCATGCGAGGTTGTCACACTCTCCCAGGGAAATTTATGCACTGAGTTTCTTGTTCATCAGCACTGTGCATCTAATTGTTAATCTGACTAATAGGGTTGAAATGTCACACTAATAGCAGCTCCTGCGCCTTGTGGTTTCCTCCTATCAGTCAACACTTCATTAACAGGTAATTGGAAATATTTATCTCTTCCCACACTGTGCTGAACAAAGCCTAAATTGATATCTCCAAGGGCTAAAAAAGGCTCCAGGGATGGGGCAGGGGAATAGCCCAGCATGGGGATGGGCTCCACAGCCTCTCCTGGGCTGGGCAGTGCCTCAGGCTGGGTCAGAGAAGGTCTTCTGGGCTTCAGATCCCATTTCTCCTCCACCCACATGGCATGAGACCACTCGTGGTCTGAAGGTGGGATCAAAACCCAGTTCCCTTACGGGAGAGCAGCGCAACCATGACCAGCTCCATCCCAGTAGGGAACCCCGTCCCCACCAGCCCACAAAGGAGACCTGGCAGTGGTTGCCCTGAGCAGAGCCATGGTCTGTCCTGCTGCAGTGCAACCGGGGCTGCAGCTTCCTCACAAGGGGAGGAGGAGGGGCAGGTGCTGATCTCTCTGGAGCTGAGGGATGGGTGAGAAGATGTGCCACGGGAGGGCTAGGTTGGACATCAGGAGAAGGTTCTTCCCCCAGAGGGTGGTGGAGCAGTGAAACAGCTCCCCAGGGAAGCAGTCACAGCCTGACAATATTCCAGAAGTATCTGGCCAATGCCCTCAGTCACACAGAGTGAGTGTTGGGGTTGTCCTGTGCAGGGACAGGAGTTGGAGCGGATGTTCCTTGTGGGTCCCTTCCAACTCAGGACTTTCTGTGATTCCATAATCCTGTGGGAGCCAGGAAAGCCCCAAATGCACCCTCTCTGCTGGGGTGAAAAAGATGAAGCATGACCATGGGTCCTGAGCTGGAACAACTGAACAACCAAGCCCCAAACCCCCAGCAACAGCAGGAAACATCACCAGCTCCAGGAAAATGAGTGCATCCCATCCTGAGCACACACATCTCCACTGGGATGGGATGGGGACACTGATCCCCCACCCACACATGGCAGGAGGAGGCAGAGCACCCCTCAAATCCCATAACTCTGCCGTTGCTTCTCACTGGCACTTTTCCAGAAATGATATTTCTACATCTCAGTTTGTGTTTTTCAGTTTTTCTTTCTAGGAAAATAAGAGTGGGGTAAAAGACCTTTTCAGGTTTTAGATGTTCTGGAAAGAAAAAAAACAACCAAATAAACAAACTGGGTGGGGAGACCCTGTCAGAGGTCGCCCAGAGCAGTGGCAGCTGCCCCATCCCTGGAGGTGTTCAAGGCCAGGTTTTGAGCCCCCTGATCCAGTGGGAGGTGTCCCTGCCCACAGCAGGGGGGTTTGGACTGGGTGGGCTTTGATGTTCCTTCCAACCCAAACCACCCTGTGATGCTGTGATTCCAATCCCCCGCTGCAGTGATCACTGTTCTGTGCAGCTCTCTACGAGCACCCCGATGTCACATCACAAATTCCCTCTTTCCTAACGCTGTTTCAAAGATGAGGAGAAGCACGTGAGGCTGAAATTGCCTTTTCACGCACAGCACTGCCTGCTGCAGAAAATACTCAGCAGTGCCCAGTGTTTGCCTCGCAGCTCTGCTTTGCTTGGCTGCAAGGGGGACCACCAGCAAACCCCCCGTCAGTCCCATAGCCATCAATCCAGGGTCCCCACCGCGACTCCCCGGGGCTGGCAGTGGCACTGGGGACTCGCTGAGTGAATCCCAGCAAAGGCAGCTTTTCCCGCTGGAGGGATGCGCAGGGAGCAGTTCGGGAGCGGCTGAGCTCAAGGCAGCGAGCGGTGGCTGCGGCGGAGCTTTGCTACCATCTGCCGGCCCCTGCGGGCCGCTCAGAGCCTCCAGGCTGGGAACCCAGGACCAAGGGAAGCTTTTCCTGCCCCGTGGCTCACTTCCCAGATGCGAACCGGAGCTTCTCTTCAGTCGCTCTCCCAGCAGAAGGTCCCACACTCGGGGGAGCATCTGCACCCCCTTGGACCTGGTCTTAGAAAGGCACAAGCACCATGGATCGAAAGAACTGGTTTATGAGTGGCCCACAAAGCAAACACCAGCTCCAAAACACAATGTACAATAAATACTGCTCTGTCTCTACCCCTGCAAGTGACACCATCCAGCTCCAGGATCCTCTGGCTCCGGGACTGCTGCACACCTTGTCCTGGTACCAGCATCCAGCCCCTGGCACAGGGTGAGGCACCATCTCCAAGGAGATGAAGGATGTCCTGTCTGCATTCTCACATTTCATTTAGAAGAGTCAGAGAGTGATGGAGGGTGGCACTGACACAAGTTGCCCAGCCAGGAGGTCACCATCACAGCTCCACCAACTCCCCTCCAGGAGACACCACCCTGGCCACCTGTGTTCTGCTTCACAACCCAGCACTCGAGGTGTGGCCTCCCCAGTGCCCAGTGCAGGGGCACAATCCCTGCCCTGCTCCTGCTGCCCACGCTGTGTCTGACACAGCCCAAGATGCCATTGGCCCTCTTGGCCCCCTGGCCCACTGTTGGCTCATGTTCAGCCCCTGCCAACCAACACCCCCAGGCCCTTCTCCTCCAGGCAGCTCTCCAGACACTCATCCCAAGCCTGGAGCTGCTCGGGGTTGTTGTGCCCCAAGTGCCAGGCTCTGCCCTTGGCCTTGTTGACCCTCATCCCACTGGTTTCAACCCATGAACCCAGCCTATCCAGAACCCTCTGCAGAGCCTCCCTACCCTCAGGCAGATCAACACTTCCACCTAGCTTGGTGTCATCCACAAAATTCCTAAGGGTGCCCTCAATGTGGCAGGGTGGTCCTACAGCTCCATCCTTCTCCAGGTCAGTCGGGGGATTGGGGTGCAAAGTGATGTCAAGAGTGGGTGGCCAAGCCCCAGGCCAATGCTTGCCAGAGGGAATTGTGCTGGTGCAGTGCCAGAGGGCGGCTGGGTCCCAGGCTGCCCCAGAGCCCCGCTGTCCCCAGCCCCCCCAGAGCCCCTCATCCCCCACACATGGTGATTTCCATGGCAACGGGCTGCCACCAAGCAGATGCCGGATGAACTGAAAGGAAAATGACTGAAAGCAAATTCCATCATCTGCTGTGGTTACAGAACCAGTACCAGCACCCATCTGCCAGCACCATCTCCCTGGAATTAGGAGAGGAACAGAGACAGTGACAAAGGGATCCTGCACTGCTCAGCACGGCTGTCCTGGGCTTCGACTGCGCATCCTCCTCCCATCCACCAGGTCCCTGATGAGGCCAGAAAGGCTGGATGAGAGCTGGACCCCATCACCATGTCCCATCACCACAACCTCAGCCCCAGCATCATCCCCTCCTTTCGTCCCATCATAGAATCAGGGAATAGTTTGGGTTGGAAGGGACCTCAAAGCCCATCCAGTTCCACCCCCCCGCCATGGACAGGGACCCCTCCCACTGGATCAGGGGCCTCAAAGCCCCATCCAACCTGGCCTTGAACACCTCCAGGGATGGGGCAGCCACCACTGCTCTGGGAAACCTGGGCCAGGGCTTCCCCCCCCTCACTGTTAAGATTTCTTTCTAATGTCTCATCTAAATCTCCCTCCTCCCAAAATAAAGCCTTTCCCTCTCATCCTGTCACTCCAGGCCCGTGAAGGAAGCCCCTCCCCAGCTTTCCTGAAGCCCCTTTCAGTCCTGGGAGGCTGCTCTAAGGTCTCCCCACAGCCTTCTCCTCTCCAGGCTGAACAACCCCAACTCTCTCAGCCTGTCCTCACAGCAGAGGGGCTCCAGCCCTTGGATCATCTCTATGATCTGGCCTCCGCTGGACCCGTTCCAACAGTTCCATCTCCTTTTTATGTTGGAGATTCCAGAACTGGACACAGGACTCCATGTGGGGGCTCCCCAGAGCAGAGCAGAGGGGCAGAATTCCCTCCCTCCCCTGCTGACCACATTTCTTTGGATGCAGCACAGGACAAGCAGCTTCACAGAGCTGCTCTGGAATGTCCAAAGCGTCAGAGACAGGAGAAGCTGCCACTCCCCACTGTCTCCTGCCCTGTCCTCCTCCAGTGAAACTTGCAATTCACTGCTTGCTCTTCCAAGAAATCCTGTGGCTTCTTGCATTATTATTCCACACCATCTCACCAGCTTTTATCCTTTAGCAATGACCTTATGATAGGAAGTTAAGCCTACAGAAATAGCATTTGTAATTAATCTATGCCCATAAGATTAGCGTGTCAGATGTCACAGGGATACATGTAAGATCCTTGCAGAGCTTAAAATCCTTTTGTCCCAATTGCTTTAAAACTGTGAGGGTCTCATCAGTAACCAAACAGCCAGTGAGGGGCAGCAGAGGGGTCTCCATGGACCTTCCTGTTGGATTCCAGCCGGCCACATCAATTGCCACCTCAAACCTGCTTTCTGCCCTGTCCCCCAGTGTGGCCAATGCCAGGGAGCTGCTGAGGTCACCCTGGGCACGGGGACAGCCCCCCACGACGCTGTTGCCATCCCCAGGGCAGGGTTTGCCATCGTCACAGCCTCCTCATGTCCCATCATCCCAACCTCAGCCCCAGCACCACCCTGTCCTCTCGTCCCATCGTAGAATCTGGGAATGGTTTGGGTTGGAAAGGACCTCAAAGCCCATCCAGTTCCACCCCTCTGCCATGGGCAGGGACACCTCCCACTGGATCAGGGGACTCAAAGCCCCATCCAACCTGGCCTTGAACACCTCCAGGGATGGGGCAGCCACCACTGCTCTGGGCAACCTGGGCCAGGGCCTCCCCACCCTCAGTGTTAAGATTTCTTCCGAATGTCTCATCTCAATCTCCCTCCTCCCAAAATAAAGCCTTTCCCTCTTGTCCTGTCACTCCAGGCCCTTGTAGGAAGCCCCTCCCCAGCTTTCCTGGAGCCCCTTTCAGTCCAGGGAGGCTGCTCTAAGGTCTCCCCGCAGCCTTCTCTTCTCCAGGCTGAACAACCCCAACTCTCTCAGCCTGTCCTCCTAGCAGAGGGGCTCCAGCCCTCGGGTCATCTCTATAGCCTCCTCTGGACCTGCTCCTGCACCCTTATCCCAGCCTCTCTCCTTAATCCCAGCCCCAGCATCACCCCTTCCTTTGGTCCCATCATCTCAACCTTGGCCCTGGCATCTCCCCCTCCTCTCATCTCCTCATTACATCCTTGGCCCCAGCATCACCCCTCCTCTCGTCCCACCATTCCAATCCCAGCCCCACCATCACCCCTTTCTCTTGCCCCATCATTCCAGCCCCACTGCCACAGGGTGAGTTGGTGCCACCACTGATCTTTTCCACTTGAACACTGATTCATCGTTTAAAAAACAGCAGGAAAATAATGCCAGGAGATATCGAGGGATTTATTTTATCTTCCTCTCACATGAAAACAGTGTGTGCTGAGCCCTCCTTACCTGCAAGGAAAATCCCTGTTTGATCCCAGCACAACACATTTTCTGAGTTTAATGCCTTGTGCTCTCCCGGGGGTTGTTAGAAACCTCCCCAAACCCCTCCAGGTCTCACCCAGCTCGGGCACCTCTGCTCCTGCAGGAACTGACACCCTGTCATGGGGGCTTCACCCTCGCTGTGCCCAGCACCCTGCAAAGCAAACACCCACCTGGGGCGAGGAGACACCTTCTGCAGTTTCACTGCATCCCACGCCCCCTGGTCCCACCCTGTTGCCCCTGCACCTCCAGGACCCCCTGGGCAGGGACCTTCTGCAGGGACGGGAAGCAGTGTGGGAGCACACAGGGCCACAGCTTCCTTTCGTTCCAGGGTTGGAGAAGTTTGCCCACACTGAAATTTTTCATTTGAGGTTTTATCCTTTTACACCAAGAGGAAAAATCCCCTGTTTTCTAAGCACAGTCTCCTTCCCTCTCCAAAATGTTCACCTTTAATCAAGTTCTCTGCTGAGTGAGGCTTTCTTTTCTAGTATTTGAGAAAGAATATTCCCCATAAATTAGAGATATTATTTAGAATAAGAGAAGATATTTAAAACAAGAGATGATATTTAGAACAAGAGATATTTAGAATAAGAGCTATTATTTAGAATAAGAGAAGGACATTGAGGGGCTGGAGCGTGTCCAGAGAAGGGACGGGAGCTGGGGAAGGGGCTGGAGAACAGGGGTTGTGGGAGCGGCTGAGGGCCCTGGGGCTGTTTATCCTGGAGAAGAGGAGGCTGAGGGGAGACCTCATCCCTGTCTACAACTGCCTGAGAGGAGGCTGTGGTGAGGTGGGGGTTGGTCTCTTCTCCCCAGTGAGAGGGGATGGGATGAGAGGAAATGGCCTCAAGTGGCACCAGGGCAGGGTCAGGTTGGATATTGAGAAACACTTCTTTCCTGAAAGGATTTTGCAGCACTGGCAGAGGTGGTGGAGTCCCCACCCCTGGAAGGGTTTAGAAGCCAGGCAGATGAGGTGCTCAGGGATCTGGTTGAGTAGTAGACAGGGATGGTTGGTCTCAATGATCTCAGAGGTTGGTTCCAACCAAACAATTCCATGGTTCTATGACAGGAGGTTGGATGCTGAGCTGCTGGCACAGACAGCAGGAGTCAAACAGCAGCTTTGGCCAGGTGGGAAGCACCTGTGAACATCAGACACCAGGGCTTTGTCCCATACAACGTGTCAGGGGGTCCATAGTGGGGCCAGGGGCTGTGCAGAGGGAGGAGGTGGGAGCTGTGCCGAGGAGGTGGGAGCTGTGTCGAGGTGGAGGTGGGAGCTGGGGCATGAGGAGGTGGTCAGGTGCACAGAGAGAGCAGGGGTTTGGCTTTATGGAACTCTCTGGCAGCTGTTCTGGGCGGGGGGGGGGGGCTCAGTTGGGAATATGGGGGGGGCAGGGGCTGTCCCCCAGCTGTGCCTGTCCCTGCATGAATCAACACCGACATCCAGTGCTCGCTTAGTCCCACTGCAGGCTCCTCTTCCCATCATCCCTCACCACCAGAGCTCACAATTTAAAGAAAGGGAAAAAAAAAAAAGGAGAGGCTTTTCATTTTCATGAAAGAGCCTCTGAAATCCGGTTCCTCAGGGAAACACTTGCCTTCATTCCAGCCTTTCTGAACACAATAAATTAAACCCAGCAAGGAAGAGACATCCCTGCCTGGAGGAGCTCCAGCCAGCCACGGCGTGGGCAGCCCTGACACCCACCTCGGGGCCCCTGGCTCCTCCTAAATCCACACACACAGAGTAACATCTCCCGTCCCTGGCACCCCAGGAACCAGCCTGGGGCAGGGACAAGGGAACCCTCCTGTCCCCAAAGCCAGGGAATTCCTGGGTAGCACAAGATTGAGATTAAACCTTAGGAATAAATTCTTCACAATGAGGGTGGGGAGGCCCTGGCCCAGGTTGCCCAGAGCAGTGGTGGCTGCCCCATCCCTGGAGGTGTTCAAGGCCAGGCTGGATGGGGCTTTGAGCCCCCTGATCCAGTGGGAGGTGTTCCTGCCCATGGCAGGGGGTGGGACTGGATGGGCTTTGAGGTGCCTTCCAACACAAACCATTCCATGATTGAGGCAGGGGGGCAGCACGAGGCTCTGCCCCATTTCCTTCTGGGGACAGAGGAGGTGAACTCCCCTTCTTCCCCCAGAAGCACATTCCTGAGCCTGTCGTTGTCCCGAATCCAGTGCCACTTGGGCCATTCCCTTTCACAGTGATCTACCACAGCCCTGTACAGACTCCTTCACAGCATCCTTTGCGGAAAGGCTCCCGATAGCTGCTGCCAGGAGCCTTTCTTTGGAGGCACTCGGTGCATTTTTACCTGCTCTGAAGCTTTGCTCCCACCTGCAGCCTGGCTCTTGCCTTCAGACCACTCCCGTGGCCCCAGGCCATTGCTGGGGCTGTGGAACAGGCAGCAGATCTGCACTTGGGGCACAGGGGCTGTGCCCACCTCCACATGGGTTTCTCCAGCTGAGTTGCAGCAGTATCCTCTGCTTGCAGGAGGCCTCACCCTATCTCCACGCAGTTCCTCTCAGTGCTGGATTTCTGGCAGTGTTTGCCTGCTGGATTTGTGCATTAGCTGGACAATTCCCCTGCTTTGACATCTGCAACCAAGAAGAGAGAGCAGCAAGCTTCATTTCAAACATTACTTGGAGACCTGCCTTAACCCTGAATTGATGTAAAAGGACGCTGGCAGCGTGGATGTGCACGGAGACCACGCTGTTCACAGCTTCCTTGCTTTAAAATGCTTTTCAGATCAAGGCTTTGGAGGAATTTTTGTGTTCTATAACCTTTGTGCTGAAAAGGTGACCTCAGAGCACAAGGGAAGACACACCAGAGCGCTACTCTGCTGGTAAAACAAAAGCAGGCCCTGCTGGTGGTTTATTCACTGATGCAGGCAGAGGCTGGGGCGTTTGGGAAAGGGCTTTTGACCCCTTTATTCATCTCCTCAATACTTTCTCTACAGGAGACAAAACACGCTGTGCCCTTTGGGTGCTGGGGCCAGCAGAGGTGATGGGAGGGGCCCATGGAGCCCATGAGCAGCCCCAAAGGTTGGACCCTCTGGCTCTGAGCACTTTCCTCAGCGCTGACTGTGAGCTGGGGTGTGGGCACGGCCCAGGTCCTTGCACTTGGAATCTCAGGGCAAGGAGCCCACGATTCCCCGTGCAGCCCAGGCACAGCAGGGTCTGGGGAGCTGAGCTGTGTCCCTATTCCTTTCTCCACAACAAAACCTGACAGAAGCATCCCCTTGCTGGCAACATTGGTGCAGTTGGTGGGTACAAACTGCTGCCTTCAGCCTGGCTTATGCAGGACCTTTAAAACATACCTGTTAGCAATGCAGAACACGATCTCCTCACTCTGCAGTGTTCAACACGCATGGAGGGACTCTGCAAGGCATATCCAGGTCTGCATCAGAATAAAATTCCTGCTGCATCCCAGCGTTTATAATGGGACAAACAACTGCTCCGCAGTCTGGAGGCGTTAGGGCTAAAATCTGTACCCAAACGTGAGCTCAAAGCTATTGGTACTTGAATTTCGTCTCCAATTAAGTGAAGCACTCGAGCATGTGCTCAGCTCTAACTCTCAAGTAACATCACCAAGAGCAGTATCATTTTTCTACCGACTTGAATTTCCAAGAGTATCACTTAAGAGCACAACCCACTGTGTGCCTCTGAGGGGGGAAAAAAGAGGTGGTTTCCTCTCTCCCTCAGAGCCGATGGGCACTGGCTGTTTCCCTTCTAGTTTAATGATGGTGGATGCATCTGAAAACAACAAGGTTTGAGGCCAAAGTGCTTCCCTGTCTCCTCCACCATCCCCAGCCCCTTCTGGGTCTTCATCACTGACCACAACACACCCTCACCCACAGCCTTACGAAGGACTGGTTGCCTGTGTTAGCACAGGTAGAGAGCACAAGCCAGGGAATTAGTGCCAGCTGAGCTGGAACAGCAATTTACACTAAAATGAGAAAATACAAAGAGCACTATAATGTGAGAGCATCTGCTGTCTATGGGAATAAAAGTGGCATCTCAGTGCCTGGCCCAGGTGCTGACACAGCCTGGGTGAAGGATGGGGATGCAGTGCCCCACACCTGTGAGCAGGGACTGCACCCAGCTCCTGCTCAGCCCTCTTACTCTTCCTGAGGGCACCACCCCCAAAACAAGTGCTTATAGGACTCCTTGAGCAACAATAAAGCTTTCTTAGGCTTTCCAGCTGGAGGTCACAGGTGAGATGACAATGTGTGTTTCACAGACAGCATCGCTGAGTACCTGGGTACCAGTGGTGAGGAGCATCTCCCACAAAAGCTGAATTCAGGCTTTGGGCAAGAAAGAGTTAAACACATTAATCCCTGCTCTCAAATATGGAAAAGATCAACCATTTTTGCCTGTATTTAGATGAAGCCAGCAAAAAGCATAATCTTACTGCACGATAACCAAACCTTACCTTTCCCTTTCACCATTGGAGGAGCAGGGGGCCTGTTGTCACTTTGTGCAAGCCACCACCCAAAGCAAAGCCACCACCTTGAACATGATGTGAGGAGCTGTCAAACAGCAAACTGCAACCCTTCAGCTGCAGCCCCCTTGGGCCCTGGGGCTCCTGCAGCCACACAGCAATGCTGGGTCTTCCCCAGGACAGACCAGTTTGTTCAGGAGCTTCCCAGAGCGTCGCTCTGCTGCCAAGGAGAGTGGGAACGAGCGGGGTGTGTGTGTCCCTTCGGTGGTCACCAGTTGCTCAGAGAGGCCACGGTTATGGCTACAGCAGCAAGCCAGGTGCCAAAATCCTCTTCCAGGGCAGCTTCTATTGCTGATGGGATGAAGGCCCAGCAATGCAGTTACTGGGATCGGGGTCTCCCTGGCAGCTCAGCCCTCCCGCTTGCTGCCTCAGCTCCAGCCGTTACCTGGCACGGCTGAGGCTCTGCTGCAGGAGGGACAACAACAGCGACAGTGCATTTACATTCACCCTCCAATGAACAGGGTAAAACCAGGTTTTTGCCCAGGTTTATTTACTAAACAGGTTCACATTCAGTGGAATGGCTACAACAGCACTTAGAGCATCACCAGGGGGCAAACACACGGGGCACAGACTGAGGATGCAGGGCACAGCTATCGTCCTGTCAAACTCAAATGCCACTTTGTAAACAATAACAAAACCAGAACGCTGCTGCTAGAAGAGATGTGCACATAAAAACACCTACATACACAAAAACTACACAGATCACTCTGTACTCCCAACCCCAGCCAAGGAGCTCGATGTTCTATGTACAGTTATTAAATCCTGCTAAAAGTTATCATTGTCCTTGGGTTTAAAATACAGCACAGCGCGTAAGGCAAAAAAGTAGGAATTATCATCCAGTTCTTTGCGTTTCAGATAAATATCAAGGATTTAAGGCAAGCTTGGACATTTTGCATTGTTTCATACAGTGAATGGGGACTTAGAGATGGCAGATTCACAGGAGTGACGTGCCCAGACACGGTTAAAACCATTTGGAATGCATGCTGGACACATTTGTCCCTTGAGAAATTCCAACCAGGCTTTCTGGAAGAAAAGCATTCCTAGCAGGAGAGACTGTTGAGAAGCTCACAGATGTTTGAAAAAGAAAGAGAAACTCAGGAACTGCACGTACACATATGAACTCACATCCATTTAAAGTGCTTTACAGAGAGTTTTGAGTGATGAAGAGTTAGAACTGGATGATAATTTGTAGTTGTGTGACATCTTGTTTGAAGGTTCTTAATTGTTAAATGGCAAGACAGACGTTACAGTGAGAGTGCTGTTCTTTAAATGCAGGTTCAAATGGATTGTTGTGTCTGGTCTTCCTACAGCCAAGCACTTCATGGAACAGGACAACAAGCAGCAAACAGATCATCGATTTGAAGGGACAGATCCCTAACTGGATCTGCTGTTTTGATCCCCTCCGAGCTGAACAGCTCATCTAACAGCAGCAGGATAATTCAGCAGGTGTTTTTTCCTGTTCTTCCTACCAAGCCTGCACACTAAAAACCTGTTCATGCTGCAGTCTTCCACACTACACAACACGGGGTCCATCTCTGACCTGATTCAACAGCGCCACGGCCGAGGTAAAGAGAGTGAAACAGTTTGCAGTTTTAACTGCTTTACCTTCTCTAAGAGAAAGATGTTTCTATGAACATTGAATAACCATCGCCACCACCTTGACGAGGGACTTCTTGTTATGATGAAGCCAAAGTGATTTCTGTACCCTGTATCATTCTGTGCTCATCAACATCGGGTGTGTCAGAGCATCCATACCAGCATCTCCACTCATGGAATCGTACTGCAGGTACCAAACTGCAAGGAAAGCCTTTCATCAATAAAAGGCATAAACTTCTCCTTTAGGGAAGGTATTTTCCTTACTTTAACATCAGCTTGCTAAGCATCTGCCTCTCCAGTGCACACTGGAAATATGACAATCAACAGCACCTCTGCAAGACAGACTGGACTGTGAACCAGCACACAGTAACCTGCCCAGAAGGAGCAGGAAGCCTGCATGAGGGGCTGAGCCATCGCTGCTCATCCCCAAACCTGCTCCCCTCCTGCTCCTCCCCAAGCACAGCCACACAGCTACACGTGCCCTGTAAAGAGTCACCAGAGGCATTAGATCAGGCCATTATTGCTATATAACCAGAGTCCTCAGTGGGGTCAAAAACTGCAGTGACAATGCTGAAATTGTTAACTTCATTTGCTTTTAAAGTCCTGCTTAATTCTCCCAAATCTGAAGAACATGTGCAGGATTTTACTGTCTGAATGAGCATGAATAACGACTTACAGTGAAAACACCCTCATCTCCTTGCCTGCTTGCCTGTCTAAACCCTGCCTGCTGGCCTATGGAAGAATGAGGAGCACCGCTGTTTGCCCGGCTGCAGCCAGCTCTGCAGGAATGCAGAATAAATCAGACCCCTCTGAAATGGCTTTTAAAGCAACTATTTCAAATATTATTGCACTTCAAAAAATAATACTCTATGAGCTTGAAAAACAAGAGGAAACTAACATTAATTAACATGTTAAAACGAGGGGAAAGTAACTCTGGAGACAGAAAAACTCTTCCATACCAGGCCTGGCAAAGCAGCTACAGACATCAAAACAGCAACTCAAGCAACTCCTAGCTAAAATCAGAAGACAAACCAAACTGTTCAAAATTAGCTATAATTCAGATTTATTCAGCGATCTATTTTAAATAAGTTATAAATAGAAAGCGATGCTGTGGGTTCTCTGCCCCAGTTTTCACTGGGTATAGGGCTGTCACCAATTTCTCTCTCTCTGGTTTATCAGAGGAATTGACCATCAGGCCTCTGTCACACAGGACGTGTGCTTGGGGTGAGCAGTGACACCCTGTGCTTCTCATCACTGTGACTCACGTTAAGGGCAACAAGAACCCGAGACAGGACCTCTCCGCTTGCCCCCTTATCCATCTATTTGTGAGGACAAACGTAGATCTTCTGGAAAAGAAATAAGGTAACACGCAGAGCTCATTCAGGACATGGGGTTATTCCTGACAGTTTCCATAGGCACAGGTGTATCAAGCACATAAACAAACCCACGAGGACGATCAGAACAATCATGCTGAACGCATATCGCACTGAAATCAGCAACAGCCTCACTGCTCAGTCCTACATTTAGCACCGGTTTTATATCAGAACACTCTGAGAAAGCAATCATACATTCGTTTAAGAAAAGGAAGTCATGTGGAATATGGAGACAAGAGCGCTTGGGAGGAGGCCGGGACGGAGTCGTGTTTGAGCAGGTATTTTACATCATGCTACGAACGCTGCTGCGGCACCTTCCGACCAACAACTGCTGTAATTTCCCCTTGCCTTACAGCTGAGAACACACAGCAGGCCGGTGAGATCAAGTCATTTAATCTAGCACTCAGTTATCCACAAAAAAGAAAACATAAGGGAAAGTTATAAATGTGAATTCACTTCATCAGATTCAAAAACTTCATTTAGAGGCAATAAATTTGCCTTGTGAGCTTCTTTCAGCAGCCATTGATCACCATCCCGGCCTCCCTACCGGGAAGCAGGTAACAAGGAGAGTGTAGAGGCAACAGACTATGGTGGTAATTATTTACAGACCTTGAGATACAGGAACAAGGCAGCCCTTTAGTTACTGTTTGTAAAAAATATCATGAAGCACTGGCATTCTCTTAAGGTGAAGACACAACCAGACAGCCACCAGCAAACTCTCCAGTCACACAACGCATTCGCACAGCAAACTTCGTGTCCGTAGTAGGCAGGAGGAGGAGAGAAACGCTCTGGAGAGTCGGGTTGGGTGGACAGTGTTTGCTAACCATGTCCCAGGTGTGTACGGCGCTCTCAAATCCACTGCCCTTCACAGGGTGCCATCTAAACCCAGCCGGGAAGCAGCTTTCCACTCCCGCTGCCTGCGCCGCTGAAGTAGCAAAGGCCAATTGCTGGAAGAACACAAATCGTCCCTCATTTTAATCCCACTTCACCACATTCCCTCAGCTTTCCAGCTTCAGGAAACACAGCTTACGATCTCCACCAGCAGGGTTTGTTTGCAAGCAGATGAAGCTCCACCTTTGCATCGGGTCCGTGAAGTCATCAAAGTGCAGTCAAACCGAAATTGCACCGGCAGTACATCATCCCAGCTGAGTCCAGCCAGGAATCCGAGATGGGATCGTATTTCTGGACAGTGTTCAGGTAGGATGATCCTGAATGACCTCCGACGACGTAAAGGTAGTTATCAATGACAGCTGCTCCAACGCCTGTCAGGAAGACAAAAAGAGATGGCGTGATCACCAAGTGTGGATGTGGGTGTTATTTTTGTTCCTAATCAGAACCACATCCCCTCATTCAAAGGCTGAATGGACAAACTCTCCCAGCATCTCCTTCTCTGGGCTGTCTTCAAAGCAAGCGCGCTTCAATGAAGAATCCCTCTCTGTTTGGGTCCTTTTCCACTGTTCTCACACCCTTTCCTATGACACAACACTCTTCCATCCCAACACGCCTTGTCAAGGAGACAGGAGAGAGGATGCACAGAGTCTCAGTGTAAAATGAAATACAATAGATCTGTAACCACAGAATGGCTGAAACTCACTCAAAATCAATGAAACAAGGGAAGGTAGAATAGAAATATTACTGCATATTATTTTTCTAACAGCTCAGTACTAAGAAACAGGACAGTAATTAAAAACAGAGGAATAACCACTCATTCTTTCACAGGGCTCTTCATTCCCAGATCACCGAATCATTGAATGGTTTGGGTTGGAAGGGATCATCCAGTTCCAAACCCCCTGCCACGGGCAGGGACATCTCCCAGGACGAGACGAAGTCCGGTGCTCTCTACACAAGTCACTGCAGCTCTCAGGTCAAACAGGAGCTCATTTCGAAAGGCTATCTGAGCAAACTGCCAAGAGTTTTCCATGCCCCTACCTGTTCTGGGTTCCTTCATGGGCCGACACACCGTCCACTGGTTTTGATGTGGGTCGTACCTCTCAATGCTTGACAGGTGAGAGACACCATTGTGTCCTCCTACCACGAAAATAAAGCCCAGCATCACCCCGACACCGAAGTTGATTCGTTTATCAGCCATGGAAGCCACCGTCTCCCACGAGTTCTTGCTCGGATCGTAACGCTCCACACTGCAAATGCAAACAAACAACTCGTGAGGCTGGGATTGCACTGACAGCTGAATTCCACTCTGCAAGAAACCTGTGTTTGTCAGAGGTCCAGGTGGTTCTGCCAACCAATGTTATAATGCAACACAAAGAAGTGCTGGAGCTGATGGAAAACTCCATGATGTGGCTGCTTTGTGCTACCCAACAGCAGCACACAGGAAACTCCAACCAGTGTTGTCACCTCCGAAGCATTCATCACATCCCCACATCCTTAAATAACAAAGCTCATGCAGCTGGAGGCTCCCAGTGCTGCCAAAAGGCACTTTCCCCATATCCCATCCAGGCACAGCAACTGCAGTGCAGCCCCTCTCCAATGTTCGGCCACTACCCCAGACCTCCGGGCGACACAAGGAAACAAAGCAAGATTATTCAAAGCTGGCTTCAGGGCTAGAAGCTCTTTCAAGGATGACTGAAGCTACTTATAAATAAAACAACTCATGAAAAGCTGAACACAACGCAGGTCTGAAGGGCAACACAGCAAATAAAAAAATTCCTGGAGGTTTGCCTGAAAATAACAGGCAGAGAGAAAAAAAAACGTGGAGAGTATGTAGGTTGGAAAAGCAGCAAAGAGGCTGCTGATCAAAACACTAAGAATAAAAAGGCTTTCAGGATGAAATGGAAATGAATTATCAGCATTGTTACAGGTTTTATTTAATCTCTGTAACTGTACAGATGGCCAGAGTCACTGACACTCACGGAACGTGGCCGTTCCCTGCCTCCGTGCAGCTTCAGCAGCACAAGGGGCAGAAAAGAAGGGAAGAGAAAGTCAGAGTCGGAGGAATGGTGCTTTCTCTTAGTGCTGGAGCTCATATCAACCCAGTGAATGTATGGCCAGGCATACTACTTGCACCCTGGAATAATTAATAAAACCAGAATTACTCAATAAAAATTAAATTTAAAAAGGCAAATAATGAACTAACTAATTATAATTGCACAGGAGCTGCTGGCAATACTGAGGACGAGAGAAGATGTGGCACATGGAATGAGGCTACTGCACACAGTGTTGATGTGTTAAGAGCTTTCCCTTTAGTGGCATCAGCTTGATAAAGACTCTGGGATAAGGTTGACATTCCCTGGGAGAGGGTACCAGGACTGCCTGGCAAAGGGCTGTCTGCACACCAAGCATTCCGCTTTGGGGAACCACTGCTGGCAAGAGCAAGGGCTGGGTTATCTTCTGGTTTTTATGGTCTGTGCAGCCAGGCTGTGGTGACATGAGCATCCCAGAGGTCCCACCACATCTCCTGCTGCACCTGCTCCTCTACCGCCTTCGCTTTGTCTCCTCTACCAGGAAAGCACATGTATGGGACAGAGACAGTAAGGAACCAAGAATGACCACATGGGACAAGAGCACAGTGGAGTTATCCCAGCTCAGATGCCCATGTGAAGAAATTCTGGAGTCAACAGAAAACTTTTAGGGATGGTTTGTTGTCAGTATTCAGTATTTCACTGCTATTACAATCAGAATTTAAAATATGAGACTAGAATAACATCACATGATTCACAGAATCCTCTTCCAATCCTACCCAACAGTTCAATTTATTGCTGCTTTGTGCTTCAGTAACTTAAAAATGGTTGCATCTTGCAAATGGAAACTACTTAACTACACCTTACTATTGGGGAACTGAACTTTTGCTTCACAAACTGTTGTATATAAAAAGTAAGGACAATTAACAAGCAGTGCAATGTTGGTTCTCCTGCACTGTTAAACAACCAATGCATCCCTTCCTATAATTCATTTCCATTTTTTATTCTGCTATGTAGATTTGTAGTTTATTAATTTGTTTCCTGGAGGGACACCTGGCTGATTTGTCCCCATTCTAATGAAAAGAGTACAAATGATTATTTGCATAACCAAATCCATTCGGCACTGTGTGGAACTAAACAACTAAAGTGTGTGCTGGTACCAGGGACCTCCTTGGGAACATCAGCTCTGAAGCAAGCCTGCTCCTATCCCACAGCCAGCAGACTGGACCTTATCAGCATCAATGAGGCTACTTTAAGATTCCCCCAAGATATTTTGTATACATTAATCACTTGAAAAGCCCATTCTTTTCAAATTAGTGCTGTCAATGTTAAAATTAACTGCACATCCAAATATTCCACAGGCTGGAGGCCTCAGGGCTCCCACAGCACTAAGCAGCCTCTCCTGAGGGCTCAGTAACCAAGGTGCAGCACTGTGAGCACACGTGGCCTTGGGGTGGGAGCACAGCAGCCCCACAACACTGAGCTGCTGAGTTAACCACCTTGAACACCTGCAAGACCAGCTGTCCCACACCACCTCTCTCAAGGATATCCATTTGTCTCTGTCTTTGTCGCTCTCCCTTCTTAAGGATTTAAAATCCACCCAAACAACCCAGCTTGGAGTTGGAACACATAAAGGT
This sequence comes from Dromococcyx pavoninus, assembly GCA_033558185.1. NCBI lineage: Eukaryota > Metazoa > Chordata > Aves > Cuculiformes > Neomorphidae > Dromococcyx > Dromococcyx pavoninus. The sequence continues at coordinate 1,151,301 of JAUMJL010000441.1, forward strand.
AAGCTAAAATAAAGACTTCCCAGTTGAGTTATCAAACGGATATCACAGAACAAGGATTAACGAGCCCCGCTGCGTATTGCTAATCTACCTTAGAATCATTTCAATTGGCTGCTGAAGACAAGCCTAACAGTGAGGTTTGCTGGTGTCCAGCTTTCGACACCCCAGAAGCAGGTACCTGTTCATGTGGGCAGGGCCGTAGCCTCCGATGGCGTATATCATCCCGTCCAAGACCGCCGCCGCAAAACAGCTTCTGGTTTTGTTCATGGGGGCCACCAGCTGCCACTCCTTCACCTTCGGGATGTATTTCTCCACAGTCCGTAGGTAAGACTGCCCGTCGTAGCCACCCAGGGCGTAGAGCTCTCCTGCCAGCACGACCACTCCCAGCGTGCTCCGGCTCTTGAACATCCTTTCCAGGGATGTCCACGTGTTGGTGTCGGGGTCCCAGCACTCCACCGAGTTCTCGTGCTTGCGGTAACTGATGCCTTGACACACGTGGGTTGCGATCCCGCCTACCACGTAGATCTTCTGGTCTAGGACACATATGCCAAACTCATAGCGGGGAATGCTGAGAGGTGCCAGGCCTATCCAGGAGTCATTCTGGGGAAAATACATTTCAACACTGGAAGGAAAAAAGCAGAGATCAAGTGAGCAAACCTGACTTTTCAAAGCTGCCAAGTGCAAACGAGCATGGAGGAACAGTCTTAAGGTTATTTCATAGGTCCAGCCCGACATTTGCCCAAACACAAGCTGAAATCCAACGCTGTTGACTGTTCCAAAGAGTTATAAACCCAGGGTGTCACTGTGCGAGGCAGCAACACAGCAAGCAGCCCTGGAGTGATGGATTTGGGAAGTACAAACCAAGCAGACTGCGGGAGAGCACGGTGGATGATGTGCAACGGAGCTTTTGGAGCCAGACTGTGATTTGGGCAGGCTTAAAACACAAACCAGAGGGACAGGAAGGGTAAACTGCAAAAAAGCATCTGAAGAGGCAGAGACTGGAGAAAGGAAAATGAGAGGGGGAAGTCCATGCACACACATACAAACTTACAATCAGAAAGTACCATTTATGGTTTTATAAATACATATTTTAAAAGCACTGGGTAATTTAAACAAAATGTCAAAGTAGGACACAACTTTGAAAAATCTGCTTTCAAAATAGCACTAAATTTGCTCTCAGTTACACTGAGCATTAAAATAACGGCGGGTCCAGCCTATCGCGTATAAAGTCGAGACAACCCATCCAAAGAGTTCAGTTAATAAATCACTTGCGTTATTTAAAAGAATATCTAGTGCACAGGAAATGTGATCTGCTTAAAAATGAGGCAAGAAAGTGAAGCCAGCGGAGAGCCAACGGCTGCTGCCGGAGGGAACACCGGGCTGGCTCTTGGCAGCCGCAGCCCAGTTGAAAGAGAGCAGCACTAAAGTTATTCTGAGGCTTTGTTATCATGAAGCAGCAACTAATGGTGAGTGCAAAACCAGCCCTCCTGCAAGGACAGGAGAACTGGAATGGGAAGAGTGGGATTAAGGTTTCCCACTTCTAACTGTATAGGGAATTACATAACTGAACTTTGACTTTGGTTTTGTATCTTGTTTAAACTTAAGTACTAGCTGAAAAAATGGTTTAGGAAAGACTAACATGACAAATCAAGGAAAGCAATTTTTGTAGGCATTAACACATGGTTCGTAGCAGTACAGAGCATCTTTGTTTAAAAAAATCCAAATAATCCAAACTCCTTTGGTAGGTGATGCTGTTACAGTTTGGAGAAGCTGTGAAAGAAATGGAGCTGAAGAACATCAGAGGATGACTTCATTCACTCAAACAGATTTTTTTTATTAAGCACAAACCCCTCATTTCTTTTTTTAAATTTATAAACCAAACAATTCCCAGTCCCAACATCTGGTTTAATATTGATTCCTGTTATGGGGAAACTTTAACTTTGACAATATCTCTAAATACAGGGGGAAAAGAGCACACAGATCCCCCCCAGGTTCTTACACGTACGTGTGTGTATCCAAGCACAGATCTGTCACAGGAAAGGATATCACTAGGCAGAACATCTCAGAATTTCACTCTAGAAGCAGCTCAGGCCATCTGCCTCAAAACAGGAAACACTGAACACACAGGGAAGGTTCAACACCAAAGCACTGGATGTGTACGAGTACAAATGCCTGCATGTGTGGACCCAGACAGATCATGGAATGGTTTAGGTTGGAAGGAACCTCAAAGCCCATCTAGTTCCACCCCCCTGCCATGGGCAGGGACACCTCCCACTGGATCAGGGGGCTCGAAGCCTCATCTAACCTGGCCTTGGACACCTCCAGGGATGGGGCAGCCACCACTGCTCTGGGAAACCTGGGCCAGGGCCTCCCCACCCTCACAGCAAAACATTTCTCCCCAAGATCTCATCTCAATCTCCTCTCTTTCAGCTGAAAACCATTTCCCTCATCCTGTCCCTGCACTCCCTGACCAAGAGCCCCTCCCCAGCTTTCCTGGAGCCCCTTTCAGTCCTGGGAGGCTGCTCTAAGGTCTCCCCAGATCCTTCTCTTTCAGTAGTCTGACTCCCGTCACAGAGGGAAGGGAACCCATCGCAGCCCGCAGCAGGTGACCCTGCTTCACCGGGGCTGGGCTGGATGATCTCCAGAGGGCTCTGCCAACCCCACTGCTCTGTGATTCTGTGACACCAGTGTGGGGTAGAACGCTGTTTTCCTCCACAGAACACCCTTTTGCCCACATGGATTAGCTCTGTGATGTGCTCCAGAGGTTCCTTTTGAAAACCAGGAACAGAAAGATTGGCCACTCACCCGTGTCTGCCTACTCAGACCTGGACACCTGCTCAGCACCAGAGACTGAAGTCAGGATTACGTTACAATCAAGAACGGTACATGGCTAAGAAACACTCTTCGCTCTGATTAAGTCTAGTATAATTCCAAGGACTTTTGAGTTATCAGAGAGCATATCTGTCATGCACTAGGTTAAACTGTATGATTTGATCATCTGGAATAATAGACAAAGGAAAAATTACCTAAAATGAAAAAACCTGAAAGGATAAAGAAGTCTCATACAAACTTATTAACTGAACTCTCAACCAACAGTATTAAAATTATGAGGCTTTATACCTATTTGTGCTGGCACAAACCAAACCCCAGAACACTGAAGATCACTCATGAAATCAAAAAGCATTTTGAACTCAACACTCGTCCTTGTTCAAAAATTCCGTGTATGAGCTCTTATTATGGGACACAGCAACTCCAGCCCTGCCAACCCCACGGCACACGTGACTGCCTCCATGCTGGCCCTGGGTGACAGCAAACACGGAGAGCATCGCACCACCACACCCACCCCACCCCGCCATCGCTTACCTTTCCAGACACGCAAAGAGTCCTGCTTTTCCCCCCACAGCACAGAGAACTTTGGGAGCACAGCGAGGCCGTGTCATCAGCATGGTCTGGTGGGACAGCCTGTGCTCAGGCATGAAGTGGTACTTCAGGGCCTCGTTTAGCAGGTGTTTACACGTGTGGTCATCCCGAATGAGGTGGTTCGCTTCGTACAGCCTCGTCAGGAACTTCACGCTCAGCAGCGGCAGCCGAACGCAGTGCAGCAGCTGGGCCAGGTACTTCTGCCGCTCCTGCACGTCGTACTTGATCCAGGACTCCAGCGCGTAGAACACCGTTTCCTCCGTCACAACGTTCAAGCAGTCATTGGAAACGATTTCATCCAACTCAGAGTGCGTCAGCTCGAAGAACTCTTCGGTCTGACAAACGTCCTCAAAGTTCTGACAGATGTACTTGTTGGCGGCCAAGTAGAGGTCGTGGCAGCCATAGGTCTCCGCAAAGCGAGAGATCCCGATGCAGTTGCCAGGGTCGAGCTGGCTTTCCAGAAATGCACAACACTCCTTCACCACCAGCTTGATCTGGAGGAGATTGGCGGCCGGCAGCAGCGACTCGACGGTGTCTTGAGAGATGAGCACCGTTCCCGTGTAGGCGTACTCCACGATGGCCTGCAGCGCCGCCTCTGCGATGCACTGGAACTCCACCTCCGAGTTCTCCTTCTCCGAAAGGTTCCCGGTGAACATCGCTTGGAAGTAGGGACTGATGCTGGCAAGCACCACTTTGTGGGCGTGGATCTTGACATCGCCAACGCGGAGGACGATGTCGCAGAGCTCGCGATGCTGGCGCAGGAGGTTCAGGCCTTGCAGGAGCTGCTCGGAATGCAAGTGGGTAAGGTTGGCGAGCATGTAGGCTGGAGACGACTGGTCCATCTGTGACAAACAGCATTTGTAACGCGTTACTCAGGGCTGCATCCCCGCAGCTCCATTACTCACGTTAGACATGCCACACGTAGCATTTAAAACACATTTTCCCATTTTTGCTTTTATCTTAATTAGAGTTTATTATTTTCCAATTTACTTTTCCAATCCTTAGGCGCTCTGCTTTTCACACAAGTTGAAGCCAGGACAACCAAATGTTTATTAACAGCTCATGTTATTTTAATCTTTGACTTAAACAATCAACCACCACCTCTTTTTTTTGTTGTTCTGGAGTAAAACACATATTATTCAAAGCACCAAATACACAACCATGGAATCATTAACGTTGAAAAAGACCTCTAAGCTCATCTAGTCCAACCCCACTGTGTCTACTAAACCACGTCTCCAAGTGCCATGGCCACACGGTTTTTGAACCCCTCCAGGGATGGAGACTCCCCCACTGCCCTGGGCAGCCTCTGCCACAGCTTCACCACTCTGTCAGTGAAGAAATGTTTCCTAACGTCCAATCTAAACCTCCCCTGGAGCAACTTGAGGCCATTTCCTCTCATCCTGAACAGTGACTGAAATGAAAATATAGAGAAATAAAGACTTGAACTGGCTTATTTGAGCAAAGTTTTAGCAGTTCTTAACCAACTTTCAGCTTCTCACCTTGTGGCCAGCTGCTGCGCTCCCCTCTGCCCAGGGCTGTGGGTAGGGCCCCACCAGCCAGCAGGGGCCACCTCTCCATTCCCTGCTCCTCACCTGGATCAGAAGAGTCCCTCCTTCCACACAAAGAGGTGGAAGAGACCCACAGAGGCAGTGGGGCCCAGGCTGCAGCAACAGGGGTGCTGGAGTAGAGAAGCACACAGAAGGGGGAGGTCTTTTCCTCATCTCACCAAGTGCCTTCTACTGTGAGAAAAAGGCCCTGTTCCTCCGGACAGATCAGACCCAGGGAACACCAGGAGCTGGCTTTGCCTCCACCGCCAAGAGGGACAGGGTGGGAGCTGGTGTGGGGCTTCCCAGGTTGGGCAAGAGAGAAGGTCCCGTGCTGACAGAGTGTCCTGGTGTCCAGCACCATTTCCAAGTCCTCAGGCACCCACGCTTCCAAGAGTCATCAGTAAAGGCAGAGGGAAGGGTCCTCCTTCCTGCCCACTGCTCCCCAGAACCCCAAACCCTCTTCCAAAGAGTTTGCACCCTAAAACCTGCAGGCACTGGGATACCTGTTCCCATTCCACCATCATCACAATTCAGCAGCTCTGCAGCTCTTTATTCACAGTTATTATCCCATGAGAGGGCGGAGGGTATGAACAGGGTGTCAGGATCCTGACCACGAGGAAACATAGCTATTGTTCTGCAGAGAACACAGCAGCCACCCTGCTTCTGAACAGCAGAGCTGCCTTGGTTTTGATTGGCTAAATAACTACACAGACTTCCAAGATCCCACTTCTTTTATCTTGTTATTATGAAGTTCGTCACTTTTATAGCTCCGTAACTGACATCCAATTTGCAGCGAGCCCACTTACAAAGGGCTTAATCTGGAAGTATAAAATTAGTTGCCAACATTTAAATACAGAAGATAATAGCACTGACAGAGAAGTGACAGCTTACAGCCAGGGAGAGAACACCTCTCACCCATTAAAAGATAAGTACGCTTATCCCTCTCCCACTACAACCCTATACTGAGAAAAAAGATATGTAAAAGGAAGTATTTTAGGCATCTGTGCAAAAAGGCAAGGCTCCATCCAACAGGATTATTAGTGCTGAGTAACAAGCAACAGGATAAGAGGAAATGGCCTCAAGTTGTGCTGAGGAGGTTTAGATTAGATATCAGGAAAAATTTCTGTACTGAAAGAGTGGTGAAGGCCTGACAGAGGCTGCCCAGGGCAGTGGGGGAGTCTCCGTCCCTGGAGGGGTTCAACAACTGTGTGGATGTGGCACTTGGGGACAGGGTTTAGTAGACACCATGGGACTGGGCTGGATGAGTTTAGAGGTCTTTTCCAATCTGAATGATCCTATTTTTGCAGCACAAATTATAAGGGGAAACTAAAAAAGACCTGTTTGGCAGCTAAAACACCTTCTCTTCCTTCTGTGCTTGTGCTAAGTTCATAACTTGATTGGATATTTATGCAGAAATCATGGAGCACAAGGTAACAGCCCATGGAAGGAAAAAGAAAAGGCTGCAGTTGGAACAAAACCTGCAAAACCAATGATAAATAACTGCATCTGGGCTATTAGGCAGAAAAAACCCCTTGCTGCTGCAGCCTGCAGAGGTGCCTGCTGCTGTACCTCACATACTTCAGCACTGGGATGCTTGCACCCCCCACAAATCTGCATTGATTTATTTACCGTGCTCACAGGACAAATCAAACGCCTGCCCAAGGCCCTGAGTGGTCAGACCCTTCTACAGCCTGTGGATAAAATCTATCTGAGAGAGCAAGGACAGAGCCAGAGGAAACAGAAAAGCTGACCAGGACTGTGAACACCTCAGTCTGCTGACTGCACAACTGATGCCTTGCCAGGGATACAGAACACAGCTCTTTTCAGATGAGAGATCCCCAGGAGCAGCTCCAGACACTTTTCCATCCCACGACAGCGTCAGTGCTCATCATTTCCTCACTGAAGCCATGAAACAGTTGGGACCAGTGGGTAACTCATAATCATGGAATGGTTTGGATTGGAAGCGACCTCAAAGCCCATCCAGCTCCAACACCCCTGTCATGGGCAGGGACACCTCCCACTGGATCAGGGGATGCAAAGCCCCATCCAACCTGGCCTTGAACACCTCCAGGGATGGGGCAGCAACAGCTCTCTGGGCAACTCGTACTAGGGCCTCAACACGCTCACTTGCCCAGCACTCTCACTCATTGAGAAAGAGAAAACCTCGCCAGCAGCTGCATTCAGTACTGAGTACTAGGCAAAGGCCCTGGGTCCTGCTCACCGTGTCGGGCAGTGGCACCAAGCAAAGACACCGGGCCCTGCTCACCGTGCTCGGGCAGCGGCACCGGGTCCTTCTCACCGAATGCAGATCAGTGTACTGAGCAGCGCCAAAGGGCATCGGGCCCTACCTACGGGGCCAGGGAGAGGCGCCGGGCGCCACTCACCATGCCCGGGCAGGGGCACCCAGCAGGGCCAAAGGGCATCGAGCCCCAATTACCGAACCGCCGGACCGGAGACGCACGCGCGCCCCACTGAGCCCACTCCCCTGCTCCTCGCCCGGAGCGAAAGCGACCTTGCCCACGCTCACCTGCGGGCGGGAGGGCGCAGCCCACGGCGAGGCCCTACCCGCGCTCACCGCCGCCTCCACTGGCTCCGCTGCCCAGGCACAAGCACACGTCACTTCTGGTCCGCGTCGCCCCGCCCCGCAGGCGTAACCAATCAGCGCTTCAGAAGCGTCGTAAACCCCGCCCAAGGATCTGCCGCATGCGCAGAGCGAGACACCGCCTGCTTCCCCAACGCCCCGAATGTGCGCATGCGCAGAGTCAGCTTCCGCTCGCCCCCTTCCGCGTCGGCCATGAAACTGCGCATGCGCAGAGTAGACTCGACTTCCGCCTCCCCTCCCCTGCACCGGCGTCGACAGAGGGCGGTTCGTGGACTCCCCCGCCTCTCAGCTCTGCGCATGCGCTGAGCTGCTCGCTCACCCAGCCTCCCGAGCTCCCGCATGCGCAATGCGTGTTCTTTGCC